>CAWUFW010014189.1:35000-427563 GCA_963921515.1 Calotriton arnoldi
ATGACCGACATGTTTTTTAGTTCTCACTGGTTTTGTCCTTCCTCGCTGTTACCATGCAGAGTTTTAAGACACACGAGTGGTGTTTACTTTATATCTGATCAATACTGCTGAGCAGCCGAAACGTGTTATGTAATAAACTGATTCTTGCAGTATCAACTGGATTCCTTGTACTCGGTCCTGAGAGTGTGTCAACTTGTGAACTGGGAATAGGATATATATATATGTTCGAGGCATGTGAGCTGCAGAGCTCACACTTTGCATTAGATCGCCATCTGGTGTTGGGCTCGGATGCTTGCACTTTGTTGTTGTCTTCGAAGAAGTCTTTTGTAGTCATGTGATAGGTGACTCCTCCTTTGGACAATAGTGCGCATGGGCATCGACTCCATCCTCAGATTGTTTTTTTCCGCCATCGGGTTCGGATGCAACTTTCGACACTCCGGTTCGAAACTTTACTTCTACTGTTTTTTCAATACTTCAAAACTTCTACAACTTCTATCGATATCAACATCTCGACGCGTCTCTTCTTCGATCCCCTTTCCAGCCGTCGACGCGGGCCGCTGGGCCCATCGACGCCGTAAGGCCTACAGCTAATGGAAAGGACGCCCTTCCGGAAATGCCCCCAGTGTGGAGCAAAGTTCCCCCACAGTGACCATCACGAGGTCTGTAACCTGTGCCTCTCGCCCGACCACAACGAGGCCACCTGCCCAGCTTGCGCCTCCTTCCGCTCGAAGAAGACCATTCGGGATCGTCGAGCTCGAAGACACGTTATGGCGCAACGGTCCGCTCCAGAACCTGTCGACATCTTCAACGAGGGCCCCGATGTCCCGGAGGAAGATTCCGAAGAACTAACCATCGTGTCGGAGGCAGAGGACACAGACGGTTCCATCACTCCTGGGCAACGAGTGAGTACTACTGCCCCTGCCCCAACCCTCCCATCAAAACAGAAGGCACCGGTCAAGACTTCGCCTGCTGGCCCCAGTCGCGACCGAAAACATCTTTTGGACGCCCCGCCCTCCGGCTCGGCACCGAAGAAAAGACTAAAGCCTTCCAGTTCCTCGGCACCGACCAAGCCGCATGTATCAGTTCCACCGGCACCTTCGGCGCCGAAGCCAAAGGAACACTCGGCTCCGAAATCCACCTCAGTCCCAAAACCCGCCTCCAAGCATGCGGATAAGTCGGCGTCGAAACCAAGGCTCCACGACACAGCCCCTAAGCCAAAGCTGTCGGAGCCGATTGCCAAGCCGAAGGACTCTTCCACGCCTTCTAAGGCCAAAGAGCACACAAAGCAGCCATCACCGCGCTCGGAACCGAAAAAGTCGGCGCCGAAGCCAAATCTCCAGGAGGAGGAACTGTTTCAACCGGATCCTATCGATCCTAAACAACATAAACTTTACATTAACCCTAAAACTGGACATGTCACTACTGTGCCACGCCACGAGCCCGTCCCTGTCAAAAAGGACTCTGCTACTTCCCCTATGCCTCCTTCTTCCTCTGTCCTTCCACCTAACACCCCTCCTCTCTACATCCCTGTTACACCGCCTCAGCCTGTAACATCTCCACCACATGACTATCAGGACGACATGGGGGATGGTGGTGACCCTGATGACGTATTCCCAGACCCAGATGACCCACCACAGGACGATTGGGGCTACAATGATCCCATAGATCTTCCAGACCTCCCAAGCCCTCCACCATATCCCACAAAACCATCTCCCCAGATGATAACATTGGTTTTGGGCAACTTATTCACAGGGCTGCTGTCTTTCATGGGGTACATATACACACCAACCCACCAGAGGAAGATTTCCTCTTAGATACCTTCGAACAGTCTCAAAGAACTGTACAGACATTGCCCATGATTAAAGGAGTCATCAAACATGCTCCTGAGAGATTTAAAGATCCTGTACGGGCCAGGATTCTTAACCCTAGGATCGACAAAAAATATAGACCTGCCCCTGATGACCCTGCCTACATCAAAGGCCAGCTCCCTCTTGACTCCTTAGTCGTCTCCAATGCTCGTAAACGGGCTAATTCTCAGACTTCAGGGGACGCTCCGCCCCCTGATAAGGAGTCAAAATTGTTGGATGCCTCTGGCAAATGAGTGGCTGCGCAGGCCACCAATCACTGGCGCATAGCCAACACCCAGGCACTGCTGGCAAGATACGATAGGGCCCACTACGACCAGCTAGAAACCCTATTGCAACACCTACCTGACCAGTACAAGACGCAGGCAAATGATCTCATTCAGGAGGGCAAATTAATCTCCAATGCGTCCATTAAGTGTGCCCTTGATGCGGCCGACACCGCCGCTAGGTCTGTTAACACCAGCGTACTCATTAGAAGGCATGCCTGGTTACGCATTTCAGGCTTCAAGCCAGAGGTTCAAACCACCATTTTAAACCAGCAGTTTAATCAGAACCAACTCTTTGGTCCGGCTGTAGACACGGCACTTGAAAAAATGAAGAAGGACACTGACACTGCCAAATCAATGGGAGCATTGCAGTCTCCACAACAACGTGGCTCCTTTCGCCGCTCCTTCTACAGAGGAGGCTCTAGGAACACCAACACAGACAATTCCTCTTCTTACAGAAACACCACCCAAACATCTCCCAATAGAGGATACTTTAGAGGTGGTTACCGAGGCAACAACGGTAAGGGCAGAGGCCGAGGTAGTACCAACACCCGTACCTCCCCACTCCTAAACAGTGACTTCCCTCCACTTCCCCCCGACCATTCCACTCCTGTCGGGGGACGACTAGCACAGTTCCTACCTGTCTGGAACTCCATTACAACAGACAGGTGGGTGAGACAAATTATCCAACATGGTTACTGCCTAGAACTTACAGCTGCCCCCCAAACATACCACCCAGGCAGCGTCCAATGTCCGCAGACCATCTCATACTTTTAAAGCAAGAAGTTCTTTCCCTGCTTCAAAAGCACGCCATAGAGCCAGTCCCTCTACTACACCAGGGCACAGGGGTTTACTCCCTGTATTTCCTAATCCCCAAAAAGGATGGGACTCTAAGGCCTATTCTAGACCTCAGACCCCTCAATCAGTATATACATTCGGATCATTTTCACATGATCACTCTCCAACAAGTTCTTCCCTTACTACAACAAGAGGACTTCCTTGCCACACTAGACCTCAAGGACGCCTACTTCCACATTCCCATACAACCTGCTCACAGGAAGTATCTAAGGTTCGTACTCAATGGACAGCACTACCAGTTCAAAGTACTTCCATTCGGAGTCACCACTGCTCCAAGAGTGTTTACCAAATGCCTTGCAGTAGTAGCAGCACACCTACGAAGACAGCAAATACATGTCTTCCCATACCTGGACGACTGGCTCATCAAAGCCAGATCATTCAACCAGTGTGTCCAACACACTCATCAAACTATACAAACACTACACAACTTGGGGTTCACAATCAACTACACCAAGTCGCACCTCCAACCATCCCATATACATCAATATCTAGGAGCCACAATAAACACTTCCACGGCTCTAGCTTATCCAAGCACAGCCAGGATAGCCAGTATACAAACCCTCATCACCAGGTTTCAAATACAACACTCTCTCCCAGCCAGAGTATTCATGCAACTAATCGGCATGATGGCATCTTGCATTTTCATCGTCCCTCATGCAAAACTTCAAATGCGTCCCCTACAAGAGTGTCTAGCGCACCAATGGAACCAGGCTCACGGACAACTTACAGATCTGGTGTTGGTGGACAGCCGCACACATCGCTCTCTGCAGTGGTGGAACACAAAAATGTGTCCAAAGGGCGGCCGTTCCTAGAGCCTGTTCCACAAATAGTACTGACAACGGACGCATCACTCACAGGATGGGGAGCACACCTGTTAGGTCATACAGCACAAGGCAAGTGGACCACTCAACAAAAGCTGCTCCACATCAATCATCTGGAGTTACTAGCTATATTCCTAGCTCTCAAATCCTTTCAACTCCACGTACAAAACAAGGCTGTCCTGATCCGAACAGACAACATCACAGCCATGTACTACATACAAAAACAGGGGGACACACTCTCCACAACTGTCCCAACTGGCACAGGACATTTGGAGGTGGGCCATTCCACAGAACATATACCTTCTAGCAGAACACCTACCTGGAGTTCACAATCAGATTGCCGATCTGTTAAGTCGACAGACACAACAGATTCACGAATGGGAACTACATCCACAAGTTCTTCTACCGTTTTTCCAGATGTGGGGCCAGCAAGACATAGATCTGTTCGCCACACACCAAAACGCAAAATGCCCAACCTTCGCCGCCAGGTTTCCACACCCGCAGTCCAAGGGCAATGCGATATGGATGAACTGGTCCGGCAGATTTGCGTACGCTTTTCCACCACTACCACTCATTCCACTTGTGGTACGCAAGCTCCGACAACAGTCTCTAAAAAGAATCCTAGTAGCTCCCACATGGGCACGCCAACCGTGGTTCACCACACTGCTGGAACTATCAGTAGTCCCATATCAAAAACTACACCTCTCCCCATCAATGCTAACGCAGAGCCATGGAGAGATAAGGCACCCAGATCCATCCCAACTGAACCTTGCGATCTGTCTCCTGAAGTCCTAGAATTCGGTTACCTTAACCTACCGGCAGACTGTATGAACATTATTAAAGAGGCTAGACGCCCTACTACCAGAGCTTGCTATGCAGCAAAATGGAAAAGATTCGCTATTTACTGCACTAACAATAATATCCAGCCATTACAGGCCTCCACGCAAAACATCATTTGCTACTTACTACATTTGCAAAGATGTAATCTTGCATACTCATCCATACGTCTGCATCTAGCAGCCTTTGCTGCTTACCTACAGAACAGGCAACACTTATCACTCTTTAGAGTCCCAGCCATTAAAGCCTTTATGGAAGGCCTTAAACGGATCATACCTCCCAGATTACCACCTTCCCCAGTGTGGAATCTTAACATAGTACTTACTAGGCTCATGGGACCACCATTTGAACCCCTGCATAAATGTGAACTTCAATTCCTTACATGGAAAGTCGCGTTCCTAATTGCAATCACCTCTCTCAGGACAGTGAGTGAAATCCAGGCTTTAACTATACAAGAGCCCTTCTTACAAATACATCATAACAAAATAGTTCTTAGGACAAACCCAAAATTCCTTCCGAAAGTCATTTCGCCTTTCCACCTTAACCAGTCTGTAGAACTACCCGTGTTTTTTCAAAACCCAGATTCTGTAGCAGAAAGAGCTCTCCACACCCTGGATGTCAAAAGAGCCCTAATGTATTACATTGACAGAACCAAGTCATTTCGCAAAACAAAACAGTTGTTTGTAGCTTTCTCTCCACCACATAAGGGTAACCCCATCTCAAAAGCTGGGATTGCAAGGTGGATTGTTAAATGTATCCAAATATGCTACCAAAAAGGCAAACGCACATTATCAATTCCCCCTAGAGCGCACTCAACAAGCAAACTAGGGGCTTCCATGGCATTCTTAGGGAACATCTCCCTAGAAGACATATGTAAGGCAGCCACATGGTCTACAACACACACCTTCACTAAACACTATTGTGTTGATGTGCAAGCCAAGCAACAAGCTTCTGTGGGCCAAGCTGTCCTTAGAACACTTTTTCAAACTACTGCAACACATACAGGTGACCACCGTTAGGGGAGATACTGCTGTACAGTCTATGCAAAGTGTGAGCTCTGCAGCTCACATGCCTCGAACGGAAAATGCTACTTACCAGTATGCATCTGTTCTTGGCATGTAGAGCTGCAGATCCTCACACGCCCACCCACCTCCCCGGGACCTGTATGTGTTCCAGTCCTATCTTATTTAGATATACACACATGGACATCCTTTTCTACTAACTCCATCACTCCCCATTATGGCAAAAAACAATCTGAGGATGGAGTCGATGCCCATGCGCACTATTGTCTAAAAGGAGGAGTCACCTATCACATGACTACAAAATACTTCTTCGAAGACAACAACAAAGTGCAAGCATCCGAGCCCAACACCAGATGGCGATCTAATGCAAAGTGTGAGGATCTGCAGCTCTACATGCCAAGAACAGATGCATACTGGTAAGTAGCATTTTCCATACCCATCCTTCCTTCCCCAATAGGTAGTTATAGTTAGAACCTAGTTTCCCTAGGAAAAGCGTTTTTTGATTTGCCAATATCTTTGACGCTCCTGGAGCCCTCGATGGCCCTGCGGACCGCGTTGTCATTGCAAACACTGCTTTGCTTGTTGGAAGCGAGAGCAGGATACCTGCTCTCGCTTCCAACAAGCAAAGCAGAATTGCTTTTGGGCAAGGGGAGCTGCATGTTAGCAGCTCCCCTTGCCCAAAAGCAATGCTGGCTCCCGCAGGAGGCAGGGAGCCGGCAGGGACCGTGGGGGCATTTGGGCTCCCCCCACGGTCCCCAACGTATGGCCAGGGCCAGAAGTGGCCCAGGGGAGGGGGGGCCACGCGGCCCCCTTCCCCGTTAAAATAAATAAATAAAAAAGAGGCCAGGCCCCGGGGGATGGGGTCCCCGGGGCCAATAGTGGCCTAGGGAAGGGGGGCCACGCGGCCCTCCTTCCTAATAAATACATTTTAAAAAGGAGGCCATGCCCCGGCGGATGGGGACCCCGGGGCCGAAATTGGCCTCGGAAGGGGGGGTAGCGCGGCCCCCTTCCCGTTTTTTTTTTTTTTTAAAAAGGGGTCAGGCCCTGGGGGATGGGGTCCCCAGGGCCTCAAAAATACTAAAAAAAAGGGGGGCCAAACAGCCCTCCTTCTAAAAAGAAATATAAAAAAGAAAAGCCGGCATCTCGCCGGAGGCCCCGCCCCCTCCCTGCACCACTCTGCAAACGCGCCCTCTGACGCGTTCTAAGTTGGGGATTAAGTCCCTTTCAATCCTGAGGGTCCCTGGGGGCCAACTATCCCACCAGGTACCTCCAGTAAGCGCACTGCTGGTGGAGCGATGAGGTCCTCTTGTGTCCTGACACAGTGGACTTCATCCCCCGAGCAGCAGTGCGCCAGGAGCCGCGTTTGCAGAGTGGTGTAAAAAGGGAGCGTGGCTTCGGACCACTCTCCGCAATCCAGCTGTGTGGGGCTTACTGGAGGTACCTGGTGGGCTAGTTGGCCCCCAGGGACCCTCATGAGGAAAGGGGACTTCATCCCCCAACCAAGAGCACGCCAGGAGGCGTGTTTGCAGAGTGGTGGAGAAAGGGGCGTGGCCTGTGTCCACCTCTTAGCAGTTCCACTGTGTGGGGATTACTGGCGGTAAGAGGTAAGCTAGTTGGCCCCTAAGGACCCCCAGCAGTGAAGGGGACTTCAATCCCCATCGAAGAGCGTGCCAGGGAGCGCGTTTGCAGAGTGATGGGCAAAGGGGGCGTGGCCTGTTATGAGAACTTAGCAATCCTGCTGTGTGGTACTTACTGGAGGTAATAGGAGGGGTAGTTGGCCCCCAAGAATGTCCTTGGGGTCCAAGTACCCCTCTTGTTACCTCCAGTAAGTCCCACTCAGTAGGATTGCTAAGACGTCTTCGGAGGCCATGCCCCCTTTCTCCGCCACTCTGCAAACACGCCTCCTGGTAGACTACGGGATGGGGGATGAAGTCCACTTTACTCCTGAGGGACTTTGGGGGCCAAGAAGCCCTCCTGGTACCTCCTGTAAGTCCTTCGCAGCGAATTCTTGAGCGCTGGTCGGAGGCCCAGCACCCTTTCTCTACCACTCTGCAAACGCGACTACTAGTTAAAGTAGGAACAGGGGTGGGAGCACACCGCTTCACCCCCCAGCAAGGTTCGCCCCAGGCATTCTGGTAAATGTAGTCTCTTGTTGCTTGCTTCGCTATAGTATTCCAAGTATTTCGCCAGAGTTGGCGCAGATAGTGCTGATCTCTAGACACGTGTTTCTGGTTCTTTAACCGTCATCAGTAGAGATTACAGGCTTCAAATTTGGGGTTTGCTGAGTGGGCTGCCAAACATTACATCAGGTCAAGTACCTCTCACTGGCGCGCGGGTGCTTCTTCCACGAGCTCGTCAGCTCAATGACTCACGGGATCTGAAAGAGCCACGTTAGTGACAGATTCCTTACCTTAGAATATCCCCAGGCGTCAGGCTGGATCCGGAAAGTTTTGCGTAGCAGTACCCTTGCGCGTCGGTAGGCGGCGTCGTGCGGCTCCGCGTCTGTCGTCGGGATCGCCGGGATAACGTCTCAGGCAGTACTTAGACGCCGCCCCCGTGCGCTGACGTCAGATCTTTCTTTTTCCGCGCCAGTAAGCGCAGATCCGGGAAGAGCAGTGCCCTAGTCATTTTTTGACTAAGTTTTTGTGATTTTTATCACTGTTTTTTCTAGAGTCGTTAGACTCCGACGGTGTCAGTAGGGATGCCCGGCTTCAAGCCAGGCGACGCCTGTGGTCGGATGATGTCGATCACGGACCCGCATCGAGACTGTCTCTACTGCCTCGGCCGCGACCACGACTCCAAGTCGTGCCCCGACTGCCGGGCTTTGCATCCGAAGGCTTTGCGAGAGCGGTCTCGAAAGCTCCTCGAGGTCCGGCAGTCGGCTCCGCGCCAATCCAAGCCCCGGTCACGTGAGAGGTCGAGGGGCCGGTCGCGGAGTCCTCATCGGTCGTCGGGGTCTAAGTCTTCGCATTCCTCCGGTAAGTCGAAGCACAAGAAGTCGAAGAAGCGTCATCGCTCGACGACTTCCCCTCGCCGGTCTCGCGACTCGGCTGAGGGTCCTGTCGGCACCGTCCCCTCCCCCGCGGCTCCGGGAGTGCCTGTGGAGCCGCCGCCGCCGCATTACCCGCACTTCCCGGGTTTGGGGGCGACTCCAGCCGAAATACAGGAGTTCCTGTCGGCCATGGCCCGCCTCTTCGGGCCTCAAGGTCCCCCCCGGTGCGCCTTCGGGCCCCGCGGGCCCTTCTGGGGTGCCTACGGCACCGCCGGCGACTCCGGTCCCGGCGCCGCCAGCGACACCAGCCTCGGTCCCGGCTCCGGCCTCGGCTCCGGTGTTGCCGCCACCCCCATCGACGCCGGTTGACCTGACGACACCTCCACCGGCGCCGATTTCACCGGTGCCGCCCGGGGCTCCGGGCGGCGTCGTACCCCGGTTCTCTCCGGACCCGGACACGGCGCCGGACCGGCGTCGGTCGACGCCGGCCCCGGCGCCGATGAGACCTTTGGTCCCGCATGTCCCTCCTCCTTACTTTGAACCTGTATTGGAGGACGAAGAGGACTGCGAGGGGTCTGAGGACCCTCTCACTGCCCAATGTGAGTTCGATCAGGACTGGGCTGAGGAACTTGGGGATGCCAGTGGTCTGGACACCTCTCCTGACTCTGGCATGCTGTCTCCTCCTTCCGTGGCAACGGAGGAGGGAGCAAACTTTGCAACGGTGTTGCGTAGGGCAGCTGAGGCTTTACACCTCCAGTTACCTATGGTGGCTGTCAGGACTAACATCCTGACGGAAGTGCTTCAGCCGGCGGCTACCTCCTCGGAGCCACTGCTGCCTTTCAACGAGGCACTTTCTGACGTTCTTTTGGGCACCTGGTCCAAGCCCACCACAGGGGCTCCTGTGGATAGGAACGTAGCCCGACGCCATCGCCCTACTCCGGGCGACCCCCTGTTTCTCTCCCAACACCCCACCCCTGAGAGCTTGGTTGTCCAAGCCTCTGCTTCCCAGAGCGCCTTCCCTACCGCTCCCCCGGATAGGGAATCCAAAAAACTGGATCAGTTTGGGAAGAAGGTTTTTTCTTCCTCCAGTGCTGGCTTGCGGTCTGTCAACACCACTTGCCTCTTGGGCCGATATTCCCACTCTTTGTGAGATTCGGTGGCGCAGGTTCTGCCCCAGTGTTCTTAGGAGGTCCAGACACTGCTTTCCCGCGCCATTGCGGAAGGAAGAGATGCGGCAAAGTATACCATCAGATGTGGCCTAGATACCGCCGACTCGCTAGGCAGATCGCTTGCGACGACAGTGGCGCTGCGCCGTCACGCCTGGCTGAGAACCACTGGTTTCTCGGGTGATGTCCAAAACACTCTTATGGACATGCCCTTTGATGGTGTCGGCCTTTTCGGCAACAAGGCAGACCATGCGCTGGAGCGCTTTAAGGACTCACGGGCTACAGCCAAGTCCCTGGGCCTTTCTGCTGTGCGCCCTCCGCAACAGTCTGCTTTTCGCCCCTTTCGTGGCCACGGAAGGGGCGCCCAGTCACGTCCACTGCCCAGCCACCGGCCCGCGCAGCAGGCGTCTTCGCGTGGCCGAGGACGTGGCTCCCGCCGAGGCGGGTCGGGTAACCAGCGTGCGGGTCAGGCCACCACCCCGTCCGCGGCCTCCAAGCCCTCCTAGTCCTTCCTTTCAGGTCCACAGCACGCCAGTAGGGGGCAGGGTCCGCCATCACCTTCCCCACTGGTGTGCCATCACCTCGGACAAGTGGGTCTTGGACATTGTCCGAAGGTGCTACTCCCTCCCTTTCGTGACCACTCCCCCAGCCATGCCACCTCAATACCACCGCATGTCAGGGGATCACTTGGTGCTTCTTCAGAAGGAAGTTGCGGCCCTCTTGGCCAAGGGGGCCATCGAACGCGTTTCGACCCCAGAAGTAGGGCGTAGTTGTTACTCCCACTACTTTCTGGTGCCCAAAAAGGACAAGGAGGACATGCGTCCTATCTTGGACCTCCGGAACGTCAATCGCTTCCTCCGGAAGGAGAAGTTCAAGACGCTCACCCTAGCTCAGGTCTTGACTGCCCTCAACCCTGGAGACTGGATGGTAGCGTTGGACTTGCAGGACGCATATTTCCACATTCCCGTCCTGCCGGCCCACCGGCGTTACCTGCGGTTCACAGTAGGCCACGAGCATTTTCAGTTTTCCGTGCTCCCCTTTGGCCTTACCAGCGCCCCTCGGGTGTTCACGAAAGTGATGGCGGTGGTCGCAGCTCATCTGCGCCGGGCAGGGGTTCCAGTCTTCCCCTACCTCGACGACTGGCTGCTGAAGGCGGGCTCGTCCCAGGCAGTCGTCTCCCACCTCCAGACTACGGCCGAGCTCCTGCACTCGCTGGGGTTCTCCATCAACGTGCCGAAGTCGCACCTGATTCCTTCTCCACAGCTCCTTTTCATCGGAGCAGTTCTGGACACAACGCAGTTTCGGGTCTATCCTCCCGAACGGCGAGTCCGGGATATTCAGGCTATGATTCCGATCTTTCGGCCTCTATCCTGGGTTTCGGTACGGATGACCCTGAGGCTGCTGGGCCTCATGGCCTCCTGCATCCTGCTGGTCGATCATGCCAGATGGCATATGCGGGCTCTGCAGTGGGACCTGAAATTCCAGTGGGCGCAGCATCAGGGCAATCTGTCCGATCACGTCCAGATCTCGGAGGGGACTGCAAAACAGGTGCAGTGGTGGCTCTCGAACCGGCAGTGGGTCATGGGCAGATCCCTCTCCCTTCCCCAGCCAGAACACACAGTTGTGACAGACGCGTTCCCTTCTGGGATGGGGCGGTCACATGGGAGAGGCGGAGATCAGAGGCCTCTGGTCTACGGCGGAGTCCCGGCTCCATATCAACCTTTTGGAGCTCCAGGCGATCCGACTTGCACTGAAGGCATTCCTTCCCTCTGTCAAAGGGAAGGTAGTGCAGGTGTTCACAGACAACACCACCGCCATGTGGTACTGCAACAAACAGGGCGGGGTGGTGTCGTGGACCCTATGTCAGGAGGCTCTGCGCCTCTGGACACGGCTGGAACATCAGGGCATTTTCCTGATGGTTCAACACCTGGCAGGTTCCCTGAAAGCCAGGGCAGACGAACTCAGCCGCAGGTGCATGATGGATCACGAATGGCGTCTTCACTCGGAAGTTGCGCAAGGACTCTTTCTACAGTGGGGAGTGCCTTGGTTAGATCTATTCGCCACCGAAGAGAACGCGCAATGTCATCAGTTCTGCACGTTGGAATTTCCAAGGCGGCACTCGCTCGGCGACGCTTTTCGTCGCGAGTGGAGTTGCGGTTTGTTGTACGCCTTTCCGCCTATACCACTTCTACCCAGAGTGTTGAAGAAGATTCGGCGCGACCGGGCCCAAGTCATTCTCGTGGCTCCGGACTGGGCTCGAAGAGTTTGGTATCCCGAGCTACTCAGTATGAGCGTTGATCCCCCGATCCGTCTGCCTCTTCGGGAGGATCTTCTGTCGCAGCAGCAGGGGACGGCCCTCCACCCGAACCTGTCCAGTCTCTACCTGCTTGCGTGGAGATTGAGCGGCGGCAGTTGATTCCTTTCGACTTGCCTCCCGAAGTTTGTGATGTGATTCTGGCAGCCAGGCGTCCCTCCACTAAAGTGGTATACGCCTGCAGGTGGAACAAATTTGTGGCATGGTGCACAGCAAAGGCTGTGAATCCCCTTTCTGCCCCTCTTTCTGAGGTTCTTCTGTTCCTTCTTTCCCTGTCCCAGCAGGGTTCTGCCCTGGGTACCATCAAGGGCTATCTTTGTGCAATCTCGGCCTTCCTCAGGCTTCCTGATCAGCCCTCCCTTTTCAAGTCCCCTGTTGTTAACAGATTCCTAAAAGGCATTACACACCTCTTCCCTCCTGTTCCGTTTGAGATGCCTCAGTGGGACTTGAACCTGGTTCTTACCTTTCTCATGTGCGCTCCCTTTGAGCCTCTGCATAACTGTCCTCTTCGTCTTCTCACTCTGAAGACAGCTTTTCTGGTGGCTATCACCTTCGCTCGGTGGGTGAGTGAGCTCCAGGCTCTTTCTTGAAAGCCACCCTTTCTGTCTGTCCATCCAGACAAGGTTGTTCTCAGGACGCGACTGTCCTTCTTGCCAAAGGTGGTTACTGCTTTCCACATTGGGCAGACCATCACTTTGCCCACCTTCTTTCCGCATCCTTCTAGAGAGGAAGAGAGGCTCCACCGTCTGGACCCAAAACGTGCGATTTCCTTTTATCTAAATCGCACACAACAGTTCCGGGTGGATGACCAGCTCTTTGTTGGCTACGTGGGCGCCAAAAAAGGTCGGGCGGTACACAAGCGGACCCTCTCCCGCTGGGTCGTCTTGTGTATCAAGGCCTGTTATTCGTTGGCTAAAAAGGAGCCCCCTGTTGGGTTGCGTGCCCATTCCACCAGGGCGACAGCCGCCACCACGGTTTTAGGACGTGGTGTCCCTTTGCAGGACATTTGTCAGGCAGCTACGTGGGCCTCGTTGCACGTTTACCAAGCATTACTGGCTTCACAGCCAAGTCCGGAGAGACGGCTTCTTTGGCCGTTCTGTTCTCCGAGACTTCCTTGTCTGATCTTTGTTCGCAGACTCACCACCGGGGTTGGTATTGCTGGGGTATCTATTCTAAGGTAAGGAATCTGTCACTAACGTGTCTCTTTCAGATGCACAAGTTGCTAACTTGTGTAACGATATATCTGTAAGAGACAGTAGTTAGTGACAGATTCCTTACCGCCCCACCCATCCTCCCCGTTATGCAAACTGATTTCTAGGGTTAAGGACATCCCTTTCAGGGCCCTAGTATTTTTCAGACACCAATGTCAGCTTCTTGCATGGCTCTGCGTTCCTGGCGCGGAAAGTCGTGTACAGAACTGACGTCAGCGCGCAGGGGCGGCGTCTAAGTACTGCCCGCTACGTCATCCCGGCGATCCCGACGACGGACGCGGAGCCGCACGACGCCGCCTACCGACGCGCAAGGGTACTGCTACGCAAAACTTTCCGGATCCAGCCTGACGCCTGGGGATATTCTAAGGTAAGGAATCTGTCACTAACTACTGTCTCTTACAGATATATCGTTACACAAGTTAGTAACTTGTGCAGTACTTTTAAACAGGAACAGGGGTGGGAGCACACCGCTTCACCCCCCAGCAAGGTTTGCCCCTGGCATTCTGGTAAATGTAGTCTCTTGTTGCTTGCTTCGCTATAGTATTCCAAGTATTTCGCCAGAGTTGGCGCAGATAGTGCTGATCTCTAGACACGTGTTTTTGGTTCTTTAACCGTCATCAGTAGAGATTACAGGCTTCAAATTTGGGGTTTGCTGAGTGGGCTGCCAAACATTACATCAGGTCAAGTACCTCTCACTGGCGCTCTGGTGCTTCTTCCACGAGCTCGTCAGCTCAATGACTCACGGGAGTACTTTTAAACAGGAACAGGGGTGGGAGCACACCGCTTCACCCCCCAGCAAGGTTCGCCCCTGGCATACTGGTAAATGTAGTCTCTTGTTGCTTGCTTCGCTATAGTATTCCAAGTATTTCGCCAGAGTTGGCGCAGATAGTGCTGATCTCTAGACACGTGTTTCTGGTTCTTTAACCGTCATCAGTAGAGATTACAGGCTTCAAATTTGGGGTTTGCTGAGTGGGCTGCCAAACATTACATCAGGTCAAGTACCTCTCACTGGCGCGCGGGTGCTTCTTCCACGAGCTCGTCAGCTCAATGACTCACGGGAGTACTTTTAAACAGGAACAGGGGTGGGAACACACCGCTTCACCCCCCAGCAAGGTTCGCCCCTGAGTGATGTGATATGTGATGTCATCAGCAGTGCATTGCGGGGGCGCGAGTTATACTTAGCTCAACTAACTATAACGGCTGAATTTCTCTGGCTTTTCCAGTGAATTTCAAAGGTTTTTTAAATGCTAATTTCTAACCATAACGTCCCTGAAACCTATGGTTTTTTCAGTGAATATATATATATAAAAAAAATTTATTTTATTTTTTTATTTTTTTATAGCGCGAACTAGACCCGAAGGTATAAGAGCGCTTTACATGAGCACCAGTTTCGTTACAGATGGACACATTCATTTTTTTGTTAGGCACAGGGAGATTAAGTGATTTGCCCAGAATCACAGGATGTTGAGCGTTGTTGCCGAGACTCGAATCTGGTTCCCCAACTTCGAGGTCGACCGCTCTAACTGTAAGGATACATCCTCTCTATCTAGAATACCTTGTAGTCAACTATTCCAACTGGATATCTCTCTTTGAGATTTTCATCGGTTGGGTTGTACTTCATTTTGACCTTTTGGGACAAGTCAAGTGTGGTCGTAACTGCTTACTGTTGCAAGAGTTCATTTTCCTGTGTTTTCCTTTAGGCTGATGATAGTAATAGCCTCTCAGGATACTTTTAGGCAGTTGGCATTATCTTAATGCTAAGTCACCCAGGGTGTGTTATTAATAGAGTGATCTCCTTTCTTTTGTTCTATTTCCATTTTCTGTTGTGTAGCTATCATGGGCTGGTTTTTCAGTTCCATTTTATCTATACAGGTATATGGCGTACACAAAGGTGTAATGCATCTTTGTTGTGCATATTTAGATATAGCTTTGCTATATACAATGAGACAGGATATGTATTATATTTTTTGCAAGTCTTACTATGAGTTGCAGTTTGCTTCTCTCTTCACTGTAGTTTTATCTGTGACTGTATGTCATATCCTGTAGATATAGATATATATATATGTGTGTATATGTGTATATATATATATATAGTGTGGATCTGTAGATGTATGTCGAGCATGAGCTATATAGATTTGGGCATTGTTTGTTCATTATTTATGGCAGATTTATGTCTGGATAATTGCCACATTTCCGTCTCTACGGGTTCTATGCGTTTTGAGACCCTTGTAGTGGTCATTTTACCTAATGAAGGTTTCTTCAAGGATAGACTTTGATTTACATTTATTCTTCTAAGCTCTAATATGGATGAGTTCTGGAACCTCTTTTTCTTCTGGATTTCTTAGGGCAGGTTCTTTTGAATACTTCATTACTGGTGTAGGGAACTGTAGTTTACAGGGTATTCGTGTTTGCCTTTGGCTCTTCTAGTCCATAGACTCCCTTCATCCTTTAGGGGTCATGTACTACTGTCCTACTGTTAACTGTTGTCTTCAGACACAGTGTTATTCAGCTGCCCTTGGGGCATGGCTTTTTCCGTGTCTGTTTGGTTGTTTTTATTTCCATTGCCTGTGGTCCTTGCCACAGTTTATATAAGGAGCTCATGCTCTTTTTCATCTAATTCCTTCGTACGTCTGGTCTATTGTTAATTTCCACCAGCTGTTTCTCTCTGAGAACGTTTGTAGGATTAGTTCGCCGACCCTCCTCCTATTGGGTATAGCTATGGTATTTAATTTAAAAGTTAAGGAATCTGCGGCTAGATGTCTCTATCAGATGAACAAGTTACTTACCTTCTGTAGCATATTATCTGATAGAGACATAGTTTAGCCGCAGATTCCTTAACACCCTACCCATCCTCCCCACTCAGTGAACGGTTTTGTAGTGTAAGATCTATTTCCTTTTACAACTCTGGTTTATACACTGGTAGTTAGTGTTTCAAGTAGCTATGGCTTTGTCGAACCATTTGATCTTTCCTTATGGACTTTGTAAGGTTTTTATCCTTTTTCAGCACTGGTTTTATACACCAGTGATCGCTCTTTCATGTAGTTGTGTGATTCAACGAACCATTTGGTCTTAACTTGTAGATCTTGACCTGTTATTGCCATACCATTCATCTCTGTTTTCTAGTTATTGTTTCAAAGATACATTGATCTTTTTTGGCACAGTTTTTCCACAGCCAGTTTCTATGGTGGCCCTGCGTTGTAGCGCTGAAGGTTTCACAGAAGAAATTGACGTCCGTGCGCCAGATGGGACTTATATGACTCCACTGAAGCCACAACCAAAGTCTACGTCATCACAGAGTCATACGACGCAGTCACCTCGCATGCAGAGGTACTGCTGAAAAATTTCCGATCCAGTCTGACGCCTGGGGAGAATTCAAAAGTTAAGGAATCTGCGGCTGGACTAATTCTCTACCAGATAATACATTACGGAAGGTAAGTAACTTGTTCGTTTGTCCCATTGACTAAAATGGAGTTTCATTAGCAACAGCACTAAGTGCTAACTTCCATTTGGGAGCAACTAAGATATTACTCCAAGGTATCAAATTAATTGTTATATTAAACCTTACTTTTAGCTGAGATCGGATTTAAGGTAACTTGTAATGGTAAGGTGACTTTAAAAAGTCACCACTTTGTTGCCCAAACCTCCGGTAACCTTTTCTGTCTATCTGCAGCAGTTGTCCTCCAAGACAACAGGCTGCCCCTTCTTAGGAAGTGTGAAGCGCTCACAGGAACAGGGAACAATGAGAACATGTTAGTGTGAGGAGGTGTGACCTGCTCCAGCAGAATGACTACTGGTCGGTCCACAGATGGCCCAGCTTTAAAAGAGGCTACTGCTTCAGTAAAACAAATGGTTATCGTACCATAGCCTGCCCACTCTTTTGTGTAGGCAGCCAGGCTGGCATCTCTTCCAGAGGGGGGGAAAACCTGTTGTAGAAATATTTTTTCAGGAGGAGTGGCTCATTATGTTTGGAACACTGTAGGGGTGTGCCCAGTGCTCTTCGTAGGGAAGAAGGCCTGAGCCATCTTGGATTCAGGCAGAGAAGGGGGCTCTGGGATTGCTTTAGGTCAATCCCCAGGACGTGGTGTAAATTGGGAAGAGTTGGCCCAGGGGATCTGTTGCCCATTGGTTAGTGAGGCCTCCACTCCCACAAACACAAAGATAGCATAAAAGTGGCACCCCTGGCGCACAGTCCTCTGATCACTACTGGACTGGAAAGAAGATTGCCCTGTTCCTCCTTGGACCCAGCAAATAGAAGCTGCACCAAAGAATGGACTGCACCTGCTGCACCCGAGACGCCTGCACCGAGAATTGTGCCTGCTTTGCACACTCTTGGAAAACAGCTCCACTTGTATCAAGACAGATAAAGTGGCTCCAAGGCCTGGTTGGCTAGCCCCCTGTTAAGCTTCAGGACACCATAAGCTAAGGAAACCTGCACTCCTCGAGAGCCCAGCTGAACAGGAACGCCTGACCTCCACTGGAGGTCGAATTGCCTGCCTGGCGTTCAAGTTCTGACCCTCATGAAGTGCCCTCAAGTCTATTAGGCCTGTGACCGAAGTTAGAGTGGATTCTGGTCCATCAGAAAGACCGGTTTACTTGCCTGCAAGGAACTGTTGACCATTTGACCAGTGGCAACTGAAACAGCACTGGTCTCCCCTGGTGCATCGTGGAAGATTTAGTCTTGAGGATGGAGCTGATCGCTTAGGATCATGGAAACCAGGATGGCTCCAGGAACACTCCCTTTATCTCTTCAGCATCCAATATACTCAGCCTCAGGACCACGTCTTTGCTGGACTGTGGTAAGGAATAAACATACAGAGAGGACCCTAAGACTGCTGTACCTCCAGATAACTGGCTTTTTGGACTCCAGTGGTCCCTGTGACTAGCTCCCAGTGCATGGTGGCCCGTCCAAGTGAAGACTAGTAGCTGTTCTAGCCCGGTCGCTCAGGAACCGCTAAGCCAATTAAAACAATTTATTGCATCTCTTTTAAAGTAAACTACAGTATTTTACTTGCCTTTGAAAAATCATATCTCCGGTTTCCCTCAGTAGATTTTTTTCAGTTTGGTGTCTATTTTATGGTAAAATACAACCTATTTTTATAAATTAGTGTCAGATTTTTATTGTGTCATGTTTCTTACTTATTGACTGTTTCTGTACTTCGAAATACTCTAAATGTTTATACTTGTTCCATGGTTTACTTTGATTAAGCCTGTCTGCTCTGTGCCTCAGCTACCCATGACTGAGGCAAGGTCCTAACGAGATTTGATGTAAAACTGTGATATTATTATACGGTGAGGTCTCACAACCACACCACATAATCTACTTTCCTATATTCGCTGAGCCTGCAATTGGTCCAGATGTTTCAGTTATGCCCAATGGCAGGATTCTACGTGAGGCTATTAACATGAGTTACCTGCAATATACTGTGGCTCCTGGACTTTGCCCATCCTGCCTCAAACATCACCTCTTTTCCCTTCAGGAACCCATCTTAAACTGCAACACACAGAAGGTGATGGAAGTAAGGCTCGCAAATAGTCTAAGCCACTGGCAGTCGCTCTGGTTAGACCGAGGCCTGCCTCACATAAATCAGTGCTGACCCTGAGCAGCTGAGTCAGTACTGATTTGCATAAGACTGGCCTCTGCCTAGAGTGGTAACGTGGATGAAAAATGATGAGTTGGAATGATTTCCAGAGTGATTGCTAGTGATTTGCACTATTTGCAAGCATACTTCCCATCACCTTTTGTGTGTTTGATATAACACCCTAAGTGGCCAAGGGTGTTCTCTGACATGGGTCCCTTACTTGCCGTGCCACAGAATACAAGCTGTACCTCACTGAAGAGGCATATCTGAAAGAGACACGTTAGTGACAGATTCCTTACCTTAGAATATCCCCAGGCGTCAGGCTGGATCCGGAAAGTTTTTGCGTAGCAGTACCCTTGCGCGTCGGTAGGCGGCGTCGTGCGGCTCCGCGTCCGTCGTCGGCGTCGTGATCGCCGGGATGACGTCGCGGGCAGTACTTAGGCGCCGCCCCTGCGCGCTGACGTCAGTTCTTCTTTTTCCGCGCCAGCAAGCGCAGATCCGGGAAGAGCAGTGCCCTGGTCATTTTTTGACCATACTTTTTGGTGAATTTTTTCACAGTTTTTTCATCTTTCAAGGTGTCGTAGGGATGCCCGGCTTCAAGCGATGCGGCGCCTGTGCGCGGATGATGTCCGTCACCGACCCGCATTGGGAGTGTCTCTTCTGCCTCGGCCGAGGCCACGACACGGAGTCTTGTCCCGAATGCCAGGCCCTCAACCCGAAAGCTTTGCGAGAGCGGTCTCGAAAGCTCCTCGAGGCCCGGCATTCGGCTCCACGGAGGCCCCGGTCGCGTGAGAGGTCCAGGGGTCGATCGCGGAGTCCACACCGGTCGTCGGCGTCGAAGTCTTCTTCGTCCGGTAAGTCGAAACACAAGAAGTCCAAGAAGCATCATCGCTCTAGGACTTCGCCTCGCCGGTCTCGCGACTCGGCTGAGGCCCCTCCCGGCACCGTCCCCGCGGCCCCGGATATGCCTGTGGAGTCGCCCCCGCCATACCCGCCCTTCCCGGGTTCGGGGGCGGATCCGGCCAAAGTGCAGGAATTCCTGACGGCCATGGCCCGCCTCTTCGGGCCTTCAGGCCCCTCCGGTGCGCCTTCGGGCCCCGCGGGCCCTGATGGGGTTGCTCCGGCGTCGCCGACGGCTCCCGGCCCCGGCGTCGCCCGTGCCTCCAGCCTCGGTCCCGGCTCCGGCTTCGGCCCCGGCCTCGATCCCGGCTCCACAACCCCCATCGACGCCGGTCGACCTAACGACACCTCCGCCGGCGCCGATGTCTCCGGTGCCGTTCTCGACGCCGCCCTGGGCTCCGGGCGGCGTCGTCCCCAGTTCCTTCCGGCTCCGGACATGGATCCGGACCGACGTCGCTCGACGCCGGCTCCGGCGTCGATGGGACCTTGGGTCCCAACTGTCCCTCCTCCTCCTTATTTTGAACCAGAGGAGGACCAGTTGGACTGGGAGGGGTCTGATGACCCTCTGACACGACACTGTCAGTACGATGAGGACTGGACAGAGAGTCTAGGGAGGCCAGCGGTCTGGATACTTCCCCTGACACTGGCATGCTGTCTCCTCCCGTGGCTACGGAGGAGGGAGCCAATTTTGGTACGGTGTTGCGTAGGGCAGCTGGGGCCTTACGTCTCCAACTCCCTACTTTGACGGTCAAGCCTAACATCTTGACAGAGGTGCTTCAGCCAGCAGCCTCCTCTGCGGAGACTGTGCTGCCGTTTAACGACGCCCTCACTGACGTTCTTTTGGGCGCCTGGTCCAAGCCCAACACAGGGGCTCCTGTGGATCGGAACGTGTCACGACGCCATCGCCCAGCTCCGGGCGACCCCCTGTTTCTCTCTGTCCACACCACTCCTGAGAGCTTGGTTGTCCAAGCCTCCGCTTCCCAAACCGCCTTCCCTACCGCTCCTCCGGATAGGGAATCCAAACGCCTGGATCAGTTTGGGAAGAAAGGTTTTTCTTCCTCCAGTGCTGGCTTGCGGTCCGTTAACACCGCTTGTCTTTTGGGCCGATATACCCACTCCCTGTTGGATTCGGTGGCGGATGTTTTGCCCCAGTGTCCTGAGGAGGTCCAGACACTGCTTTCCCGCGCCATTGCGGAAGGAAGGGATGCGGCTAAATACACTATACGTTGCGGCCTTGACACCGCCGACTCGCTGGGCAGGTCTATTGCAACGACGGTGGCGCTCCGACGCCACGCCTGGCTGAGAACCACTGGTTTTTCAGGGGATGTCCAGAATACTCTCATGGACATGCCCTTTGATGGAGTCGGTCTTTTTGGGTCCAAAGCAGACCATGCGTTGGAGCGCTTTGAGGACTCACGGGCTACTGCCAAGTCCCTGGGCCTTTCTGCTACACGCCCTCCGCTAACTTCTGCTTTTGGCCACGGTAGGGGCGCCCCTTCACGTCAGCAGCCCAGCCACCGGCCCGCGCAGCAGGCGTCTTCGCGTGGCCGAGGACGTGGATTCCGCCGTGGCGGATCGGGCAACCAGCGTGCGGGTCAGGCCACCACCTCCAACCCGTCCGCGGCCTCCAAGCCCTCCTAGTCCCTCCTTTCAGGTGCACGGCACGCCAGTAGGGGGCAGGGTCCGCCATCACCTTCCCCACTGGCGCACCATCACCTCGGACAGGTGGGTCTTGGACATTGTCCGAAGGGGCTACTCCCTCCCCTTCGAGACCACCCCCCAGCCATGCCACCTCAATTCCACCGCATGTCAGGGGATCACTTGGTGCTTCTACAGAAGGAAGTCACGGCCCTCTTGACCAAGAGGGCCATCGAGCATGTTCCGACCCCAGAAGTAGGGCGTGGTTGCTACTCCCACTACTTTCTGGTGCCCAAAAAGGACAAGGAGGACATGCGTCCTATCTTGGACCTCCGGAACGTCAATCGCTTCCTCCGGAAGGAGAAGTTCAAGATGCTCACCCTAGCTCAGGTCTTGACTGCCCTCGACCCTGGAGACTGGTTGGTAGCGTTGGACTTGCAGGACGCGTATTTCCACATCCCCGTCCTGCCGGCCCACCGGCGTTACCTTCGGTTCACGGTAGGCCCCGAGCATTTTCAATTCACCGTGCTCCCCTTTGGCCTTACCAGTGCCCCTCGGGTGTTCACGAAAGTGATGGCGGTGGTCGCAGCTCATCTGCGCCGGGCAGGGGTTTCAGTCTTCCCCTACCTCGACGACTGGCTGCTGAAGGCGGGCTCGTCCCAGGCAGTCGTCTCCCACCTCCAGACTACGGCCGAACTCCTGCACTCGCTGGGGTTCTCCATCAATGTGCCGAAGTCGCATCTGATTCCTTCTCCACAGCTCCTTTTCATCGGAGCAGTTCTGGACACGACGCAGTTTCGGGCCTATCCTCCCGAACGGCGAGTCCGGGATATTCAGGCTATGATTCCGATCTTTCGGCCTTTATCCTGGGTTTCGGTACGGATGACCCTGAGGCTGCTGGGCCTCATGGCCTCCTGCATCCTGCTGGTCAATCATGCCAGATGGCATATGCGGGCTCTGCAGTGGGACCTGAAGTTCCAGTGGGCGCAGCACCAGGGCAACTTGTCCGATCACGTCCAGATCTCGGAGGGGACTGCAAAACAGTTGCAGTGGTGGCTCTCGAACCGGCAATGGGTCATGGGCAGATCCCTCTCCCTTCCCCAGCCAGAGCATACAGTTGTGACGGACGCGTCCCTTCTGGGATGGGGCGGTCACATGGGAGAGGCGGAGATCAGAGGCCTCTGGTCTCCGGCGGAGTCCCGGCTCCATATCAACCTTCTGGAGCTCCGGGCGATCCGACTTGCACTCAAGGCATTCCTTCCCTCTGTCAAAGGGAAGGTAGTGCAGGTGTTCACAGACAACACCACCGCCATGTGGTACTGCAACAAACAGGGCGGGGTGGGGTCTTGGACCCTTGTCAGGAGGCTCTGCGCCTCTGGACATGGCTGGAACATCAGGGCATGTTCCTGATGGTTCAACACCTGGCAGGTTCCCTGAACGCCAGGGCGGACAAACTCAGCCGCAGGTGCATGATGGATCACGAATGGCGTCTTCACTCGGAAGTGGCGCAACGACTCTTTCTACAGTGGGGAGAGCCTTGGTTAGATCTATTCGCCACCGAAGAGAACGCGCAATGTCATCAGTTCTGCGCGTTGGAATTTCCAAGGCGGCACTCGCTCGGCGACGCTTTTCGTCACGAGTGGAGTTGCGGTCTATTGTACGCCTTTCCGCCTATACCACTTCTACCCAGAGTGTTGAAGAAGATTCGGCACGACCGGGCCCAAGTCATTCTTGTGGCTCCGGACTGGGCTCGAAGAGTTTGGTATCCCGAGCTACTCAATATGAGCATAGATCCCCCGATCCGTCTGCCTCTTCGGGAGGATCTTCTGTCGCAGCAGCAGGGGACGGTCCTCCACCCGAACCTGTCCAGTCTACACCTGCTTGCGTGGAGATTGAGCGGCGGCAGTTGATTCCTTTCGACTTGCCTCCCGAAGTTTGTGATGTGATTCTGGCAGCCAGGCGTCCCTCCACTAAGGTGGTATACGCCTGCAGGTGGAACAAATTTGTGGCATGGTGCACAGCAAGGGCTGTGAATCCCCTTTCTGCCCCTCTTTCTGAGGTCCTTCTGTTCCTTCTCTCTCTGGCCCAACAGGGTTCTGCCCTGGGTACCATCAAGGGTTATCTTTGTGCTATCTCGGCCTTCCTCAGGCTTCCTGATCAGCCCTCCCTTTTCAAGTCCCCTGTTGTTAACAGGTTCTTAAAAGGCATTACTCACCTCTTCCCTCCTGTTCCGTTTGTGATGCCTCAGTGGGACTTGAACTTGGTTCTTACCTTTTTAATGTGCGCTCCCTTTGAGCCTCTACATAACTGTCCTCTTCGTCTTCTGACTCTAAAGACAGCCTTTCTGGTGGCCATCACCTCCGCTCGGCGGGTGAGTGAGCTCCAGGCTCTATCTTGCAAACCTCCCTTTCTGTCTGTTCATCCGGACAAGGTTGTTCTTCGGACGCGTCCGTCCTTCTTGCCAAAGGTGGTTACTGCTTTCCATATTGGGCAGACCATCACTTTGCCCACCTTCTTTCCGCCTCCGCATCCTTCCAGAGAGGAAGAGAGGCTCCACCGTCTGGACCCAAAACGTGCGCTCTCCTTCTATATTGACCGCACAAAACACTTCCGGGTGGATGACCAGCTCTTTGTTGGCTACGTGGGCGCCAAAAAGGTCGGGCGGTGCACAAGAGGACCATCTCCCGCTGGGTTACCTTGTGCATCAAGACCTGCTATTCTTTGGCTAAGAAGGAGCCTCCTGTTGGGCTGCGGGCCCATTCCACCAGGGCAACGGCTGCTACCACGGCTTTGGGCCGCGGTGTTCCGCTGCCGGTTATTTGTCAGGCAGCTACGTGGGCCTCGCTGCACACGTTTACAAAGCATTACTGCCTTGACAGTCAGGTCCGGAGGGACGGCTTCTTTGGCCGTTCTGTCCTCCAGGACTTCCTTGTCTGATCTTTGTTCGCAGACCCACCACCGGGGTTGGTATTGCTGGGGTATCTATTCTAAGGTAAGGAATCTGTCACTAACGTGTCTCTTTCAGATGCACAAGTTACTAACTTGTGTAACGATATATCTGTAAGAGACAGTAGTTAGTGACAGATTCCTACCGCCCCACCCATCCTCCCCGTTCTGCGAACTGATTTCTAGGGTTAAGGACATCCCTTTCAGGGCCCTAGTATTTTTCAGACACCTATGTCAGCTTCTTGCATGGCTCTGCGTTCCTGGCGCGGAAAGTCGTGAACAGAACTGACGTCAGCGCGCAGGGGCGGCGCCTAAGTACTGCCCGCGACGTCATCCCGGCGATCACGACGCCGACGACGGACGCGGAGCCGCACGACGCCGCCTACCGACGCGCAAGGGTACTGCTACGCAAAAACTTTCCCGGATCCAGCCTGACGCCTGGGGATATTCTAAGGTAAGGAATCTGTCACTAACTACTGTCTCTTACAGATATATCGTTACACAAGTTAGTAACTTGTGCAACAAGGCCAAAAGTGGCCTGGAATGAATTGTGTTCCCTTCTGGAGGGGATCTCACATAGCATTCGGTAAAGACTGGTCTCATGAGCACGATCAGAACTATTTATCATAAGTTAGGTATTTCGCGAGAGTAGTACGGTTGGCGAGAAACGATGGGTTGGAATGTTACCTAGAGTGATTGCCAGGGATTGTACTATTTGCAGGCATTCCTCCCAGCACATTTTGTGTGCCCATTTTAAACTACCTAGCTAACTCCTGTTGTCGTCAGTTAAGTGTCAACACTATATTGATTACATTACGGGAGCCCAGCAATAGCTGACTCCATAACTTAACACAGCTCTCTGGCATGAAGATAAATATTCAAAAGAAATACTGGAAAGCTCTGACATATATAATTCTTGTTTAACAAACATTGGAGTACAACATGAAACTTGGACCAACTAAATAACTCTGACACAATGCAAAACCAGCATTACCCCGGATGTGCTAGTTACCTTCCTATGTGCACTACAGTTGTTAATCTCACAGGTTTACACAGGCATAGCAAGAAGTCGTCTTTATCCTGGCCTTTCACCGACCCCCACATTTTTTAAGTGGTTTGAACAGCTACAACAGATTTTCAGCTTCTGCATATTCTCTCCATCCAAGTGATGGGTAAACCTGTGATTACTCTTAAAGGTAACACATTTTATTATTATGCTTCACTACAACTTTCGCAAGTAAAATGCAAATTTGTTTCTTTCTGGTTCTTATCTGCAAGTTGAACGAGTACGGAAGGAAGATTTCCTCTGCTCCCGAGAGAAACGTGTAGGAATGTTAATGAAGACTGAAACTGCCTCTGTTTCTGAGTTCTTCCTGCAACCATGTTGACACAGAGTATTGTGCCACAGCACTGGAGCCTTCACAAGGAGGCAAGTTGTGCTCCTATTTTCCTGTTTAACCAGAGAGGTCCTGGAGAAAACAGTTCATACACCTTTTGAGGACAGAGTGTTGTTGGCATCTATGGGGTTGTAAAGTAATACAGTTCAGGAGTGGTCATGATCAGACGTTTTATGCCATGACCACCACACTTTATACTTAACCGTCACAGAGGGAGGGAGTCATCTTCATTCTGAGAGATCAAGTCTGTCCCTTACTTTGTGTTACTTCCCAATCCAAAGAGCACATAGATTCACCAATATATTTTTTCTTGTTAGTGGATACTTGCTCTTGGATCAACCACAACCTAAAAAACAGATTCACTTCCCATACCGAGGAATCAAAAATACCTCACACTTAGGAGAGCACTGCCCAAAGCCTTTGGGCCTTGTGATGTGATGGGATTTCAGACTCCTTCATTCCTCACACTAAGCTATTTCCCTCACATCATCTTCACCTGTTGTGGAAGAAATTACTCCTGAATGTTAAAAAAGATGCTTCAGCAATAGCTTATCCCCCTGTAGAGACCAACCAATCTTTTTTCTTATAGGTTTTTGTGGTCAAGAAGATAAGCATGCTTCAGACACTAGCTAATAAATAAAATAGATATTATTGGGAAGAAATGGAGGAACTGATAAAGCACCTTTCAGAAACCCATAGAAAGAGAGGACAATAGCTTGTGGCCAAGGGGAAGGTAATCTGGAATGCTAATATCTGCTGCACTCTGGCCGGAGCAGATGGTGCTTCTAGAGACATCAACATGAGCATCCCCTTATTGCACCATGTGTGGCTCTACATTTCAGGGTTCAGGCCCAAGGTGCAGCAGCACCTCCTCAACCTTACATTCGATGGGAAGCATCTCTTTAGCTCTCAAGTCGGCGAGATTTTAGAAAAAAAATTTATTAAAAAGAGACAGAGATAGCTAAGTCCATGGGTGCTCTGCAGACGCCTCCCTTCGTCCCCCCCCCTCCCACCAAAGCCACTGTTTACAAACAGCAATCCAGAGGCTGAGCCAAGACCACCCCACTCAGTCAGACCCAAGGCTTCCAGCAACAGTTCTTTCAGGACTCCCAAACTGGCAAGGGGTACACTAGAGGGGGGATACAAGGGCAAGTCCTGGGGCAAAGGTAGAGGCTGCGCAGTCAGTCAGTCAATCAATCAGGGGTTTATAGAGAGCGGCTACTCACCCGTGAGGGTCTCAAGGCACTGATGGGGGATGGGGGGCTGCTGATCCGTCGGGCGCAGGGGTTCAGTCGAAGAGCCAGGTCTTGAGATCATTCCTGAATTGGGTTAGTGACAGGATTGCCTGAGGTGGAGAGGCAGGGTGTTCTAGGTCTTGGCAGCGAGGTAGGAGATGAATCTTCCTTCGACTCTGGTCTTGTGGATCCGTGGGATGGTGGCCAGGGCCAGTTGGGCGGAGCGAAGGTGTCTGGCGGGTATGTGGAGTGAGAGGCAGTGGTTCAGATATGCTGATCCTGCGTCGTGGATGTCTTTGTAGGCATGTGTGAGGAGCTTGAAGGTGATTTTTTTGTTGACTGGGAGCCAGTGGAATTCTCAAAGGTGTTCGGTGATGTGGCTGCGGCGGGGGATGTTGAGGACCAGTCTGGCTGCGGCGCTTTGAGCGTGCTGTAGTTTTCTGAGGAGTTTCTGGGTGACGCCGGCATATGTTATGTTATGTTAAGCAGTTTTGTAGAGCGCTCAGCTGCCCCGGCAAAGGGGCGTCCCGGCGCTAAGAGCAATAATAGCAACTGGCTACAAGAGTCCGATCTAGCAAAAGAAAGAAAACCAAGAGAGAAGAGAAAAAGACAGACGGGGGGACAGGTAACTTAGAGGGGGAATAGGTGGGTTATCAGTGCTTTTCGAAAAGCAAAATAGTTATCCATGCACCGGATATGACGTGGAAGACCATTCCACAGCTTAGCAGCCAACACGCGGAAAGAGCGCCCACCGGCACGTGCCCTCCTCACACGTGGAATCGATGCCAGCTGTTGATCTGCGGAGCGTAACTGACGCGTGGGAATATAGGCAGAAAGTAGGCCAGATAATATCCCAGGGATCGGATGTTTCAAGATCTTAAACGCGAAACAGAGAGACTTGAACTCCACCCGCCTCTCCACTGGCAGCCAGTGTAGCCGGCGAATAGTACTGGAGGTAGAGCAGCATCTGGGCATGGCAAGAAGAGTTCTAGCGGCAACATTTCGGACCCTCTGCAATCTTGCAATCTCGGCCCTGTTGACCCCCAGGTAGAGCACACTGGCATAGTCCAATCTTGACAGCACAGATGCCTGAACGATCGTCTGCCGGATAGAGGGGTCAAAGAAGCCCAAAATGGGCCTGAGGCTGCGCAGGATACCAAAACAGGTCGCCGCTACCCTCTTAGTTTGATCTAAGAAACTAAGCGCCGAATCTACCCAGATGCCGAGATTTTTCACCACCTGTTTGGGAGTGGGAGCCGGTCCCAGGGCGGAGGGCCACCAATGTCCGCTCCATAGCTCAGGATCTTTTCCTACCAGCAGGACCTCAGTCTTGCTGGCGTTGAGCTGGAGACAATTGGCGGTCATCCACCCTGCAACATCCGCCAACCCCCTTCGAAACTTGGCAGCATCGTTTAGACAGTCATTAGACAGGGCGACGACCAGTTGAGTGTCGTCGGCATATGACACTATAGTCAACCCGCTCCTCTTAGCTATTGCTGCTAAGGGCTGGACGTACAGGTTAAAAAGCATAGGACTTAGAGCAGAGCCCTGCGGGACGCCCTGTTTGACGGAATGCACCTTAGAAGAAAAAGGGGGGCCGACACCTGAAAGGACCTGTCCGAGAGGAAGGAGGTGAGCCACGCCAAGGCGGGGCCCACAATACCAGCATCCTTCAGTCTCTGGATCAGGATCTGGTGGGAAACCGTATCGAATGCGGCACTGAGGTCCAATAGGATCAGTGCCGAAGTACGTCCCTCATCCAGAGCTGCTCTCAAGTGTTCGGTCACAGCTAGCAATGCGGTCTCTGTACTAAAACCCGGGCGAAAGCCGCACTGAGAGGAGTCCAATATGCAATTCTCCTCCAAGTGACCTGAGACAATGGTGTTAACATAAGCTTCAGATATTTTAGAAATCCAGGGACGCAAGGAGATGGGACGATAGTTCTCGGATTTTGTAGGATCTAAAATGGGCTTCTTTAATAGCGGCCTTACCGCGGCTTGCTTCCATGTCCTTGGTACTGTGGCTGTGGCCAGGGATAGGTTAATGACCTGGCCCAGAGGTGTGAGAAGCACAGGTAAAAGTCTTATTAGATGTTCCGGCTTCATAGGGTCAGCTGGAGAACCCGATTTAGTCTTCCTGCAGAGTATGCTAAGCGTTTCTTCAGTGATTGGTGGAAAAGCAGCCAATATATGGGCAGAGGGAGCAGGGTCCTCAGAATCGGGGCCATTGGCTATCTGGGGGAAGGTTTTATAGATATTGTCCACCTTTGTGATAAAAAAGGTGGCAAGGTCCTCACATTGTTCATTAGACTTAATGACAGAAGCCACAGGCGCCCCTGCGTTTTTAAGATTATTAATAATAGCGAAGATCTTCTTGGAGGGATTCTGGCTGTTTCTGATCTCTTCAGAAAAATAAGTAGCACGTGCCTTCTGAACGGCCCTATGATAATTCTTAATGGCTGACTGATAAAGACCTTTCCGAGTAGAGTCAAAGTCTCTCCTCCACTCCCGTTCCAGTCGTTTGCACGATTTGCGGATAATGGCTAAGTTGTTATTATACCATGGATTGGCCTTGGTGCTTCGACATTTTGATTGTTGAACCGGGATCATATCATCCAAAGGCTGTCTTATCCAATCATAGAGCGCCTCACTGGCGATATCTGGATCCTCTGGCCAACTAGGCACACTCGTAGAAAGGAAAGTACTAAGTTGGTCGAAGTCTAATTTATGCCAAGGGCGACGGAGCGTGCATTTCTGATGTCACTTTCGTGAGGGCACTACCCCCGAAAGCGTCATAGGAATCAGATAGTGATCAGTCCAGCATAAGGGAGTGGGAGTCGAGACAGAGAGACGCGGAAGGTTCGAAAAAACTGGATCAAGTATGTGACCAGCAGAATGTGTAGGGCCCAGCACCAATTGGCGCAGCTGACAGGCTGCTAGGTCCGCTGAGAACTTGGCCACTTCTGAATCATGAGAATTATCAAAATGCAAGTTTAGGTCCCCAATAACAGAGAAATTGGCATACCTCACAACCAGGGCGCCCACTAGGTCAGCCAAGGCAGCCCTACCTTCCTTAGAGGGGCCAGGGGGACGATAGACCAGGATGCCAGACATAGTAAAATTGGAATTAAAAGTAATCCTGAAACGGCCGCACTCACAACCCGCTACAGTTTCCTTAATCAGTGTGCAGGTGTAGCATGATTTAAACACGATTGCCACACCACCACCTCTTGTCTCTCGGTTAAGGGTTGCAATACTGTATCCTGGGGGGAGTGCAAGACCAGGTTCAGCCACCGTGTCTACTGACAGCCATGTTTCCGTCAGAAAGAAAACATCTGGTGAATCGCCTTGTAGTAGGTCATATACATCTAAATAATGTTTAGCCAGTGACCGGCAATTAAGACTGAACATTTTGATATCTTGACCCACTACCAAAGGGTGAATAGGGGAAGGAAAGGTAATTACCCCTGAGTCAAAACCGCAGTTCCTACAGCAGAATGGACCCACGGGAGGGCTAGGGGGGAGAGAACAGCCTGTGTTCCTTGTTGGTCTAATGGCCATGAGTTTATCCCGAGAATATAGACGCGTGTTTTCGTCTACGCTGGCAGAGTGACTAGCGACTGGCGACGTCCAGGCGCAGACGGGCTTGCCTTTGGCGCGCCTTCGGCGCGCCGCCGGCGCTCCCGCTGCGCGCGTCCGCTGCGCTCCCGCGCTGCGGCCGGCATGAAATAGCCGAGATCCGCCTTAGCCCCGCCTCCCGCCCTCAGTGATTGGCCCCAGCGATAAAATGAGTGTGTTGCCGTAGTTGAGTCTGCTGGTAATGAGTGCATGAGTGACCGTCTTTGTGTATTCGGTGGGGATCCTTCTGAATGTCTTTCGAAGCAGGCGGAGCGTGTGGAAGCATGATGAGGATACGCTGTTGATCTGGCAGTTCATTGCGAGGAGTCCAGTATGATGCCGAGGTTACATGCCTGGTCCGTGAGGGTGGGGGGAGGGGGATCCCAACGCGGCAGGCCACCAGGAGTTGTCCCAAGCTGAGGGGATGTGTCCCAAGATGAGTACTTTGTTCTTGTCTGAGTTGAATTTGAGGCAACTGTCTCTCATGCAGGTGGCAATGGCCTTCATCCCGTTGTGGAAGTTGGTTCTGGCGGCTGTGGGTTTGTTAGTGAGGGAGAGGATCAGCTGGGTGGTCGGCGTAGGAGACTATGTTGAGTCTGTGGTTCCTGACGAAGGCAGCAAGGGGGGCCATGTAGACGTTGAAGAGGGTGGGGTTCAGGGAGGAGCCCTGGGGCACTCCACATCTGATCTCTTTGGGTTCTGAGAGGAACGGAGGTAGTCTGACTCGCTGTGTTAGGCTGGTGAGGAAGGAGTGGATCCACTCCAGGGCCTTGTCTCGGATGCAGGCATCGTGGAGTCTTGTGATTAAGGTGCTGTGGGAAACGGTATCGAAGGCAGACACAGGGTCCAGCAGGATGAGGGCTGCGGTTTCGCCCTGGTCGAGGAGGGAGCGGATGTCGGAGGCGGCGTGGAGTGCAGTCTCGGTGCTGTGATTCCTTCGGAAGCTGGATTGGGAGATGTCCAGGACTTGGTTCACTTTGATGATCTCAGAGATTTTGGCGTTGATGGCCTTCTCGATGACCTTGGCTGGGAAGGGAAGCAGGGAGATGGGTCTGAAGTTCTTGAGGTCCGTCGGGTCGGCGGATGGCTTCTTCAGCAGGGGGTTGAGTTTGTCGTGTTTCCAGTCATCGGGGAAGGTGGCAGTCTCGATGGAGCAGTGATGGTGCAGCGGAGCTCGTGGTCGATGGAGGTGGCTGCTCTTTGGAAGATGTGGTGCGGGAAAGGTTCTGAAGGGGCATCGGAGTGTATGCTCTTCATGGACTTGAGTGTGTCATCTATGGTGAGCGGGGTCCAGTTGAGCAGGATCTGTTGGGGTGCGGTGTGGTTGGGTGCACTGGTGTCAGGCGTGGTGGGAGGGTCTTGTGTGTCAAAACTGTTGTGCTTGATCTTGTGGTGGAAGAAGGTGAGACGTTTGTTGCAGAGGTGTTGGGAGGGTGGGACATCTGTGGTCTTACTGTTGGGCCTGGCAAACTCCTTGACGATGGCGAAGAGTTCTTTGCTGTTGTGTGCGTTGGCGTTCATTCTGTCTTGGAGGGCCATTTTCTTTATGGTTTTGAGGAGGAGGAGGTAGTGTGCGGTGACAACTGTTTTGAAGGTTGCGTGGGTTTCCAGGGTTTTGTTGTTCCTCCATCTCTTCTCGAGCCGTCTACAGGTGCGTCTGGACTCGTGGAGGGCAGGAGTCAGCCAGCTGGCTTTCTTGGAGTCTTGCTTGCCTGGTGCCTTCTTGAGGGATGCCAGAGTGTCGGCGCAGTTGGAGATCCTTCGGTGGAAGTTGCGTTCTGAAGTGTTAGTGTCTGCTGATGGCAGTGTGGTGGTGCTGAGAGAGGCGGTGAGATGTTCTTCGGTGACCTTGTTCCAGCTACGACAGCTGGGGGTGGGGGGGCGCGGTGGGTGTGGTGAAGGCAAAGTGCACGCAGTGCCGGTCGGTCCAGAGGAGTTCAGTGGTGTGGTTGTAGGTGATGTTTCCACTTGCGTAGAAGACTTGGTCGAGCATGTGTCCCGCTGTGTGGGTCGGAGCGATAACTAGTTGCTTTAGTTCGATTTTGGCGAGGTTCTCCAGAAGGGATGCGGTGTTCTGGTCACTGGGGTTGTCCAGGGCAAACTTGAAGTCGCCGAGTAGGATGTAATCGGTGGTTGCGAGAGCCTGGGGTGCGATGAAGTTGACAATGGCATCGGTGAAGGGCGGGCGCAGGGCAGGAGGCCTGTAAACGAGGGTGCAGCTGAGGGTGGTGTTGGGGTTGGTCCGGATCTGGAAGTGGAGGTGTTCCATGGTTGTCGTTGGGTCATCCGGGGGGGTGGTTAGGCGAAGGGTGTTCTTGTGGACAATGGCAATTCCTCCTCCTGGTCGGTGGGTGCGGTCTTTGCTGGTTATTTTGTAGCCGTCGGGGATGGCGGTGGCGATGTCTGGGCCAGCCCTGGGGTTAGTCCAGGTTTCCGTGAGGAAGGTGATGTCGGGAGAGACGAAGTCGAGGAGGTCCCAGATTTCTGTGGCGTGTTTGTGGAGGGAGCGCATGTTGAGGAGGATGCAGCTGAGCCTGTCTGGTGCGCTGTTGGTCGGCTGGACGGCGAGAGGAGCTGGAGTGTGGAGGTGGACGAGGGTGTAGCTGCAGTGTCGGCAGGAGAAGGGTCCTTGGGTGTCCTTCGGTGACGCAAGTTGGCAGGCGGCGTGGTGTCTTGTGTTGAGGGCGAGGCGGGTGCTGGATTCGTATCAGTTGAAGGCCTGTAAACCAGGGTCCATGGCTCTTGGTGCGGTCCAGGCGTGTACAGCCGCATACGGGCTTGCCTTCGGTGCAGCCAACATTAAGTAGTGTCCAGGGGGGGGCTGAACAGCTGGGAGGCAGGAAACGCGGGGAGCGGGAAAGTGTCACTGGAGGGGGGCGGGCTGCGGGGGATCGCAGGGGCAAGAGCGGCAAAAGGAGAATCGAAAAGTGCAAAAGGGACAGAAAAAGAATCAGAAAAAGTTAGAATCAAAAAGACAGAAATAAATCTGAAAAAGAGAGACAGAGGGCAGCCCAGCAGCAGAACAGTGGCGCTCTACCTCTAGACCACTAGGGATGAAGCGCAGGCAAGAGCCTGCGGGTGGAGGAGGGCGTCGAACTCCTGACCAGAGGGTCAGCAGCAGCAACAGGAGCAGCAGCTACCAGGCGGAGCTGTGCAGGGAAGGGAGCAGTCCACTAATAAGGTCAGTGGACTGCACCTTCACTGCGCAGCGACCAGCATCTGAAAGAGACACGTTAGTGACAGATTCCTTACCTTAGAATATCCCCAGGCGTCAGGCTGGATCCGGAAAGTTTTTGCGTAGCAGTACCCTTGCGCGTCGGTAGGCGGCGTCGTGCGGCTCCGCGTCCGTCGTCGGCGTCGTGATCGCCGGGATGACGTCGCGGGCAGTACTTAGACGCCGCCCCTGCGCGCTGACGTCAGTTCTTCTTTTTCCGCGCCAGTAAGCGCAGATCCGGGAAGAGCAGTGCCCTAGTCAATTTTTGACTACATTTTTGGGTGATTTTTCACTGTTTCTTTTCGAGTCGTCTCGACTCCAAGGTGTTAGGGATGCCCGGCTTCAAGCCATGCGACGTCTGTGGTCGAATGATGTCGATCACAGACCCGCACTTAGAGTGTCTCTACTGTCTCGGCCGAGACCACGACACGAAGTCGTGCCCTGACTGCCGGAAACTTCACCCGAAGGCTTTGCGAGAGCGGTCTAGAAAGCTACTCGAGGTCCGGCAGTCGGCTCCGCGCCACACCAAGCCCCGGTCCCGGGAGAGGTCGAGGGGCCGGTCGCGGAGTCCCCGCCGGTCGTCGGAGTCCAAGTCTTCGCGCTCCTCGGGTAAGTCGAAGCACAAGAAGTCTAAGAAGCATCATCGCTCTAAGACTTCGCCTCGCCGGTCTCACGACTCGGCTGAGGCCCCTGTCGGCACCGTCCCCGCGGCCCCGGACGTGCCTGTCGAGCCGCCCCGCATTACCCGTCCTTTCCGGGTTCGGGGCGACTCCGGCCCAAGTACAGGAATTCCTGTCGGCCATGGCCCGCCTCTTCGGGCCTCAAGGTCCCTCCGGTGCGCCTTCGGGCCCCGCGGGCCCTGATGGGGTTGCTCCGGCGTCGCCGACGACTCCGGTCCCGGCGTCGCCTGTCCCGCCAGCCTTGATCCCGGCCTCGGCTCCGGCCCCGGCCTTGATCCCGGCCCCGGTGGTGCCGCAACCCCCATCGACGCCGGTTGACCTAACCACGCCTCCGCCGATGTCCCCGGTGCCATTCCTGAAGCCGTCCGGGGCTCCGGACGACGTCGTTCCCCAGCTCTTTCTGGGTTCGGACATGGAGCCGGACCGGTGTCGCTCGACTCCGGCGCCGATGAGACCTTGGGTCCCAAATGTCCCTCCTCCTCCATATTTTTCACCAGAGGAGGACCAGGAGAGCTGGGAGGGGGTCAGAAGACCCTCTCACACAGCAGTGTGAGTATGATCAGGACTGGGCAGAGGAACTTGTGGATGCCAGTGGTCTAGATACTTCCCCTGACACTGGCATGCTGTCTCCTCCCGTGGATACGGAGGAGGGAGCAAATTTCGCAACGGTGTTGCGTAGAGCAGCTGGAGCCTTGCACCTCCAATTGCCTACTCTGGCTGTCAAGACTAATCTCTTGACGGAAGTGCTTCAGCCGGCAGCCTCCTCTGCGGAGACTGTGCTGCCGTTTAATGATGCACTGACTGACGTTCTTTTGGGCGCCTGGTCCAAGCCCACCACAGGGGCTCCTGTGGATAGGAACGTGGCCCGACGCCATCGCCCTGCTCCGGGCGACCCCTTGTTTCTCTCTCAACATCCCACCCCCGAGAGCTTGGTTGTCCAAGCCTCTGCCTCCCAAACCGCCTTCCCTACCGCCCCTCCGGATAGGGAATCCAAACGCCTGGACCAATTTGGGAAGAAGGCTTTTTCTTCCTCCAGTGCTGGCTTGTGGTCCGTCAACACCGCTTGCCTTTTGGGCCGATATACCCACTCCCTGTGGGATTCGGTGGCGACTGTTTTGCCCCAGTGTTCTGAGGAGGTCCAGACACTGCTTACCCGCACCATTGCGGAAGGTAGGGATGCGGCAAAGTACACCATACGTTGTGGCCTTGATACCGCCGACTCGCTGGGCAGATCGCTTGCAACGACGGTGGCGCTGCGTCGCCACGCCTGGCTGAGAACAACTGGTTTCTCGGGTGATGTCCAGAATACACTCAGGGACATGCCCTTTGATGGAGTCGGTCTTTTTGGTTCCAAAGCAGACCATGCGCTGGAGCGTTTTAAGGACTCACGGGCTACTGCCAAGTCCCTGGGCCTTTCTGTTGTGCGCCCTCCGCTAACCTCTGCTTTTCGCCCCTTTCGTGGCCACGGAAGGGGCGCCCAGTCACGTCAGCAGCCCAGCCACCGGCCCGCGCAGCAAGCGTCTTTGCGTGGCCGAGGACATGGATACCGCCGTGGCGGTTCGGGCAACCAGCGTGCGGGTCAGGCCACCACCTCCAACCCGTCCGCGGCCTCCAAGCCCTCCTAGTCCCTCCTTTCAGGTGCACAGCACGCCAGTAAGGGGCAGGGTCCGCCATCACCTTCACCACTGGCGTCCCATCACCTCGGACAGGTGGGTCTTGGACATTCTCCGAAGGGGCTACTCCCTCCCCTTCGAGACCACCCCCCCAGCCATGCCACCTCAATTCCACCGCATGTCAGGGGATCACTTGATGCTTCTGCAGAAGGAAGTCACGGTCCTCTTGGCCAAGAGGGCCATCGAGCGTGTTCCGACCCCAGAAGTAGGACGTGGTTGCTACTCCCACTACTTTCTGGTGCCCAAAAAGGACAAGGAGGACATGCGTCCTATCTTGGACCTCCGGAACGTCAATCGCTTCCTCCGGAAGGAGAAGTTCAAGATGCTCACCCTAGCTCAGGTCTTGACTGCCCTCGACCCTGGAGACTGGTTGGTAGCGTTGGACTTGCAGGACGCTTATTTCCACATCCCCGTCCTTCCGGCCCACCGGCGTTACCTGCGGTTCACGGTAGGCCTCGAGCATTTTCAGTTTACCGTGCTCCCCTTTGGCCTTACAAGTGCCCCTCGGGTGTTCACAAAAGTGATGGCGGTGGTCGCAGCTCATCTGCGCCGGGCAGGGGTTTCAGTCTTCCCCTACCTCGACGACTGGCTGCTGAAGGCGGGCTCGTCCCAGGCAGTCGTCTCCCACCTCCAGACTACGGCCGAACTCCTGCACTCGCTGGGGTTCTCCATCAATGTGCCGAAGTCGCATCTGATTCCTTCTCCACAGCTCCTTTTCATCGGAGCAGTTCTGGACACGACGCAGTTTCGGGCCTATCCTCCCGAACGGCGAGTCCGGGATATTCAGGCTATGATTCCGATCTTTCAGCCTTTATCCTGGGTTTCGGTATGGATGACCCTGAGGCTGCTGGGCCTCATGGCCTCCTGCATCCTGCTGGTCGATCATGCCAGATGGCATATGCGGGCTCTGCAGTGGGACCTAAAGTTCCAGTGGGCGCAGCACCAGGGCAACCTGTCCGATCACGTCCAGATCTCGGAGGGGACTGCAAAACAGTTGCAGTGGTGGCTCTCGAACCGGCAATGGGTCATGGGCAGATCCCTCTCCCTTCCCCAGCCAGAGCACACATTTGTGACGGACGCGTCCCTTCTGGGATGGGGCGGTCACATGGGAGAGGCGGAGATCAGAGGCCTCTGGTCTCCGGGCGGAGTCCCGGCTCCATATCAACCTTCTGGAGCTCCGGGCGATCCGACTTGCACTCAAGGCATTCCTTCCTTCTGTCAAAGGGAAGGTAGTGCAGGTGTTCACAGACAACACCACCGCTATGTGGTACTGCAACAAACAAGGCGGGGTGGGGTCGTGGACCCTCTGTCAGGAGGCTCTGCGCCTCTGGACATGGCTGGAACATCAGGGCATGTTCCTGATGGTTCAACACCTGGCAGGTTCCCTGAAAGCCAGGGCGGACGAACTCAGCCGCAGGTGCATGATGGATCACGAATGGCGTCTTCACTCGGAAGTGGCGCAAGGACTCTTTCTACAGTGGGGAGAGCCTTGGTTAGATCTATTCGCCACCGAAGAGAACGCGCAATGTCATCAGTTCTGCGCGTTGGAATTTCCAAGGCGGCACTCGCTCGGCGACGCTTTTCGTCGCGAGTGGAGTTGCAGTCTGTTGTACGCCTTTCCGCCTATACCACTTCTACCCAGAGTGTTGAAGAAGATTCGGCGCGACCGGGCCCAAGTCATCCTTGTGGCTCCGGACTGGGCTCGAAGAGTTTGGTATCCCGAGCTACTCAGTATGAGCGTCGATCCCCCGATCCGTCTGCCTCTTCGGGAGGATCTTTTGTCGCAGCAGCAGGGGACGGTCCTCCACCCGAACCTGTCCAGCCTCCACCTGCTTGCGTGGAGATTGAGCGGCGGCAGTTGATTCCTTTCGACTTGCCTCCCGAAGTTTGTGATGTGATTCTGGCAGCCAGGCGTCCCTCCACTAAGGTGGTATACGCCTGCAGGTGGAACAAGTTTGTGGCATGGTGCACAGCAAAGGCTGTCAATCCCCTTTCTGCCCCTCTTTCTGAGGTTCTTCTGTTCCTTCTTTCTCTGGCCCAACAGGGTTCTGCCCTGGGTACCATCAAGGGCTATCTTTGTGCAATCTCGGCCTTCCTCAGGCTTCCTGATCAGCCCTCCCTTTTCAAGTCCCCTGTTGTTAACAGATTCCTAAAAGGCATCACACACCTCTTCCCTCCTGTTCCGTTTGTGATGCCTCAGTGGGACTTGAACTTGGTTCTTACCTTTCTCATGTGCGCTCCCTTTGAGCCTCTACATAACTGTCCTCTTCGTCTTCTGACTCTGAAGACTGCCTTTCTGGTGGCCATCACCTCCGCTCGGCGGGTGAGTGAGCTCCAGGCTCTATCATGCAAACCTCCCTTTCTGTCTGTCCATCCAGACAAAGTTGTTCTTAGGACGCGTCCGTCCTTCTTGCCAAATTGCCAGATGGTCTGCCAATGTGGACTGCCTTCCACATTGGGCAGACCATCACTTTGCCCACCTTCTTTCCGCCTCCGCATCCTTCCAGAGAGGAAGAGAGGCTCCACCGTCTGGACCCAAAACGTCCGCTTTCTTTTTATATCAACCGCACACAACACTTCCGGGTGGATGACCAGCTCTTTGTTGGCTACGTGGGCGCCAAAAAGGTCAGGCGGTGCACAAGAGAACCATCTCCCGCTGGGTAACCTTGTGTATCAAAGCCTGCTATTCTTTGGCTAAGAAGGAGCCTCCTGTTGGGCTGCGTGCCCATTCCACCAGGGCAACGGCTGCTACCACGGCTTTAGGCCGCGGTGTTCCGCTGCAGGATATCTGTTAGGCAGCTACCTGGGCCTCGCTGCACACGTTTACAAAGCATTACTGCCTTGACAGTCAGGTCCGGAGGGACGGCTTCTTTGGCCGTTCTGTCCTCCGGGACTTCTTTGTCTGATCTTTGTTCGCAGACCCACCACCGGGGTTGGTATTGCTGGGGTATCTATTCTAAGGTAAGGAATCTGTCACTAACGTGTCTCTTTCAGATGCACAAGTTACTAACTTGTGTAACGATATATCTGTAGAGAGAGTAGTTAGTGACAGATTCCTTACCGCCCACCCATCCTCCCCGTTCTGCGAACTGATTTCTAGGGTTAAGGACATCCCTTTCAGGGCCCTAGTATTTTTCAGACACCTATGTCAGCTTCTTGCATGGCTCTGCATTCCTGGCGCGGAAAGTCGTGTACAGAACTGACGTCAGCGCGCAGGGGCGGCGTCCCGGCGATCACGACGCCGACGACGGACGCGGAGCCGCACGACGCCGCCTACCGACGCGCAAGGGTACTGCTACGCAAAAACTTTCCGGATCCAGCCTGACGCCTGGGGATATTCTAAGGTAAGGAATCTGTCACTAACTACTGTCTCTTACAGATATATCGTTACACAAGTTAGTAACTTGTGAATTAAGTAGTGAGTGGAGGGGCTGGGAGGCGGGAGACGCGGGGAGCTGGAAAGTGTCACTGGAGGAGGGCGGGGTCGTGGGGGTTCGCAGCGGTAGGGGCAGGAGCGGCAAAAGGAGAAAAGTGCAAAAGGGACAGAAAAAGAATCCGAAAAAGGCAGAATCAAAAAGGCAGAAAAAGAGAGACAGAGGACAGCCCAGCAGCTCTACCACCAGACCACCAGGGATGAGGCGCAGGCGGGAGCCTGCTGGTGGAGGAGGGCCTCGAACTCCTGACCAGATGGTCAGCAGCAGCAACAGGGGCAGCAGCTACCAGGCTGAGCTGTGCAGGGAAGGGAGCAGTCCACTAATAGGTCAGTGGCAACCCTACCTCTAAACAATTGCTTGCTATTGGCACAATAGAGGTAGTGACTAAGGGATTTCCTCTCCTGTTGGGAGGAGATCAGCTCAGATCAGTTGGAGCTTATGGTAGTAAGGCAGGAATAATTAAACATGAGCTGGGGCGTCATTTGCGCCCCCACTAATTGCACAGCTATAGCGCCTATCTGGCAGAATTCTGTTCCACTTAATCCTAAATACTCCAAGTAATCCAATTTTTTGACCAATTCTTATGACTTTAGTTCAACACTTTTCCATCGTCCACACACGGAGTGGTATGCCAATTTTCAAGTTTCTTATATTCCAGCTGGGCCATCCGAACCTCATTTTCAAGAATACGATAGACGCAAATTCGTCGAAGACAGTGTTTTATTAAAAGCCCAATGCATTTCGGGCAACTGGTGCCCTTCATCAGGGGTCACTGTAAATGACACACAAATCAATTTACAAATTAAGAACCATTACTATTTACATTATGATTTTGCATCATGTTATATCAACGCTTCCAAAGATATAATTTCATCAAGATACAGCTTAACAATAAAACTTGCACATGTACTTATAATCACACATTTCCCCCTCAAACCAGCAGAATTAGTGTGAACCCTTCATTAACCCATTCTGTCGCGTTCTAGACCGAAACCTTCCTCATCCATCTTCACGTTCATTCAAACAATCATCCCTCCCCCTTTTTTTTCTTTCTCCCAATGAACTGTCTTACGTTTACCACTATTCTCTCTCTGCCACCTACTCATTTTATGTCATCTATATGCACCTAAATCCAACAGTTACTTTTGCGCCGAATTTATCAAAAAAACATTACCAGCTTTTTGTATTTGTTTAAGAGCCAACAAGAGAAACCTTTTTCGTACCTGTCTGACATTAAAAAGCTTCCTTCCTCCTACGTCTCACAGATGATTGTTTGCTCACAGGCTACCCGCCCTTATTTATGTTACTTCCTCCCTCACTTCAACCTCCCAGTTGGTTAATTATACAAAATTTCCCGCTCTGTTAAGCCACCCATACTTCTAAGCAATTGGATTACTTGGAGTATTTAGGATTAAGTGGAACAAAATTCTGCCAGACAGGTGCTATAGCTGTGCGATTGGTGGGGGCGCAAATTACGCCCCAGCTCATGTTGAATTGTTTACTAAGGTGCCGATTGGGCATGGCACACAACTAGTCTGCACGCACTCTGAATCATAATTAGGGCTCCCGGTTTTATGGTATTTATTTTTTTGCCATTTCCGTCTGTATTTATCCATATTTATTTTTTGGGCATTTTATCTGTATTTATCCATATTTATTTTTCCCACAAGTAAAAGACGACGCTGCAGCTAGTATTTTTCCACATTAATTTAAATTGACAATGCACACATGCACTCGTTAGTTATTGGTCAACACAATACATTCATCTGAAAACTTTGCCATTCGCAGAATGTCCCAAATACGCCTAAAAGTGCTATCAAAAGCCATTTGTCTCAGAGCCTTGCAGTTTCTGTCATCGGCACAGAGTGCCACATCCTCTCCCACACTGAACACCATACTGTCCCACTGAAAGAAACTCACACTGCCTTCAACTACAACCCAATTGTGCCCCGCTATAAACACCTGGAAGCAACTCAATTCAAATTATGCACTAGACAAGAGTAATATGATGCCTGAAAAAGCATGTCTGTCTGTGCCCAACACTGCTTTCTAAATGGCATGTTATCATTTTTGAATTGGGAAAAATATCGGGATTTTCCATACCCTGACACAGATTGCACAGTGAGGGTGGCTTGCACTTTACTGTTTCCTTATAATTCCAAAAAAACAAAAAAAAGAAAAATCACCATATATCCTCGTGCATCAAACCCATTCTGCCGCTCATACCTCTCCCATATCTCTCCATATAACTTCAATCTCCCTCCCAAACTCTCATCTTGTCCATCTTCTCATTGTACCAATGACTCTTTCATCCCTCTACTATACCCCGTACTCCAGTCCTTTGATGGAAACCACAACTCCCACAATGCACTACCCAATGCCGTTCTGCTTTCTAGCTATCCTCGTGAATCAAACCGATTCCACCACTCGTTCCCCCCTCTTCTCTCTCCAAGTCACTGACATCTGAATACAAATCTTACCCTTCTCCTGATAATCCTTAATGAGTTTGCCACCTCATCAATCCAATCCAAACTGACACGATCGTGCCCCTCTCATCTCTCCCCGTATGCCTTCAATCTGTATGCCGAGCTCCCATCTACCCCCTCTATCAGTTCTGTAAAATGAATTACCTCATTGAAATCGCTACCGGCAACAACACCTCCTCGTCTCCATTTCTTCGAGTTATTGACCATCATGCAGCGTCACAACCATTCACATTCGCACCTGTTTTAAACCACATTCACATCTACATGTGCCCAATCACTCTACGTGCTCCCAACCCTGTGACTCATTACCCCGCTGCTATACCTCGGTTATCCAATCATGTGTCAGAAACCTCAATGCGCGCGATGCTCTCCCCACTCAACTATAACAAAAATTGCGATAAACACGTGCTCGCGAATCCCACTTGCCCCCCTCCCCAGAAACTCACGATGCATCCAAACTACATAATTAGTAAAAAAAATTACATGAATTATAAAACAACATGAATGCTTGTTTCGTTACTCGAAAAGTGAAAACACCTAAAACAAAATATATGACTAAAAATATGACATGACAAAAACATCACACACAGTTCAACTAGTCTTGTATCAGCCACAGTCCTTAAGATGTCATATGTGCACTTGTAACTGCAGAGAGTTCAATCCAACTCTTCACTGTCTCCGTAGTGATATGTTAATCTTGACTGAAATAACACCTGTGAAATTTTTCAACGGGTGCAACCCTCCTTCGGGACGGAGAAATTGCTAAGCATGAAACATTGTTGAGGATGCACTCCTTCCCTTAAATTAATTCAATAGTCCGGGCTGAGACAGCTTCCCGGGCACACACAGTTTTTGTGCTGCCAGCCGCACCAGAGTACTTCACAGGTCTTTAAAAGACCATTCACTTGTTAACGAGGCTTTGTTGTAAAAACTGATAAACGCCAGAGGCGATACTTACTCTGTGGTGAGCAATCACCATACCATCCTGTTTTGCAACTCTCTGCAGCGCCGCAAAATGTGCTAGTATTTTCCCGGTTTTACATATAAATACAGACAAAGGAAAACTTGTTTTCCGTCTGTATTTATATGTAAAAATCCGTTTAAACGGAAAACCGGGAGCCCTAATCATAATGGACAAGCTTTGTTGAATTATTGAGAAAAAGGTGTGCATCCTACCCCCAATGTTGAAGTAAGGCAGGAATACCACATCAAGTTCCACACCCCACCCACTAACATCCCCACTGGCTGTCACATTCTCAGCCGAGACCACCTGTGGCTTCTCAGAGAAGTAATTCAGGCACTCCGGGTGCAGGAAGCTGGCCCTGTATACTATACTAAAGTAAGGTATAGTGTGGACAGAGTCCAGGGAGTCCCCAGAGGTATAGCAGAGGCTAAATTAGGTAAGTACTAACAGCTCTCTTTGTGGTAGTGTGGGCGAGCAGTTAGGCTTAACCAGAGGGTGTGTTAAGCATTTATTGTATTCACTCAATCAAGACTGATGACACACACAGAAACTGAAGTAAAATGTACTCTTAAATGCAAGACTACACAAGGTAACGCAGTTGTGGTTGAATTTGCAAACGTTACGTGTTGGTATTGGTTCAAAAAGCAGTTTACATTACAAAATAATTACTTTGACTACTGGGGGTGGTATGCCTAGATACCACACTTAGGGATCTCACAATACAAAGTAAGTAAGACTTTTATTGGTTTAAATTATGACTTTTTCCTCCATACAAAACAACAGTTCAACACTTAAAACATTTTAGGCCCAAAACTCATCACATGGGTTCCTAGGGGAACCGGTTTCACAGGTAAGTAAACGTCTGACAAGTGGGAGTTTTGGGGGTTAGGGCCAAGGTTCCCCATGGTCTAGGTTAGCACTCAAGTTGCACCGCCAGCGGCACTGGGGCGGCCGGGTGCAGATTGCAGGGGCCCAATGTTATCCAATGGGGTGAAGAGAGCCTGCGGTTAGGCCCTGCTTATGAGCAGGCCACTCGGGTGTGGGAGCAAAGCTCTTGGGGTTAAGGTCAGCACTGCAGGGGCCAACGATCAGCACAGAACCTGAACCACCAGCGGCACTGGGGCGGCCAGGTGCAGGGTGCCAAGACGATGTCGGGGATCCTATAATTATCAATAGAGATCTTCGGTTCGGCAAAGTTGTTGCAGGCTAAGGCAGGGAGACTTCCTGAAGGCAGCCACCGGCTGGAGAGGTAAGTTGGGTTCTTGGGGGATGCCTGGACACCGTCGGTTGGGCCACCCAAGGCCGTTGGGCGCCGGGTGCAGGGGTGTCTTTTGGCATCGGGTTTCTTTACCAGCTCCAGTCGCGGTCAAGGGGACCCTTCAGATTGAGGCTGCAGGTGCCGTCTTGAAGCTTGAGGGAGGTGGGGGATCACCAGATCCCATGTCAGGATCGCTGGGGAGACCTCCTCGTGGTGTTGGGCCACTCGGGCTGTGGGCGTCTGGTGCAGTGTGTTGCATAATCGCGGAGTCGCCGGAATCCGGATTCTGTGGGTGAGTCTTGGCTTGAGCAAATCCAGTGCTCACGGGAGACAGAGTTGGTTAGTTGAGGGCAGGCAGGTCCTCTGGGCTCTGGGGGTTCATGGTGTTGGACTGGCCGAGGTTCTTGCTGTAGGCAGGTAGTAGATGGGACAGGCCCGTAGGGCTGGGGCCAAAGCAGTTGGTGTCCTCTTCTTCCTGGGTCAGCATAGCTCTAGAGTCCTCCTTCTTTCTGCCTCGAATCTGAGGAGGCAAGGTTCAGGGTTGCCCCTAAACACTAAATTTAGGGGCGTTTAAAGGGGTGTGCAGGTCGGGACCAATGGGTCCCTTCCTTGGGGTTGGTACACCCCCTATTATGCCACCCTCCAGTGGGAGGGGTCATGAGCCTCTCCCTAATTGGCTGAGTCCTCTCATCTTCAAGATAGAGGGGACTGAGTGGTGTGCCTCACCTCGCCTCCCCCACCTGAGGGGTGGGGTTGGCAAAGGTGGGCACACCTCTCTTCCTAGCTTAGTTTTCCTGCCGATTCTCCCGCCCAAAGTGGGGGGCAGAACCAGTGAGAGACAGTTGCTGGGGGCAGCAAGAGGCAGGGATAGCTTCCAAAAGGTGCAGGTCTTTGAGGCTTCCCCTTCGTGGACCCAGCCCATCCTGGGAGAGGAGGCATGACACCTCTGCCCAGAATGGGCTTTGTTTCTGGACCCAGAGAGCAGAGGCCCTCTACCCAGGGGTCCAGAAACCTGTCTGGTGGTGGCAAATGGTGAGAAGCCATTAAGGAACCACTCCAGGGCTGGTCGTTTTTCAGGGGGCATCTCTAAGATGCCCTCTGAATGCATTTTACATTAAATCCCACACTGGCATCAGTGTGAGTTTAATGTGCTGAGACGTTTGCTAACAAACTTCCCAGTTTTTAATAAAGCCATCATGGAGCTGTGGAGTTCGTAATGACCAACTCCCAGACCATATACTCTTTATGGCTTTACTACACTTACAATTTCTTAGACTGCACTTAGACACTGTAAGGGTACAGGGCTCATGCACTGTACTCTCACTTGAGGGCCAGTGCACCCTGCTAGACGGATGACTTACCTAGGCCTGAGGCAGTGGCTTGCAGGCACGGCACACAGGGATGTTTGCCATCTCGACTCTTCACTTTTCTCTGCACCAAAACACAATGCCTGCAATAGCAGTGTGTGGGTGTTAAGGTACAGGGCCGCTAAGGGTGGCAAAATAGGTGCTGCAGCCCTTAGGGGCCTTCCCTGGTCACAGTGCCCTTGGTACCCATGGTACCTTTTACATAGGACTTACCTGTGGCCAGAGATGTGTCAAAAAGTACAGTCTTGGGAAAGAACGCTGTCCCTGGGAACCTGATTGTCAGGGACCCAGGGCACATCAAGTCAGTTTGCATCAGATGTCAGGCAAAAAGTGGGGGGTTAACCATACAGAAAGAGGCACTTTTCTACAGGGGGCCATTGAGCTGGTGCCTCCATCTCAATAAAAGAATGGTTCCCATAGACCGATCCTAGACCTCAGACCTCTGTACCATTACGTCATGTCAAAACACTTCTACATAACCACCTTGCAGGACGACATCTGGCTCCTTTGAAATGGGGACTTCATGACAGTGCTAGACCTAAAGACACCTTCTTCAGTATTCCGATCCAGTTGCCCACTACTGGTACCTCCTCTTTATTGTAAGTCGACAACACTACCATTTCAAAGTGTTGCCCTTTGGAATCTCTATGGCTCTGAGGATATTTACACAATGCCTAGCAGTGATGACCACCATCTGCGCAGAAACGTCCTTCATGTCTTTCTACACCTAGACGACTGGCTGATCAAGAGCATCAGCAGACAACAATGCCTTACTCACACTGTCAGCGGTCTCCCTATTCTAAGTCTAAGGTTCACCATCAATATAAAAAAAATTCCCACCGTCAATCCCAGCAAATGTAGCCCATCCTAGGAGCCATCCTAAACAATGTCAATAATCGCCTGCGCAGATGATATGAAACTGGTCTTCTCCTTGACTCAAAATTAGTACTCTTCTCCCCCCGACCCCCCCCTTCTCCCTTTCGAGGCCCCTGTCTTGAGAAGGTGGCTAATTGGATGGAATGCTCTTGTCTCAATCTGAATGGAGACAAAACTGAGCTTATGCTCCTGGGTAACAATCTGAACCCGGGTCTGAGCTCGGATTGTCCGAGCTATTTAGGTCCTCCCCCACCCCCAAAAATAGCCATCAAGAGCCTTGGCATGTTTCTGGATAAATCTTTCAAATTTGACTACCGGGCAGTAAAGCTTGCTGCCACTTGCTACGGCATGCTTTGGATGCTTCAAAAAATTCTTCCCCTTCTCCCTTTCACTGCAAAGACACTAGTAGTCCAGGCTCTTATTCTTTCCCGCCTGGACTATGGTAACTCCCTTTATTTAGGAGGCACAAAGGCTGCAACTAGGATACTCCAGGTGGTACAGAATTGTGCCACCACGTTGCTTTTTAACATACCCAGGCACCAATCTGCCTGACAAGCCCTGGATTGGCTCCCTGTGGATGGGAGGATCAAATTTAAATCCCTCTGCATTGCCCACAGGGCACTTTTAGATAAAGGGCCTCTGATTTTCCGTTCCCTGCTTTCCTCCTACCTCAGTCGAAGAACTTTGTGATCCTCGAAGGCACACCTGGCCAAAGTTCCCAAAGTCAGAAGGGAAAGATTCAGAGGAGCGCTCTTTTTCAGATAATGCGGTTAGGCTGTGGCTCAGCCTCCCCCCTCTCTTTATGCTCTGTAAATCAGCTACTTCCCTTCCGGAAAATGTTTAAAACATGTCTATTTCAGAACACCTCCCTTCAATAGAGGTAAAAAAAAAAAAAAAATTAAAACCCTTCTGATGTGCTGTGCCACACTATCAGCGCAGGGATGTCCACGGGTAGCTCTGCGCTCTACAAGTGCATTATAATAATATTAAGAATAATAACGGGGAAAGCATACCCCAGCCAGCTGAGGGCAATAGCTTTCTAACAGCTACTGCTTTTTTTCCCAGGTCGGACATCCTCTAATGGTAAGGACTCTAATGAAATTGTTGGGGGTGATGACTTCATGCATCGAAATAGTGCTGCATGCCAAACCATGCATGCTTCTGCTTCAGCAGTTCCTCGCAAGGCAATGGTCACAAGCGGAGAGTCACCGGAAGGATCTAGTGTGTTTGTAAAGGCCCATGCTCTGCAACTTTCTGTAATGGTAGAACAACAACAACCTGTTGCATGGCAGGTATTTCCTCAGCCCTCTTCCCCAGGTGACCATTATCACAGATTTCTTACTCATGGAGTCTGGAGCACATTTTAACCAATGCAGGTGCTGGAACCCTCCAAACCAGGTCTGTCACATCAACTACCTGGAACTCCTGGCAGAATGTCTGGTCCTCAAAGGTTTCTTCAAGCTCATCCATGGTGAAACTCATAAGGATAGACAACATAGCTGCTATATATTACATACAGAAGCATTGGGAGAACCCACTTCCCACTGCTGTCTGCCCTTTCGCTGGAGATCTGGCATTGGGCAGTCTGAAACAAGACCCACCTCTTAGCTTAGCACTTGCCGTGGGTGGACAATGACATTGCAGACCCGCTCAGCAGGATGCATCAACAAGCCCACTAGTGGAACACACATACTCATTTGATGGAACAGAACACCCTGACCATTGACCGATTTGCCATCCCTGAAAACACAAAATTCCCAAACTTTGCCTCCAACTACCCACAGTCAATGGGCAATCCACTATGGATGTATTGGTCAGGGATATTTGCCTATGATTTCCCTCCTCCCTCCCCCCCGACCCATCCAATACGTGATGCCTGCATGAGAAGGTGTCACTGAGACATGACCTTCTAACTCAACATCAAGGTCAACTCAGACACCCAGACTACATGCAGCCCAATCTAGCGATTTAACACCTGAGGTATCAAAGTTTGAGGATCTGAACCTCCCAGAGGAGTGGGTGCTTCTACTGCATGAGACATATAAACCTACCATGTATGCATGCTGCTTGGCTTTGTGAAAGGGGATGTCCACTACTGCATCTCAAAGCAAATAGGCCCCTTTATGGTCTATGTAGCTTTTATGCCTACAAAAGGCAAGCCTAGCATACACCTCCCTAAACCTACACTTGTATGCAAAATAAGGAACATTTGTCCCTCTTTAAATCCCTGTGGTCATGGCATTCATAGAGGGTCTTAGAACACCTACCGCCCCTTCATGGAACCTTATAGTAGTCCTCACATGGATCAACCCTTTGAACCCCTGCACTCATGTAACTTGTTTTCTGTCATGGAAGGTAGCTTTCCTAATAGCGATAGCCTAACTCACACGCATAAGCGAGCTTCACGTCTTTCATCCTGGTCCACAAAGACATGGTGGGACCTAGAACCACTTCCAAATTTCTGTCAAGGTGGTTGCACCTTTCCACATCAATACGAAATTGAGCTGCCTTATTCCAGACTCTGTAGCGGAAGAACCTTAGACAATCTACCTTACAGAACATTAAAATGTTCTTTCTTAAAACAAACCAAGTTTCGTAGCCTTTGTTGAACCCTTGAGGCACCCCCATATCTCAATCAGGCATTGTGAGATGGACTGTTAAATGCATCCAAACTTTCTATGTCAAAGCAAAGTGTGCACTCTCTGTCCCCTTCCAGAGCACACTCCATGCGCAAAAAGAGTGCCACCATGACTGTAGTGGATAACATCCCGCTAGTCAACATCTGCAAAGCTCCCACCTGGTCAACACCACCCATGCTCACTAAACACGTTTTAGCCCGCCAACAGGTGATTGTTAGCCGGACAGTGTTAAGCACTTTTTCCCAAACATCTGCTTCATCTGCTCACTAGCCACCGCTTTTGGCAGAGAACTGCTTTACAGTATACGCAAAGCATGTGTATTTACAGACACACATGCTCAGAACAGAAAATGTTACTTACTCTGTAAGCATCTGTTTATAGCGTGTAGTGCTTTGGATTAACATGCGCCCACCCTCCTCCCCAGAAGCTGGCAGTAATCACAGATGCCTAATTACCTTTCTTTTGCTTTTAAAATCCACAGCACAAACCACTCCAAGTTTATTTATTTTTTAAAGCACTTTATATTGAATTTTAGTGGGAAATCCAGGATGGTTCCTGCACAAGAGAATAATGGTGTTGTTGCATTACAAGCATGGGCATAGTACAGAATCTCGCAATATAACCGTAAAAGTCCTAGAATAAACAGGCCACTATTTTGCATGCACATACAATCAAACACAATTTGCAAACAGTCATTGACATCCTCCTCAGACCCTCTTTCTAATGAAAAGAGTCCTCCTAGTTGATCTCGTTGTAGGATGTCCGGCATTGTACTGGCCAGGCCGAGTTGAGCCGTGTCCCTCTTAGAGTAGGTTTTTAATCGTAACCAAATCTTTTCAACCTTAGACATCCTGTCATTTATTATTGCAGTTAAGTGTTCTATTGCATAAATATGATACACCTTGATCCACCATAATGTAAGACTTGGAGGGAGAGGATTCTTCCAGGCATGGGCTATTGTGAGCCGTGGCGCTAAGAGGAAGAAAGTAAACAGACTGCTCCTGGAAGTAGTATAATAATAGACAGAGTTCTCCCCAGTCACACCCAGCAAAAGCACCAGTGAGTCCAGCGGCAAAATCACTGAACAGATTTGACAGATCAGCTTGAGCACCTCCCCACAAAACTGCTTTACCTGCATACTGTGCCACCACATGTGGAAATAAGTGCCTCAGGCCTCAAACCCCTCCAGCAAAAATCAGATGTTCCAGTCATGGCAAGGAGTTGCACTGGGGTGAAATACCAACTAGTGAGAATTAGCTTTTTGCTGTAGACAAATAGAGATCTTGACTGCTTGCGACCACAGTCATTGCCAGACCTCATCTGTTTTTGTGACGCCCTGGGCCTGCTCCCATCGCGACTCGTAGAGGTGTTTTTGCAGTTGTGTAAGACTACAAATGGCCATGTAAAGACAAGTGATGCCCTTCCTCATGGACCCCTGGATAAAAAATTGCTCTAGAGATGTTTTAGACCTGCTACCCTTGTCCTTCACTGTTTGTGTGTTCGCCCAGTGAAGGAGTTGGTTGAGGCAGAATTTGTCTGCTGCAGTCAGTTGAAAGAGCTTGGGTGCCTGTCCAGTTTGACCCCATCATGATAATCAATCAATCAATCAGGGAATTGTAAGCGCGCTACTCACCCGTGAGGGTCTCAAGGCGCTGAGGGGGGGGTCCGCAGATCTGTTTAGCCGAAGAGCCAGGTCTTGAGGGTCTTCCTGAAGGTGTTCAGGGAAGGGGCGCGTCTGATGTCTGCCGGTAGCTCGTTCCAGGTCTTGGCTGCAATGTGAGAGAAGGATCTTCCGCCTGCTCTGGCTCTGTGGATGCGCGGGGTTTCGGCCAGTGCGAGGTTGGAAGATCGGAGGTTTCTTTTGGGTACGTGGAAGTTGATTCTGTCGTTGAGGTATTTGGGTCCGTTGTTGTGTAGGCATTTGTAGGCGTGAGTGAGGATTTTGAAAGTGACTCTTTTCTCCACGGGGAGCCAGTGGAGACTTCGTAGGTGTTGGCTGATGTGTTCGTGTCGGGGGATGCCGAGGACGAGTCTGGCGGCGGTCTTCTGTACTGTCTGGAGTTTGCGGAGTAGGGACTTGTTGATGCCGGCGTAGAGTGCGTTTCCATAGTCCAGTCTGCTGGTGATGAGTGCGTGGGTGACTGTCTTCCTTGACTCAGGGGGGATCCACTTGAAGGTCTTGCGGAGGATGCAGAGGGTGTTGAAGCAGCTGGAGGTGACGGCGTTGACCTGTCGGTTCATGGAGAGTGATGAGTCGAGTACGATGCCGAGGTTCTTGGCGTGGTCTGAGGGGGTAGGTGGGCTTCCGAGGGCGGTCGGCCACCAGGTGCTGTCCCATGCAGAAGGGGTGGTACCGAGGACGAGGACTTCTGTCTTCTCGGAGTTGAGCTTCAGGCAGCTGTTGGTCATCCAGACTGCGACGTCTTGCATTCTTTTCTGGAAGTTGAGTTTGGCAGTGGTGGGGTCTTTGGTGAGGGAGAGGATGAGCTGGGTGTCGTCGGCGTAGGATACGATGTTGAGGCCGTGTTGTCGGACGATGGCTGCGAGGGGGCCATGTAAATGTTGAAGAGGGTGGGGCTCAGTGATGAACCCTGTGGGACTCCGCAGGTGATTTTCGTGGGGTCGGAGAGGAAGGGTGGGAGTCTGATCCTTTGGCTTCTTCCGGTGAGGATTGATCGGATCCAGTCCAGGGCTGTTCCTTGTATGCCTTCGTCGTGTAGTCTGACGACTAGTGTGCGATGGGAGACGGTGTCGAAGGCTGCTGATAGGTCGAGTAGGATGAGGGCTGCAGAGTGGCCTTGGTCAAGGAGGGTGCGGATGTCGTCTGTGGCGGCGAGTAGAGCGGTCTCTGTGCTGTGGTTGCTTCGGAATCCGGATTGGGACGGGTCGAGGATGGCGTTTTCTTCAATGAATCGTGTCAGTTTCCTGTTGACTGTTTTCTCTGCAACTTTGGCTGCGAAGGGGAGGAGCGAGATGGGCCGATAGTTCTTGAGGTGGCTGGGGTCAGCTGTGGGCTTCTTGAGTAGGGGTCTGACTTCTGCGCGCTTCCAGTCGTCTGGGAAGGTGCCTGTTTTGAAGGTGGTGTTGATGGTGCATTGTAGATCGGGTGCGATGGCGGCCACGGCTCTGTGGTAGATGTGAGGGGGCAGGGGTCGGTGGGGGCCCCCGAGTGGATGCTTTTCATGGTCGAGGCGGTGTCTTCGGCCGTGATCGGTGTCCAGTTGGAGATGGTGGGCTGGCTGGTGTTTCTAGGGGGCGGGGGCCATCTGTGGCGCCTGGTGGATGGTCGATGAAGTTGTCGTAGAGGTTTTTGATCTTGAGGTGGAAATAGGTTCCAAGCTTGTCGCAGAGGTCTTGGGATGGGGTGATGTCTGTGGCTTCGCTGCGTGGGTTGGTGAATTCTTGAATGACACTGAAAAGTTCCTTGGAGTTGGTGGAGTTGGCCAGGATTTTGTTGTGGATGAAGTTCCTTTTGGTGGCTCTGATCTGGTTGTGGTAGTCCGTCATGGCGTCCTTGTAGGTGGTGTGGTTTTCGGTTGTCTTGGTGTTTCTCCAGTTCTTCTCCAGGCGTCTGCAGGTGCGTCTGGCTTCTTGGAGAGCGGTTGTGAACCAGGTGGCTTTCCTGGGGCGTTGTCTGTCGGGGTTGCGTAGCGGGGCGAGCTCATCTGCGCAGTTGGAGATCCAGGTGTGGAGTTCTCTGGCTGCGTCGTTTGCGCTGTTTGCGTCGGGTGCCCAGGTGTGGTTGTCTCGGTTGAGGGTGGAGTTAAGTTGCTCGTCGGTAACCTTGCTCCAGTTCCTTCGTGGTGGGCGTGGGGCTGGTTTGGGTGCCTTGGGTTTGTTGATGGCGAAGTGTACGCAGTGGTGGTCGGTCCATGGCGGCTGCGTTGTGTGGCTGAAATGGACGCTGTTTCCTGCCGCGAAGATGGGGTCGAGGGTGTGTCCTGCTCTGTGGGTCGGTGTGTTGACGAGTTGTTTAAGTCCGATGCTGGCGAGGTTGTCACGAAGGAGAGTGCTCCCCCTCTCCAGTTATCAAAATGTGTATCCATCATACCCAGCAGGAATTCAGGATTCCGTGTGATAGGGAAAGTGGGGACTGATGTGCAGTGTCCGTCTGGTAGTGGTTGATTCTATCCCAATGTTTCAGGAGGGTGGCAGTGGCACATAGTGGTGCCTGCGAGGCTGGGAAATGGTCCCGGGGCTTCAAACACATGACAAGGTTTAATGGAGTAGTGGAGCACCATTGTTCGAAAAGCACCCAAGGTTTAGTGTAGGGTGGTGTTAATCCAAGGCTGACTGGAGTTGAGAAGCATGGACATAATATTCTATATTAGTAAACCCCAACCCCCCATCAGCCATTTGATTGTAAAAGGTAGATCTGGGTACTCTTTCGAGAGTTGTGCCATACGAATTGGGGCAGCTGTCTTTGGGTTTCAGAATGGTCTCTCTAGGTATCCATAAAGGCAGTTTATGGGTTGCGTACAGTAGTAAGGGCAGGTAGTTCATTTTAATACTTTTGATGCGTGCAAGCCACCTGAGCCCACCCCAACCGTATAGGTCGTAGAGTGTGCAGATGGAATTTGTGAGAAAGATCCCCAGATAGTCTAGGGAGGTGGCGTCTCATGTCAAGCCAAGAGGCGGAAAGTAGATGTCGGGACATATTGGTTGGATGGGCCACCCCAATCCTGTGGACTTCACATAGTTAATGTGAAAGCCTGAGGCAGCTTCAAATAGTTTCAACTCATCTAGCAAGAATGGGAGGGATGTGGCAAGGCATGTCAGAAAGCACAAGATGTCGGCGAAGAGAGCTAGTTTGTAATGTTCGCCATCCACCTCAATCCCTCGGATCTCTGATTTAGATTCTAAACAGTGGATTAGGGGCTCCATTGTAAGTGCGAATATAAGTGGGGACGGGGGCACCCTTGTCTAGTGCCCCTCTGAAGGGGAATTGAAGCGGAAAGGGTGTCATTAATTTTTATACAAGACTTCTGGACTACGTAATTGGCTAACACATAGGCTGACATATGTGGGCCTATCCCAGTCTTCGAGAGGACCGTCCGGAGAAACTGCTAATCCACACGTTCAAAGGCCTTCTCCGCGTTCAGCGAGAGAAGGATAGTCAAGGTGTTGGTGAGTTGCGCCACATCGACAACATTTACTGCTAATCTCACGTTGAACCTAGCCTGTCTGTACTATGTGAAACCAAACTGACAGCTTGATGGCAGTAATGTTCAAACTGAGTGCAGGCGGGAGACTAAGATAGAAGTAAATATTTGAACATCAAAGTTTAGCAATGTGAAGGACCTGTAGGAGTAGCGGGCAAAAGGATCCCTATTAGGTTTCAATAATAATGTGACTATTGTTTCTGTCATGGTTGGCGTTACTGTTTTAGTGTGTAGAAAGGAGTTAAAGACACTGGTCAGAGGCCCTATTAATAATTTGCAATAAGCTTTGTAGAATGACACAGATAGCCATCCGATTGTTATTTAACTTTTTTATGGCTGCCCTCACCTCATCCGGCGTGATAGGGTCTTCTAATTCTTGAAGGAGTGTAGGATCTATATGGAGGAAGTCAAAATCCCACAAGTAGTAATTTCTATGTGTCAGCTAATAGTGTGGAGTAATAGGACATCAAGTGATCAAGGATGTCGGATGTGTCCCTATGAGAAATACCTGTGTCATCTTTGATGGATCAGATATGGTTTCTTGTCTTTTTCTGTCTCAGTTTGTATACCAACAGTCTGTTGGCTTTATCTCCCTTCTCATAATATTTCTCGATGACATAGAGCTGCTTCCGTGCCACATCAGTCATAAAGAGCTGGTCCAACTCGTTGTTCCTTATATGCTTCATTTGAGCCTGTAACTTTGTGGTGGGCTTCAAGCTGATAAAAGTTTTCCTCCAGATCTGCCTTTTTAGCTTTAGCCAATTTAGTAAAGGTGGACGTCTGTTTTATCAACTCGCTCCTCAGCAGTGTCTTAACTGTGTCCCACAGAGTTGCGTACAACACTTCTGTGGTGTCCATATCATTAAAGTTATGCTCTAGCGATTCCCTTATTGAATCCCTCAACGATAGGTCTGAAAAGGTGAGCTCATTAATGTACCATGTAGGACCGATATGCTGCAGGTGGGTGCTCAAATCAAATGGGAACACTGGGGTGTGATCAGACCGAGTCTAAGTGCCTATGATGGCTGTTAGACTTGGCATCTTTTGGCGTGTTTCCCCTGACTTTTTGCTTTCTGACCTCCCGGTTTTGACTCTGTTTTTGCTGGTGTAATGATTCTGCGCACTTTCCTCACTGCGGTCCAGTGGGAAAGTGCAAGTGCTCCTGTATAAAATGTGTTATGGATTGGTGTTTCCATGATTGGCCTATTTGGTTTATCTGTCAGTCCCTTGTAAAGTGCACTGCGAGTGCCAGGGCCTATAGACGAAATGCTGTTGGTGGGCTGCAGCACTGGATTGTGCCACCCACGCAAACAGCCCGTAAAATGTAACTCGGGCCTGCCAACGCAGAGCCTGTGCGCAGCCTGGGGCTGCCATGTCGACTTGGCAAGTGCACACACTTGCAAGTCCCTAAACCTTCCCTTTGCTACATGTTAGTCACCCCTAAGGTAGGCCCAAGGTACCCCTGTGGGCAGGGTGCGTTGTATGCGAAAGGTAGGACATGCCCTGGTGTGTGCGGCATGTCCTGATAGTGAATTACAGCCTAGTTCGTTTTTCACTATCGCAAGGCTACCTGTTCCCCTAGGCCAGAACGGGCAGTTTTGATTATTACAGTTTATAATCCTAACTGACCCCGGGAACGTGGTAGAAATTCGAGTTTAGTATGCCTGGACTCAGAATGATAAAATACATCTTTTAGTGAAGTTGGTTTTAACATTCTGTGTTTGAAAATACCACTTTTAGAAAGTGGGTATTTTCTTGTCTAACCATCCAAGCCTGCCTCTGCGAGGTTGTGTATTCCTTGTCTGGAATGTGAGTGACAGGGGCTGGGGGATGCCAGGAGACAGGGTGAGTCAGCGCAGGGCTGAATAGCAAGATCTACATGTAGATGGGTGGGAGGGGTCGCACCTGGGCCCTGAATAGGACAGTGCCTTCCCTCCACAATGCTGGCTCCACCTCCTGTGGTGCGTCTGATGTCCCTGGCCTACTCACTGAAAGAAGGGACGGAGACTTGTCAACAAAGTGCTCCAGAACTGGTTTGGACTAGGCAAAGGCCTCTCTGCCTTCAGAGAACAAAGGAATTTGGGATATAAATATTGGGGCCCTGACCCCATGGATTTAGATCTCGCTGGAATCAAGGAACCTGCCAAGACGAAGAGCTGGAAGAGCTGCCAGGAGGAGTACTGCCCCTTTGCTGTGTTGTTGCTTTGTTGGGTTGGCCTGCAGCTGCTGCTTCTACTTTGGGCAGTGAAAGGACTGGGCTGAACTTTCTACAAACTTGTGCTGAGTATCTCCAAGGGCCTGGAACCGAGCTGGCCTCCTGTTAAGAAGTCTCAGGGACTGCAAAGACTTCACAAGCCTCTGGGTACCGCTTCTGGAACGCTGTTTCAGTTGCCACAGAGGAAGGGAACTGCAACCGACTCCGTCAACCGAATCCATCCCTGGCCGGTGACCTGTTTGCACCGCAGACCGCATCGCCCCGCTTCGCATCGCAACCCTGGTCTCACCGTGGGCGACGTCCGACGCCGCCAACATCGAGCCGCTGCTTGCACCGTGACCTGTGGGCACCGCAGTTCGCATCGCATCGCTTCACTGAACCAACCGGACCCGACCGACGCAGTCGCTGCAACTGGCTCAAGAGTCGTGACCGCATCGCATTTGGGGCACCGCTCGCACGTTTGCGACGCACCGCTCCGACTCGCACCGCTGTCCGACGCCAGCTCCCGCACTCCGGCTAGGTCGCCTGCATCGCAACCTGTCAGCACCGCATCGAGCATCGTCTCACCCTGCATCGCACGCCTTGGACTCACCGACTCCGTCTGCACGACGCTCATCGAGCCGCTGCCTGCACCGCATCGAGGGACACCGCACCTTGCATCGCTCCGTCTTGCACCGCAACCGCGACAAACGCCGACCGGCTCGTACACTCCGTACCAGCCACAACGAGAACGAGGTACTGTAACCGAGTCTGTTCATGACTCTGCTGGCCCGTATCGACGCGGTCGGCTGGAACTGTTAGACTCTGGGGGTTTTCAGCATCACGGTAGGCTCGGACGGAGCTACCGACTCGTACGAACTTTGCTTTTGTGCTATTCCTGCAAAGAAGAAGTTACCGTATCAAGCATTCATTCGTAAAGTATAGTATTGTGGATTTTTGTCGTAATTGGTCTTGTCTTGAGTATATAAAATATTGGTTATTTTTCTAAACTGGTGTGGTGTCCGTTTGTAGTGCTTACACTGTATTACTGTTGGTTATGTGCAAATGCTTTACACACTGCCTCTGAATTAAGCCCGACTGCTCGTGCCAAGCTACCACGAGGGTGAGCAGGGGTTACTTCACGAGTGTAACAACCCTTACCCTGACTAGGAAGAAGGGTCCCTACTTGGACAAAGGTGCAAGCCCTTGCCAACTAGAGATCCCATTTCTAACAATGGCTCATAGAATACGAGCTTGAAGAGTTAGGGAAATTAGAAAAGGTTGAGCCGTGTATGATTCTTATGGGCGTTGGAGTAGAAAATATAGTCCCTCTCTTTTCCATGAGTCTAAATATCTAGTAAGTTTAAATCCAGTATACCTTGAGTTAGGGAGGGAGGGACCAGGTACGTGTTGTAGCGTGCCACAGAGCGGTCGACTGAGGGATTCAGGACCGTGTTAAAGTCTCCCCCAGTAATTAGATCACCCTTAGTAAATTTGTTATCAGTGGGAGCAGCGAGCCATAAAACTCTTCTTTGTGATCATTGGGGCCGTAAATGAAAAAGTGGGTGACGGCATATGAACCTACTCGGACCCTCAATCCCACCGCCCTGCCCTCTCTATCTTCGTATGTTTGATCTAAAACTATGGGTAGGCCTCGCTTGAACATGAGATCCACTCCCTTAGTTTTAGTGTGGCTAGTCGCATAAAATTGGAGGGGGTACGAATATGAATGGAGCCTCCTAATGTCGGGCGTGAGGAGACGTTTCTCCTGAATCATGGCTATATCTATTTCCTTAGTGTGGAGCCATTTTAGTAGTGCCTTCTTTTTCATCAGTGAGTTTAGACCTTGGATGTTCAGTGAGGCTATATTGAGTTGGTGCACCTTTTAAATAAGTAAGGACATTACCCTGTTGTCGCTAGCTTCGGTAGTTGTGGGGTAAAACTTTCTTGGAGAAAAAGTGTGCGCACCCTGGAGACATGCATCTGAAAGAGACACGTTAGTGACAGATTCCTTACCTTAGAATATCCCCAGGCGTCAGGCTGGATCCGGAAAGTTTTTGCGTAGCAGTACCCTTGCGCGTCGGTAGGCGGCGTCGTGCGGCTCCGCGTCCGTCGTCGGCGTCGTGATCGCCGGGATGACGTCGCGGGCAGTAGTTAGGCGCCGCCCCTGCGCGCTGACGTCAGTTCTTCTTTTTCCGCGCCAGCAAGCGCAGATCCGGGAAGAGCAGTGCCTAGTCATTTTTTGACTAACTTTTTTGGTGAATTTTTTCACTGTTTCTTCGAATCGACTTCAAGGTGTCGTAGGGATGCCCGGCTTTAAACGTTGCGGCGCCTGTGCTCGGATGATGTCCATCACAGACCCGCATCGGGAGTGTCTCTTCTGCCTCGGCCGAGGCCACGACACGGAGTCGTGTTCCGACTGCCAGGCCCTCAACCCGAAAGCTTTGCGAGAGCGGTCTCGAAAGCTCCTCGAGGCCCGGCATTCGGCTCCGCGCCACACCAAGCCCTGGTCGCGTGAGAGGTCGAGGGGTCGGTCGCGGAGTCCTCACCGGTCGTCGGCATCGAAGTCTTCGTCGTCCGGTAAGTCCAAGCACAAAAAGTCCAAAAAGCATCGTCGCTCTAGGACTTCGCCTCGCCGGTCTCGCGACTCGGCTGAGGCCCCTCCCGGCACCGTCCCCGCGGCCCCGGACATGCCTGTGGAGTCGCCCCCGCAATACCCGTCCTTCCCGGGGTCGGGGGCGGATCCGGGCCAAATACAGGAATTCCTGTCGGCCATGGCCTGCCTCTTCGGGCCTCAAGGTCCCTCCGGTGCGCCTTCGGGCCCCGCGGGCCCTGATGGGGTTGCCCCGGCGTCGCCGACGGCTCCGGCGTCGCCCGTGCCTCCAGCCTCGATCCCGGCTCCGGCTCCGGCCCCGATCCCGGCTCCGCAACCCCCATCGACGCCGGTCGACCTAACCACGCCTCCGCCGACGCCGATGTCTCCGGGGCCGTTCTCGACGCTGCCTGGGGCTCCGGGCGGCGTCGTTCCCCAGTTCCTTCCGGCTCCGGACATGGACCCGGACCGACATCGCTCGACGCCGGTTCCGGCGCCGATGAGACCTTGGGTCCCAAATGTCCCTCCTCCTCCTTATTTTGAACCAGAGGAGGACCAGAAGGACTGGGAGGGGTCTGATGACCCTCTGGCACAACAGTGTCAGTACGATGAGGACTGGACAGAGGGTCTAGGGGATGCCAGTGGTCTAGATACTTCCCCTGACACTGGCATGCTGTCTCCTCCCGTGGCTACGGAGGAGGGAGCCAATTTTGCAACAGTGTTGCGTAGGGCGGCTGGAGCCTTACATCTCCAACTCCCTACTGTGGCGGTCAAGTCTAATCTCTTGACAGAGGTGCTTCAGCCGGCAGCCTCCTCTACGGAGACTGTGCTGCCGTTTAACGATGCCCTCACTGACGTTCTTTTGGGCGCCTGGTCCAAGCCCAACACAGGGGCTCCTGTGGATAGGAACGTGTCCCGACGCCATCGCCCAGCTCCGGGCGACCCCCTATTTCTCTCTGTCCACCCCACTCCTGAGAGCTTGGTTGTCCAAGCCTCCGCTTCCCAAACCGCCTTCCCTACCGCCCCTCCGGATAGGGAATCCAAACGCCTGGATCTGAAAGAGACATGTTAGTGACAGATTCCTTACCTTAGAATATCCCCAGGCGTCAGGCTGGATCCGGAAAGTTTTTGCGTAGCAGTACCCTTGCGCGTCGGTAGGCGGCGTCGTGCGGCTCCGCGTCCGTCGTCGGCGTCGTGATCGCCGGGATGACGTCGCGGGCAGTACTTGGCGCCGCCCCTGCGCGCTGACGTCAGTTCTTCTTTTTCCGCGCCAGCAAGCGCAGATCCGGGAAGAGCAGTGCCCTAGTCATTTTTTGACTAACTTTTTTGGTGAATTTTTTCACTGTTTTTCTTCGAATCGACTTCAAGGTGTCGTAGGGATGCCCGGGTTTAAACGTTGCGGCGCCTGTGCTCGGATGATGTCCATCACAGACCCGCATCGGGAGTGTCTCTTCTGCCTCGGCCGAGGCCACGACACGGAGTCTTGTTCCGACTGCCGGGCCCTCAACCCGAAAGCTTTGCGGGAGCGTCTCGAAAGCTCCTCGAGGCCCGGCATTCGGCTCCGCGCAAGCCCCGGTCGCGTGAGAGGTCCAGGGGTCGATCGCGGAGTCCTCACCGATCGTCGGCATCGAAGTCTTCTTCGTCCGGTAAGTCCAAACACAAAAAGTCCAAAAAGCATCGTCGCTCTAGGACTTCGCCTCGCCGGTCTCGCGACTCGGCTGAGGCCCCTCCCGGCACCGTCCCCGCGGCCCCGGACATGCCTGTGGAGTCGCCCCCGCAATACCCGTCCTTCCCGGGTTCAGGGGCGGATCCGGCCCAAATACAGGAATTCCTGTCGGCCATGGCCCGCCTCTTCGGGCCTCAAGGTCCCTCCGGTGCGCCTTCGGGCCCCGCGGGCCCTGATGGGGTTGCTCCGGCGTCGCCGACGGCTCCGGCCCCGGCGTCGCCCGTGCCTCCAGCCTCGATCCCGGCTCCGGCCCCGGCCTCGATCCCGGCTCCGGCCCCGGCCTCGATCCCGGCTCCACAACCCCCATTGACGCCGGTCGACCTAACGCCACCTCCGCCGGCGCCGATGTCTCCGGTGCCGTTCTCGACGCCGCCTGGGGCTACGGGAGGCGTCGTCCCCCAGTTCCTTCCGGCTCCGGACATGGACCCGGACCGACGTCGCTCGACGCCGGTTCCGGCGCCGATTGGACCTTGGGTCCCAAATGTCACTCCTCCTCCTTATTTTGAACCAGAGGAGGACCAGGAGGACTGGGAGGGGTCTGATGACCCTCTGACACAACAGTGTCAGTACGATGAGGACTGGACAGAGGGTCTAGGGGATGCCACTGGTCTAGATACTTCCCCTGACACTGGCATGCTGTCTCCTCCCGTGGCTACGGAGGAGGGAGCCAATTTTGCAACGGTGTTGCGTAGGGCGGCTGGGGCCTTACGTCTCCAACTCCCTACTGTGGCGGTCAAGACTAATATCTTGACAGAGGTGCTTCAGCCGGCAGCCTCCTCTACGGAGACTGTGCTGCCGTTTAACGACGCCCTCACTGACGTTCTTTGGGCGCCTGGTCCAAGCCCAACACAGGGGCTCCTGTGGATAGGAACGTGTCCCGACGCCATCGCCCAGCTCCGGGCGACCCCCTGTTTCTCTCTGTCCACCCCACTCCTGAGAGCTTGGTTGTCCAAGCCTCCGCTTCCCAAACCGCCTTCCCTACCGCCCCTCCGGATAGGGAATCCAAACGCCTGGATCAATTTGGGAAGAAGGGTTTTCTTCCTCCAGTGCTGGCTTGCGGTCCATCAACACCGCTTGTCTTTTGGGCCGATATACCCACTCCTTGTGGGATTCGGTGGCGACTGTTTTGCCCCAGTGTTCTGAGGAGGTCCAGACACTGCTTTCCCGCGCCATTGCGGAAGGAAGGGATGCGGCCAAATACACGATACGATGTGGCCTTGATACCGCCGACTCGCTGGGCAGGTCTATTGCAACGACGGTGGCGCTGCGACGCCACGCCTGGCTGAGAACCACTGGTTTTTCAGGGATGTCCAGAATACTCTCATGGACATGCCCTTTGATGGAGTCGGTCTTTTTGGGTCCAAAGCAGACCATGCGTTGGAGCGCTTTAAGGACTCACGGGCTACTGCCAAGTCCCTGGGCCTTTCTGCTACACGCCCTCCGCTGACTTCTGCTTTTCGCCCCTATCGTGGCCACGGTAGGGGCGCCCCTTCACGTCAGCAGCCCAGCCACCGGCCCGCGCAGCAGGCGTCTTCGCGTGGCCGAGGACGTGGATTCCGCCGTGGCGGATCGGGCAACCAGCGTGGGGTCAGGCCACCACCTCCAACCCGTCCGCGGCCTCCAAGCCCTCCTAGTCCCTCCTTTCAGGTGCACAGCACGCCAGTAGGGGGCAGGGTCCGCCATCACCTTCCCCACTGGCGTACCATCACCTCGGACAGGTGGGTCTTGGACATTGTCCAAAGGGGCTACTCCCTCCCCTTCGAGACCACCCCCCCAGCCATGCCACCTCAATTCCACCGCATGTCAGGGGATCACTTGGTACTTCTGCAGAAGGAAGTCACGGCCCTGTTGGCCAAGAGGGCCATCAAGCATGTTCCGACCCCAGAAGTAGGGCGTGGTTGCTACTCCCACTACTTCCTGGTGCCCAAAAAGGACAAGGAGGACATGCGTCCTATCTTGGACCTCCGGAACGTCAATCGCTTCCTCCGGAAGGAGAAGTTCAAGATGCTCACCCTAGCTCAGGTCTTGACTGCCCTCGACCCTGGAGACTGGTTGGTAGCGTTGGACTTGCAGGACGCATATTTCCACATCCCCGTCTTGCCGGCCCACCGGCGTTACCTTCGGTTCACGGTAGGCCCCGAGCATTTTCAGTTCACCGTGCTCCCCTTTGGCCTTACCAGTGCCCCTCGGGTGTTCACGAAAGTGATGGCGGTGGTCGCAGCTCATCTGCGCCGGGCAGGGGTTTCAGTCTTCCCCTACCTCGACGACTGGCTGCTGAAGGCGGGCTCGTCCCAGGCAGTCGTCTCCCACCTCCAGACTACGGCCGAACTCCTGCACTCGCTGGTGTTCTCCATCAAAGTGCCGAAGTCGCATCTGATTCCTTCTCCACAGCTCCTTTTCATCGGAGCAGTTCTGGACACGACGCAGTTTCGGGCCTATCCTCCCGAACGGCGAGTCCGGGATATTCAGGCTATGATTCCGATCTTTCAGCCTTTATCCTGGGTTTCGGTACGGATGACCCTGAGGCTTCTGGGCCTCATGGCCTCCTGCATCCTGCTGGTCAATCATGCCAGATGGCATATGCGGGCTCTGCAGTGGGACCTGAAGTTCCAGTGGGCGCAGCACCAGGGCAACCTGTCCGATCACGTCCAGATCTCGGAGGGGACTGCAAAACAGTTGCAGTGGTGGCTCTCGAACCGGCAATGGGTCATGGGCAGATCCCTCTCCCTTCCCCAGCCAGAGCATACAGTTGTGACGGACGCGTCCCTTCTGGGATGGGGCGGTCACATGGGAGAGGCGGAGATCAGAGGCCTCTGGTCTCCGGGCGGAGTCCCGGCTCCATATCAACCTTCTGGAGCTCCGGGCGATCCGACTTGCACTCAAGGCATTCCTTCCCTCTGTCAAAGGGAAGGTAGTGCAGGTGTTCACAGACAACACCACCGCCATGTGGTACTGCAACAAACAGGGCGGGGTGGGGTCTTGGACCCTTTGTCAGGAGGCTCTGCGCCTCTGGACATGGCTGGAACATCAGGGCATGTTCCTGATGGTTCACCACCTGGCAGGTTCCCTGAACGCCAGGGCGGACGAACTCCAGCCGCAGGTGCATGATGGATCACGAATGGCGTCTTCACTCGGAAGTGGCGCAAGGACTCTTTCTACAGTGGGGAGAGCCTTGGTTAGATCTATTCGCCACCGAAGAGAGCGCGCAATGTCATCAGTTCTGCGCGTTGGAATTTCCAAGGCGGCACTCGCTCGGCGACGCTTTTCGTCGCGAGTGGAGTTGCGGTCTGTTGTACGCCTTTCCGCCTATACCACTTCTACCCAGAGTGTTGAAGAAGATTCGGCACGACCGGGCCCAAGTCATTCTTGTGGCTCCGGACTGGGCTCGAAGAGTTTGGTATCCCGAGCTACTCAATATGAGCGTAGATCCCCCGATCCGTCTGCCTCTTCGGGAGGATCTTCTGTCGCAGCAGCAGGGGACGGTCCTCCACCCGAACCTGTCCAGTCTACACCTGCTTGCGTGGAGATTGAGCGGCGGCAGTTGATTCCTTTCGACTTGCCTCCCGAAGTTTGTGATGTGATTCTGGCAGCCAGGCGTCCCTCCACTAAGGTGGTATACGCCTGCAGGTGGAACAAATTTGTGGCATGGTGCACAGCAAAGGCTGTGAATCCCCTTTCTGCCCCTCTTTCTGAGGTCCTTCTGTTCCTTCTCTCTCTGGCCCAACAGGGTTCTGCCCTGGGTACCATCAAGGGTTATCTTTGTGCTATCTCGGCCTTCCTCAGGCTCCCTGATCAGCCCTCCCTTTTCAAGTCCCCTGTTGTTAACAGGTTCTTAAAAGGCATTACTCACCTCTTCCCTCCTGTTCCGTTTGTGATGCCTCAGTGGGACTTGAACTTGGTTCTTACCTTTTTAATGTGCGCTCCCTTTGAGCCTCTACATAACTGTCCTCTTCGTCTTCTGACTTTGAAGACAGCCTTTCTGGTGGCCATCACCTCCGCTCGGCGGGTGAGTGAGCTCCAGGCTCTATCTTGCAAACCTCCCTTTCTGTCTGTTCATCCAGACAAGGTTGTTCTTCGGACGCGTCTGTCCTTCTTGCCAAAGGTGGTTACTGCTTTCCATATTGGGCAGACCATCACTTTGCCCACCTTCTTTCCGCCTCCGCATCCTTCCAGAGAGGAAGAGAGGCTCCACCGTCTGGACCCAAAACGTGCGCTCTCCTTCTATATCGACCGCACAAAACACTTCCGGGTGGATGACCAGCTCTTTGTTGGCTACGTGGGCGCCAAAAAGGTCGGGCGGTGCACAAGAGGACCATCTCCCGCTGGGTTACCTTGTGCATCAAGACCTGCTATTCTTTGGCTAAGAAGGAGCCTCCTGTTGGGCTGCGTGCCCATTCCACCAGGGCAACGGCTGCTACCACGGCCTTGGGCCGCGGTGTTCCGCTGCCGGTTATCTGTCAGGCAGCTACGTGGGCCTCGCTGCACACGTTTACAAAGCATTACTGCCTTGACAGTCAGGTCCGGAGGGACGGCTTCTTTGGCCGTTCTGTCCTCCAGGACTTCCTTGTCTGATCTTTGTTCGCAGACCCACCACCGGGGTTGGTATTGCTGGGGTATCTATTCTAAGGTAAGGAATCTGTCACTAACGTGTCTCTTTCAGATGCACAAGTTACTAACTTGTGTAACGATATATCTGTAAAAGACAGTAGTTAGTGACAGATTCCTACCGCCCACCCATCCTCCCCGTTCTGCGAACTGATTTCTAGGGTTAAGGACATCCCTTTCAGGGCCCTAGTATTTTTCAGACACCTATGTCAGATTCTTGCATGGCTCTGCGTTCCTGGCGCGGAAAGTCGTGTACAGAACTGACAGCGCGCAGGGGCGGCGCCTAAGTACTGCCCGCGACGTCATCTTGGCGATCACGACGACGGACGCGGAGCCGCACGACGCCGCCTACCGACGCGCAAGGGTACTGCTACGCAAAAACTTTCCGGATCCAGCCTGACGCCTGGGGATATTCTAAGGTAAGGAATCTGTCACTAACTACTGTCTCTTACAGATATATCGTTACACAAGTTAGTAACTTGTGCATTAGGTGCAAAACAACAAAAATAAAACAAAAACCAAACAGTAATGGAAAAACAAAACCACAAAGAGGAAAAAGAACAGTACAGAGTGGCAGAGTGATGCTTATCAGCCGTGAAAGAGGGCAGCACTCGAGGTAGTCCCGGGGCCCCCGCCCGTCCATCCAATTAGCAATCCCAAGGATATAACTGCAAGTTTTTGGGAGCTAGGGAGTGGCGGCAGCCGAGAGGTCCAGTAAATGCAGCCAATACGTTTCAGCAGAAGTAGAGGACCACTAGACTACAGACAGGCCCGAAGGAAGAGAGTGTCTGCCATCCTGTCAGCTACTATCCACCAATGGCAAATCAATTATTTGATCACACCAGCATGTGGTTGTCTTTCGGGCCACCCTTTGTGAGGTCCTCTGCCATTTGATCATTTTTGGAGAGCTCGGGCCATCAATGGATACCAGCTGTCCTCAGCAGGAGTGGCATACGTAGCAAGACTCGGGCTTCGTCTGGCACCCATGCAGCGACCTGCTTGTTGTCAACAGTGAAAATTAAACGCAGCGGGAAGCTCTAGCGGTAAATGACCATCTTTTCGCGCAAATAAGCAGCATCTCCTTAAAGTTGCATCGTTTGCCCCAAAGTTTGGACTGATAAGTCCTGGAAAAGTGTGATGTGTCTCCTCTGAAAGTAATGGAGTCCAACTTCATGAATGCTTTCAATATTTCTTCTTTGCCCTGGTAGAAGTGGACCCTGGTAAGTACATTGAGTGTAAGGCGATTCAATTGTTAATGAGAGGAGAAAATGCGATGTGTTTGACCCAGGGTGAGGTCTTTGTCCATAGGTCTTGCAGAACGTGACGGAACAGGGCTTGTACATAGCTTTCAAGAATGGCGTTCGAGATGGTGGCACTTATTGCTCTGATCCTATATTGTTGCAACAGGATTCATTTCCCTGATCCTCTAATGCGTCAGTCAAGTTTTGCTGTCGGGATTCTAGTGCTGAGACCCTCTCTGCCAAATCGTCCTGTCCTGATCTTGCGGTGCCACTGTCGCCTCCACCAGATCCAGGCAGGTCTTGACTCCCTTCACTAATTGATCAAGCTCCATGAGGGCTTTCGTGAAGTTCGTGTGTATGGTTGCGATGTCCTTCCTCATGTCTTGTAGGAAAGGACTATATGTTCCCCTTCATTGTGGGGGAGAGATCAGACATGGAAGTGCTGTTTCCCAATGGTGCTTCTTCCACAGTCTCCGGTGAGCCACCAGTTTCAGAGATCTTTGTGCTGTTTAGCATGTCTTTAATGGTGGAAGCCCTCAGGGGCTTATGCTGTAAAGAAGCCATATAGGGTTCGCTCTCAGAGTTTCAGCTGGCCAATGGCTGGAATAGGCGACACCACCAAGAGTAGAAAGGGCTTGCTAAAGTTCGATGGGGGCAGGCAGCCATGTGGACTCCCCAGGGAGTGGAGCGTTCTCCCGTGTCCCCCGCAGATGACCGTGCAAGTGCCTCAGTAGCCCCGTAGAGCGTGAGCGCCAGCTGTTCCAACCCGGTTGAATGCTGTGTAGGATAGCCCTCTCTGCCCTGGCCTAGATTTGAAAAGGAGGCTGGGCAAAAATACTCAGGCCAGCCTCCTCTCCCGAGTTCTTCCGTGTCCGTGCAGGCGGTCATTTTGGATACACTGCAGTTGTACACTCAGCAGCGCGATCCCGGCTGCGCCCATCAAGCATCACATTTTGGCTCAGCCCCAGACTCCCAGGACGTCCACTGTTTCAAATTGTAAATGGTTTTTTTTTTTTAAAACCAATCAATAAAGAGTGTATTATTATTCACTGCAGCAGGGGCGATCTCCCGTCCCTACGAGGCAAAGTAGATGGCGGTACTGGAGATCATCGGAAGCCCCAGCTCAGGCGAGGCACACCAACTTGGGTCCCCGCCTCTGCCACGCCCCCCTACTCCAGAGCTTTTTCATTTTTTGACTTCTGTGGACCTCCTCTGAGTCATTGCTGGAAACCACAGACCCCCTCTGAGGCATTACTGGAAGCCAGGGACCAAGGCCTTAGGAATTTCCACGATTTGAACCTCAAACCAATACACAAAAATAAAGAAACAAGCGCACATCAAACAAATACACAAATGGTGACATTTATAATTCACAAACATAGAATAATCTAAATTTTAATTTTAATGGGAAGGTGTTGGAACTTTTATAAATTTGGTTTCTAATTCTAAAAGACAAAGTGATATGCTAGACTCTAGCATTTCACCCTGACTTTTTTGCTCCTAATGCAGTGCTTAATTTGAGCCGGTGGTTTCCGGTGCTCAGCACCGGCACTTAATTGCTGGCACTGGCACTTAATTGCCTGTACCTGCACTTATGTCAGCTGCCACATTGTGGCGCTGTTTGTGGAATTTAAAGATGAGCAGAAAATCGGTTGCTTGTTAATGCAATATACATTAAAAAACACAAATACCTGCCACCCAAGCCATTCTTACAGCTTTGGCGGCCTCCAACAGTCTGAAATGTCACACTTCAGTGTGATGGTTAGTAGCTGTGTAACTACTGTAGTTGTGTATGTTGCAATGTGTGGTGCAAACTGCGGTGGTCTCCTGACGAGGGCCCCGGCACTTATATGTTTACAAACTTAGCACTGTCCTAATGCATGCTCTCTTTTGTCAGCACTTCAGTTGAGGCCCCCATCGTCTATACTGTATTCTGTTTGCTGCACTTGCACTGCTCCCATGAATCAAGCCTAGATACCAACTTAATTTTTAGTAACTAATTCACATTCTTTCACTTGTACAGAATGTTTTTAAATTTACAAGTTGATGTTTTGCTTATGTATGTGCATATGTGTGTATGTATGTGCATATGTGTGTGTGTGTGTGTGTGTGTGTGTGTGTATATATATATATATATATATATATATCTGTTATTATTATTCAATTTTCTAAACAGTCGCAGGCCCTTTGAGCAGGTTAAGAACCACTGTACTACACTTGTCTTTGACACTTCTCTCCACTTATACTCTTCACCTTTTGAAAAAAAAACGATCTAAGTTGGAGCCTGTGTTCTAGAGCATTGTGGACTATGGGAGGAGTCACAACAGGTCTTGCGGCTCTAACATCTTTGAACAAAAACAAGTTGCAGCTTCCAAGCTCAACATTAGATGGCAGGAGTATGCCTCCACACCCCTTGTACACACCCATTTTTGTTTAATTTTTGCTTAGTCTCTATAGAAGTGCTCTCATACCTGAGGTCAGAAACTGGAGTCACATTGTCCCCCCAGTGAGTGACTATTTCATTTAGCATTCATGCTGTGTTATATCCACAGCACTTCATATTTGTTAATATGTGGGAAGGTAATCATTATTAGAAAATGGAAATTTCTGATGAATGCTCCTTCTTCCAAATTCCTCTCCTTGGAATATTTCCAGGCAACACACTGGCCCAGGCATTTTTTTGGCAGTCCACCCCTTCGAAGCTTAGAGGCACCACTGCTTCACCAGTATCAACGCCCAGCTATAAAAAGGGTCAGTACCTTATAAGTATTTAGTTATGCAACTGTTGCATGGCTAAACACTTATAAGGTCCCAAAGGCGAGACCTATTGGCTATGCCAATGCTTGTTTTTGAAGAGAGCAAGGGAAGGTTTGCATTCTTTGATAAGACTTGTTGGGACACTGCTTTGATTAACGAGGCAATAAAATGCCTTTGTTAAGGAACTTCTAACAGTCTTCTTTGGAAAGAAGCAAATGTGGCTGCACACAAATGCCAGTCAACATAAAGTATTAGAAAAGACAAAGTTACTTTACTTTTGTTATTGTCCCACGAATGCAAACACTAGTTAACACTAATTTTAAGAGCATAGTCTGAGACATTCACTCCTAAACATAAAGTACTTCCAGTTTACACAAGCACTGAAGGGAAGGGAGTAATGCAGGGTGGCGCAGGATGGTCGACCGGCCATTCCCATCGACCTCTCACATCAAATGCAGCAGGCAATAGCGCTCCTGGCAAAGAGGTTTAGTTACAGTGCAGACAGCGTATGTATTTATTTTTTAACACGCAAGTTTTAAACACATGCAGCACCCAGTCTCCATATATATGAACAGACACCTAGTTATGTCATTTGTTAGTCAGGTTCTCTAATGGAGAAAATGAAGACAATTTTTTTTTAAAAAGGGTCAGATAAGTAATATGCCAACCACCCTCCATATACATCAATTCATTCTTCCCATGCACCCGGGAAGGTGCAGGTAACAGCAATGCAAGAGGAGATGCATGAGGAAGACAGCTCAAAAACAAATGCACTCTGCTTGAGTAGTTACTTTAACATCCAAAGCTGCCGACTTAGGAACTGGGGCATCAGGTTTGAGTCTCGGCATTGGATTTTCCCATGCAAGTCTCGGCACCGACTCCCCCGTGCCTTAGGGATTTGCCCAGAATCACAAAATGTTAAGCCAATGCCGTAACATCCAGAGCTGCCAACTTTGGAACAGAGGAACCAGGTTAGTCTCGGCACTGGCTTTCCCCATGCCCAAGTGATTTGCCCAGACTCACAGAATGTGAAGCAGGCGCCGAGGAACTCAAAAATAAAAAGAACTGAACTAAAGATAATAAAAGATGTCAAAATGTTTATTTTTTTAAAGCAGTCATTAAAGTGAGCCATGGTCTCTGGGAAGAAACAGAAGCAATGGGGCATGGGAGAGGTTTTGGCATTGCTCTCCCCGTGCAGGAGTGATTTTCTTTGTTTGGCCGAGGCAATCGAGGTAACCTGTGCATTTATTGTAAATAAAAAAATAACAGTGAATGCCTGTGTGTTTCCAAAATGCTCTTCTCGTGAGAGTCTTGGCACAGGCTCTCCCCATGCCTAAGTGATTTGCCCAGAAGAGAGTGTTAAGCGTACGCTGTAACATCCTGAGCTGCCAACTGGGTTCGAATCTCGGCATCGGCTCTCCCGTCCGTAGCAAAGTAATTTGCCCAGGTTCACAGAACGTAAAGCTGATGCAGAGGAGCTATATTAAAAAAATAAACACAACATAACTAAAGCTAATGACAAAGCTTTAAGTGATTAAAGTGAGATGCAGCCTGTAGGAAGACAAGCATTGGCACGGCCGCGCGGCCGCGAAAGTGATCGCGATGCACTTAATGACCCGTGACGGAGGAAAGACAGATGGCGGCTGCGCGCATGCACGCTCGCGTGAACGCAAGCTTGAGGCCAGGAAAAGCCTCTGGTAGCACTTTGAAAACCCCCTTACTAAATGTCTCACAGAGCAGCGCATGCGCTGGCTCAGGCGAGACCTAAAAAGGGTCAGTTAAGCTGCCTCCAGTGCAGGTTGTGTTTTAAAACATGCACCACAGACCCCAGGTTTTGAAACTGGTTGGATCATTGCTTAGTTGATTTTTCACCCCGAGTCAAAATAGGCTTGAGGCAAAATGTAGTACAGTTTGCACCTTTCAGCAAATGATGGCAGTCAAGGTGAGGGAGGAGACATTTGATATACTATAGCTCCTCAGGCTGCTCAGTACTTTCTTTCAGTACCATTCTCCTCATAATAAAGAGCATTTGTGCTACCAGCATCACAAACTTAACAAACATGCACTATCTTCCTTCTACTGACCAGATTCAGGTGATTTGCCACATTCAAAGGAAATTGCATGTCTGATTCATTCTCAGTCCATAAATATGTATTTCAGATATTTCACCACCTGCAAGTGTGTTTTTTCCCTGAAGGACAAAAAAATAAATCAAGGTCTTTAGGCTGGTCATGATGTGAAGCATGTATTTTATTACATTAGAAGCTAGGAACTTCTGGCACACCTTTTGGAACAGCTGAAGTACTCTTAACATCTTGCCGATCCATAGCAGCACCAGGGTCAGAGCCCTTTCCTTACTACTTAGTTAACTTTGACTCCACTGACAGCAGTGCTGGGGGTGATTTTCCAGGATACCCAGGTGTGCCTGTTTGTAAATCTGCCAGTGTCTGGAAAGGGACATCGAGATCAGTTTGAGCCAGTCCACACACAACTCAGACTAATATAATCTCTAAGATGGCTAATAAAAGTGTATCGAAACAATTGTCCGACAATAATGTTTTTGTGAGAAATTCACTCCTTCCTGTATCCACCCATCCCCACATTGAGAGGGTGTCGGAAGAAGCAGGACACGTAGCTCCGCTCTCCCCTTTCAGGCCCATTCATGAACCAACAAATAACCGGCTCAGCGGTCCCTTCAATTAACAGGACTCGCAGCCCCTCGCTTTCAGGCACAATAATTAGCCCTGTTTTGAACAAATTAAGGCTATGTAGTCCCAGCCCTGACCTGCTGCACCCGCTGTGCTGTCAAGATCATACCAGACCGAGTGGCTCTTACTCGCACTGTTCTCCTTAATTGATTCCATTAGCCCCTTCATATGGGCTCCTTTTAAGCGTACGACTGAATTGGAAACAATCCTAGCACTCTGTGCTTAACCTTCAAGGCCCCTTGTGGCGATTTATTTCACTCTTGTACTTCTAAATTCAGCTTGCTCACTATTCCTATGTCCTGAAGATGATCTCGAATAACTGAGATCGAAACGCCATCGACCCCCTACATCAAGAACTCCTTACACTCTGTAAAAAATCTTTTTGAGGAGTTCTACTATATGTTGTCAATGCGATGTTTATGTTTTAAAGTCACCCTCACTTCTTCACGTCACGCTTTCTGTCACTTACTTATGTGAGCACCTGTTTCTTTGAAGAAATTCTTTAAAAAAAAAATAACTCCCGTTATTTTGACGTTCATGTCCCTGTGCATATTACTTAGCGCTCCCTGAGATATTGATTATCTAGTACGACTGTGGTACCTTGTCCCTTTAACGGAGACTACGCTCCTTGGACCTTTTTTGGCCATACCCGAACCACTGTTTTCTAAAATATTCATCTACCCCAGGTTCACATATCGGGGTCCCCTTGTTTTCTTACTACAGTGTCTGGAAAGGGACATTGAGATCAGTTTGAGCCAGTCCACACACACAACAGACTAATATAATCTCTAAGATGGCTAATAAAAGTGTATCGGAACATTTGTCCGACAATAATGTTTTTGTGAGAAATTCACTCCTTTCTGTATCCACCCACCCCCCTGGAAAATTTTGTTTGCTTCAGTAATAGTATAAAAAAATGAAAAGAAGGTTTGGAACTGAGCATCTCCTACATAGAATCTATATTAGATCTATTAACTGAGAACCTGTCTGAATAGCTTCTATCATTGGAGTCTCTCCTCCCCTTTAAAGAAACTTGTTGTGTATTCATTAACATCGGTACATAAGGAGCACAGAAGCACAGACCTTCTACAAGAAATCCATAATTTCTATAGGCTCACTCTGTGCCAGAAAGCTTGATGGTACAGGCCTCATCAGAAGAACTGAATCCTTGTCCATATCAATGAGATTCAGTGCCATGCTTCGCAAAGTTTGCCTTTGGTACCTTCATATGGTTGGTGGTGCTATGGGCTTCTTTGTACTGTATTCCCATACCTGTTGGGAGACAGGAAATTAAATGCCAGCAAACTTGCCTTAGGACACCTTGGCACAAATCAAGACAGTTCTCACTGCTTGTTCGATTGGGTGCTTCAAAAACTGGGATGATCTACATGGGCAATACCACCACACTCTTCTGTTTAAGTCTTTAGCTGGCAGTGGCTGTTTGGGAATGAACCTTACATCATCACTTGTGCATGTTAGTCTTTGACATTGCAGGGATGAACAGCACCATAGTGGATAGTCTAAGAAGGTTTCTCCTCTTGCTACATGAGTGGACAATTATTAGGAAGTCTTTAACCCCTTTGTAACGGGGACACCTGGTTAGAGGTAAGACAAGGACCGATATCCACACCAAGTCGGGCTAAACTGGGCTTTATTTTCCTATAAACACGTCTCTTGGGGGTCGCCAGAGTCCAGAATGAACAAAAAAAGGAAAACAAAAGAGGAGTCCTCTTCAAAGGAGATAATCCTTCTTATCCGGTCCTTGGGGCTGGGGCTCCTTCCGTCTTCTTCCTCCTCCGGAATTTATGTGGCACTCGGGCAAAGAAGACAGCAGGCAAGTGTGAGACGGTTTGTTAACATGTTTGTTAAGGGAAGGGAGTGAGGGATCACCAGTGCTCATTCCTACTACTGCGGGCTGTGAGCAAGTGCAAGGGTAACACCGGGTGAGAGTATACACGAGAGGGACGCGTTATTCGCTGTCCTTCTCCCGTTTCCCTACCCACCCCGCCAAGCGTTCACATACCTGGTGAAGCCACGTTCCTCCAGGAACGTGGCTGGGCGCAGCGGGATATCGTTGGCCTCCTGGCTTTCTGCTTGCACTCCACTCCGTGGCGTCCTCCAACAGCAGCGGCGTGTTGTCTCCCGGCGTCTCCGTCTCCAGTCCCGAGGCGTCCACGAACCAAACACCTTCGCTGCTTCCGGGGTTTTGAGTCTCGCTCCGGTACGGCTGTCTCTGCGGGATTGGTCCGGTGAGGGTGAAGTCGTAGGGTTGGGAGGTGCCTACTGCGGAAGCCCTTTCCTTAAAGGGATAGGTATCACCATAAGGCGTATCGTTGTCCCATACCAGGTCTCCCTCCGGCTCCCAGACACCGGGCTGTAAGGGAAGGAGACGACGGACGTCAGGTGAGGCGGACAACCCCTCATCCATGGTTGTAGCTCCCTCTTCGCCCTCTTCTCCGTCGGATGGGATGGCGAAATCGTGAAACCCTTCTTTGAGCTTTAGTCATCCAACTGTCTATTCCTTTCTCAGTCGTGTTTAGGGAATTATCACCAGTTATTTCCATTTATTACTATGGCCTGTGGTCCCTTTTCCCTCGAAGGAGTAATGTATTGCTATATTCTGATGAATCCATGCTGTGAACATTTTTCTTGCTTCATGATTGTTAACTTTTTAATATATGAATATCAGTTAATTGTATTATTGTTGGCCATTGCCTGTATTTAGCAATATAATGTGAATACCTGCATCTGTGCCGAGTCATGTGTTCAATCTGTGTGCAATTTTTTCATCACCTCATGCAAGTATGGCTTCTCAAGCTGTGGCCTGATGGCTGGTGACTGAGATGACAAGGACAATTCTCACATTTCTAGAGGGAAATAAGATATAAAATTTCTCGGTTTTATTTGGTCATGGTAGGATTTGTTCTGTTCCGTGAACCCTGAACACTAACTCCATAAATGTTGTACTCACTATCACTGACTTTAGGTGTAGAAAGAGCAACTTTGGTGGTTTAAATTTATAAAAGATAAATGCAGGCTTTTTGTTAAAATTCGTATTAGGTATCTGTTTACATTTTTATGCTCGTCTGTGCTAATGTGTTACTTCACTTACTTTCATGGTCTGGATTAGTGTCAAAAGAACAGAATTGTGGTTGTGTTTAATTTCTCAGAACAAAGCAGAGGATCTCTTGTGTCTAAATGTACCTGCAGAGTCTCTGTCAAGCCTGAGATAGTCTCCACACTGGTCTGTCATCATCAACATCTCACACAGGATTGTGCTGTGACCTCTGTGTGTTTTACTAGCTCAGAGTAACCATAAGCTTAGGGTACCACGTAAGGGACAAGGGGAAATTAATTGAGTTGATGGGGGTGAAGGCAAAAATCTGTTTGGTTGCATCACACCCAAATAATCAGTTTGCCTTTTGGATGGCCATTAACCTGCCTCCCGAGAGGACAACTTGAAGTTAAACTGGATGCAAATTTCCTGTATGCCTTTATTCCATCTCTTCTGATTCCAGGATCTTTCATAAGGTCAGTCAGAGCCCAGGAAGCTGAGTCATCCTATATAACTCAACGTTGCCTTGCCAATAAGGTTTTCAGAATTTTTCATCTCTTTTGCAAGGAGAACATCCTCCTGCACCAGTGGGAGACAGGTAGAGTGCAGCACAGCTTCCCACCACTTCTCAGCTTTAGCTCATGGAACCTGAATAACTAATTTTTGCATACAGAGGTTTCTCCTCTAAGAAATTATCAGTTCTTGCTACTGCCAGATGGAGCCCCAGAAAACAAATATTCTTAAGCACCATCTGTTGAAGAAGTTTCGAATCCTTACACAATACATAGTGTTAATGAGAATGGTTAAGAGTAAGATTTTAAGAAATTCTGCATGAAATCTGCTGCTAGGGCTTGAACCCTAAATTCTGAACAATCTTTTCCTAAACAATTTATTTATTTAATCTTTTTTGTTGTTTTTATTTTTAACTAATGTTACAAAGGAGATAGAGCATACCATTGTGTTTACCTTAGCTACTGTAGAAAATGTTTTTCTTCCAATTAAATGCAATTGTTTTCTTGTTTGTTTTCTATAGAAAGAAGAAAATCAGCTGGAAAAGGGCCAGGGTCAAAATATTTCAATTACCAGCACCACTGAACCTGCAGGTACACTTACTATATAATTGAATACTCTTTTCCTAAATCTTGTTCCACAGTTTCATCCAAAGGCCTTTTTGAGATGAGACTTTTGTAAATTTAGTAGTAAACATTGTACTTCGAAGTATCTCAAGGCAATATTTGTTCTGTTTCGAAGTTTTAAGAATTAAATGTAAAATGGCAAGGTTGAATTACCTCGCTTTTCAAGCACATGCATTCCTTTATAAATGTTTATGGAAGATGACTATCCACAGGCGGCAACAAGCTTTACATAATCTATGCTTTACAGTCTTTTCCAGCCCTGGCAATATATTAGCTATTCTACAATACTATAGAATCACTTTTAAAAAAAAGTTTATTGTTCTTGCAATGGAGTGATGATTAAATACTTATGTTTCTTCAATACAAGTATTCATCTTCTAACTTCTCAAAATGTGAAATGGAGGATTGTTGAAGAGGACCTTTTGTAGCAGTACATTTATGTGTTCACTTTTAAGTGATAATGCTACAATAGTCTTAACCGAATTCTCATTCAAACTCAAAATGTAATATCGAATCTAAACTCCTTTGGCCCTCAACGATTAGCTACGCACCCACCCATTTGAAATACTTTACTTTGAACCTCATAGTCAACAGTTTTGTATTATAAATGTTAGTGTGCCCCTTCCATAGAGCTGGCCTACTAATGTAGTAGTTTTTTATTTTATATCCCTCCCGCCTCTGATGATGCACCATTAGTAATTATCCTCCAAATTATTGAAAATGTCATACTTTCCATAATATTACCGTCTCTGAATTTAATTAAATCTCAATTAGGCATCTATTTCAGCCCCACATGTATTTAAATTCTCTTAATCATTGGCATATCCAGTCCTTCAATTTGATGATTCCTCTTAAGGAAATCAAAAAAGTCATGTTCTCTTTTTTAGGGAGAAAGGAGGATTTGTACAACTTGCTTTAAAAATGCATACCTATCTGATGGAAAAAGGTTACCAAACAGCTACACGGAAGGTCATAGATCATAAACCAGGATAATATAATAGTCCTATAAAACCACAGCAACTATTATTCAAAATCTTTACCTTGATCTCCTATCTTCTATGACCTTTCCCGCTACTTAGGGAGATTCTCTATCCATATGTATCTGCTATATGTAGAATTTCGCCAGACTGAATAATCATTACAACATCAGATGATCTCAAGAAACATAGACCCACGTTATGAGTGACCTGTAAAAATGTTCCACTTACTGGCTATAGATGGGGCCTCTCCCTTCCTTTTGGTGTAGATGATTGTACTGCTGATCTGTACACGGCACCATCTGTGGAATACTACGGGAGTGCTGTGGGAACTTTATTGCTTGGATTGACACCAGTGTGAATGAGTGGTCCAGAGCCTTCACTCTGCTCCCTCCAAATAGACTACTTAGTTGGAGGGGGTAGTGGTCATTGAACTGAGTAATGAGACATGCATCATGCATTGACTGACCCTGACTGGCTGTGAGTGTTCTGTGAGTGCATGCTGAGATCACCCCCACCAGCTACAACACTTAAGTGCCTTCTCCCCTGGATTTTTCTCTCCGCCATCAGCAATGCACTGCACTGCCCCCACGGGATCTTGCTGTATTGTGATACTGACTTTCAGCTGATCAAGAACTCTGGTGTATTGCTCTGTCCTCTACTGTGCTTCTTAATTTTCAAATGGTGCTACTTATTCACTGGTGCTATTGCCTGGACCTTCTTGGGCAGAGTTCAAACTTGCTGCCCTCTGTACTCCTCCGCTAATGTGTTATGATGGAGCACAAGGGTGTAGTATTCCGCTTTAGGTGTCCGTATATAGGTTTTCCTGAAACATGTCCTTATATAGGCACAATTCGCATTGCCCTTATATAGGCATAGGATCCCAGTCCTTATTTAGGCATTAGCCGTGCACTCCAAATACAGGCATGGTCACCGACGTCTGTCCACCCCAACGTCACAACGAGTTCTTAGAAACCAGACCCTTAAGCTCTTGGGAGTTCCCCTAGCACAGGATTATTGATTTCTCCAAGAACTCATCTATTATGCATGAACCGCTATACCTTAAGGGTTCATTACTGACGTCTTCCTCTGTCCGACTTCACGTCAATGCTAACATTCCAAGGCACCTACTAGGTATAAATATACCTTCCCTTGCCCAAGCAAGTTAGAGGAGACCTCGACTTCAGAGGAATCCGTATCCCGGCCTGACGCACTGAGACGACACTGTCATTCCTGCTCACAGAAGAATCCAGCTTCCAGTGTTCTGACTCCCTTCGCGGGGTGTTAGAGTTTGAGATCCGGCAGGAGATTTCCACCTCTCTCATTCTCAAGGTATGGAGCTGACTAGAACCTAGAGGGACTCTTGGCATCCTAGACTTAACATACTCTTAGAATACCATACTAGAGAATACTTCACCTACTTCTTACCTTTCCCTACACCTAGACTAGGTTAGGTACATTGGGATAGAACTAGCTTAGAGAAGCATCGTACGAGTACTCGCATTTTTAGCTCATGTTATTTATGTACGTGAATATATGCTAAAAGATAATGCTAGCGCAGTATTATTTCTTTCTACTGCTTACGCTGTACATTATATATCTTGCATACTGTCTTGTGATCATAACAGCTCATATCTCTTACACAAAAACAAGACTGTTCAATAAAACCTTTTTATTGAAACGCCCGTCTATTCATTCTGTGTAACTCTGAGAAAACTAAGCATGCACGATTAGCTGAGTGAAACTGTTATCTATTGTTTCCACGATTCTGAGAAGTGATCCGATTCTAAAGGGAAACAAAGTTGTCATGTTTATGCGGTTGCCAGAAACAACTCCCTTCTTGTTTACAAGGAGTTTCTAGTGGCCTCTGAGTTAGCTGGCTCAAAGTAATTAAGTTTAATATACTCATCTGAAAGAGACACGTTAGTGACAGATTCCTTACCTTAGAATATCCCCAGGCGTCAGGCTGGATCCGGAAAGTTTTGCGTAGCAGTACCCTTGCGCGTCGGTAGGCGGCGTCGTGCGGCTCCGCGTCCGTCGTCGGCGTCGTGATCGCCGTGATGACGTCGCGGGCAGTACTTAGGCGCCGCCCCTGCACGCTGACGTCAGTTCTTCTTTTTCCGCGCCAGCAAGCGCAGATCCGGGAAGAGCAGTGCCCTGGTCATTTTTTGACCATACTTTTTGGTGAATTTTTTCACTGTTTTTTCATCTTTCAAGGTGTCGTAGGGATGCCCGGCTTCAAGCGATGCGGCGCCTGTGCGCGGATGATGTCCGTCACCGACCCGCATTGGGAGTGTCTCTTCTGCCTCGGCCGAGGCCACGACACGGAGTCTTGTCCCGAATGCCAGGCCCTCAACCCGAAAGCTTTGCGAGAGCGGTCTCGAAAGCTCCTCGAGGCCCGGCATTCGGCTCCACGGAGGCCCCGGTCGCGTGAGAGGTCCAGGGGTCGATCGCGGAGTCCACACCGGTCGTCGGCGTCGAAGTCTTCTTCGTCCGGTAAGTCAAAACACAATAAGTCCAAGAAGCATCATCGCTCTAGGACTTCGCCTCGCCGGTCTCGTGACTCGGCTGAGGCCCCTCCCGGCACCGTCCCCGCGGCCCCGGACTTGCCTGTGGAGTCGCCCCCGCCATACCCGCCCTTCCCGGGTTCGGGGGCGGATCCGGCCAAAGTGCAGGAATTCCTGTCGGCCATGGCCCGCCTCTTCGGGCCTTCAGGCCCCTCCGGTGCACCTTCGGGCCCCGCGGGCCCTGATGGGGTTGCTCCGGCGTCGCCGACGGCTCCGGCCCCGGCGTCGCCCGTGCCTCCAGCCTCGGTCCCGGCTCCGGCTTCGGCCCCGGCCTCGATCCCGGCTCCACAACCCCCATCGACGCCGGTCGACCTAACGACACCTCCGCCGGCGCCGATGTCTCCGGTGCCGTTCTCGACGCCGCCCTGGGCTCCAGGCGGCGTCGTCCCCCAGTTCCTTCCGGCTCCGGACATGGACCCGGAGCGACGTCGCTCGACGCCGGCTCCGGCGCCGATGGGACCTTGGGTCCCAACTGTCCCTCCTCCTCCTTATTTTGAACCAGAGGAGGACCAGTTGGACTGGGAGGGGTCTGATGACCCTCTGACACAACACTGTCAGTATGATGAGGACTGGACAGAGAGTCTAGGGGAGGCCAGTGGTCTGGATACTTCCCCTGACACTGGCATGCTGTCTCCTCCCGTGGCTACGGGGGAGGGAGCCAATTTTGGTACGGTGTTGCGTAGGGCAGCTGGGGCCTTACGTCTCCAACTCCCTACTTTGACGGTCAAGCCTAACATCTTGACAGAGGTGCTTCAGCCGGCAGCCTCCTCTGCGGAGACTGTGCTGCCGTTTAACGACGCCCTCACTGACGTTCTTTTGGGCGCCTGGTCCAAGCCCAACAGAGGGGCTCCTGTGGATCGGAACGTGTCACGACGCCATCGCCCAGCTCCGGGCGACCCCCTGTTTCTCTCTGTCCACCCCACTCCTAAGAGCTTGGTTGTCCAAGCCTCCGCTTCCCAAACCGCCTTCCCTACCGCTCCTCCGGATAGGGAATCCAAACGCCTGGATCAGTTTGGGAAGAAAGGTTTTCTTCCTCCAGTGCTGGCTTGCGGTCCGTTAACACCGCTTGTCTTTTGGGCCGATATACCCACTCCCTGTGGGATTCGGTGGCGGATGTTTTGCCCCAGTGTCCTGAGGAGGTCCAGGCACTGCTTTCCCGCGCCATTGCGGAAGGAAGGGATGCGGCTAAATACACTATACGTTGTGGCCTTGACACCGCCGACTCGCTGGGCAGGTCTATTGCAACGACGGTGGCGCTCCGACGCCACGCCTGGCTGAGAACCACTGGTTTTTCAGGGGATGTCCAGAATACTCTCATGGACATGCCCTTTGATGGAGTCGGTCTTTTGGGTCCAAAGCAGACCATGCGTTGGAGCGCTTTAAGGACTCACGGGCTACTGCAAAGTCCCTGGGCCTTTCTGCTACACGCCCTCCGCTGACTTCTGCTTTTCGCCCCTATCGTGGCCACGGTAGGGCGCCCTTCACGTCAGCAGCCCAGCCACCGGCCCGCGCAGCAGGCGTCTTCGCGTGGCCGAGGACGTGGATTCCGCCGTGGCGGATCGGGCAACCAGCGTGCGGGTCAGGCCACCACCTCCAACCCGTCCGCGGCCTCCAAGCCCTCCTAGTCCCTCCTTTCAGGTGCACGGCACGCCAGTAGGGGGCAGGGTCCGCCATCACCTTCCCCACTGGCGCACCATCACCTCGGACAGGTGGGTCTTGGACATTGTCCGAAGAGGCTACTCCCTCCCCTTCAAGACCACCCCCAGCCATGCCACCTCAATTCCACCGCATGTCAGGGGATCACTTGGTGCTTCTACAGAAGGAAGTCACGGCCCTCTTGACCAAGAGGGCCATCGAGCATGTTCCGACCCCAGAAGTAGGGTTGTGGTTGCTACTCCCACTACTTTCTGGTGCCCAAAAGGACAAGGAGGACATGCGTCCTATCTTGGACCTCCGGAACGTCAATCGCTTCATCCGGAAGGAGAAGTTCAAGATGCTCACCCTAGCTCAGGTCTTGACTGCCCTCGACCCTGGAGACTGGTTGGTAGCGTTGGACTTGCAGGACGCGTATTTCCACATCCCCGTCCTGCCGGCCCACCGGCGTTACCTTCGGTTCACGGTAGGCCCCGAGCATTTTCAGTTCACCGTGCTCCCCTTTGGCCTTACCAGTGCCCCTCGGGTGTTCACGAAAGTGATGGCGGTGGTTGCAGCTCATCTGCGCCGGGCAGGGGTTTCAGTCTTCCCCTACCTCGACGACTGGCTGCTGAAGGCGGGCCTCGTCCCAGGCAGTCGTCTCCCACCTCCAGACTACGGCCGAACTCCTGCACTCGCTGGGGTTCTCCATCAATGTGCCGAAGTCGCATCTGATTCCTTCTCCACAGCTCCTTTTCATCGGAGCGGTTCTGGACACGACGCAGTTTCGGGGCCTATCCTCCCGAACGGCGAGTCCGGGATATTCAGGCTATGATTCCGATCTTTCAGCCTTTATCCTGGGTTTCGGTACGGATGACCCTGAGGCTGCTGGGCCTCATGGCCTCCTGCATCCTGCTGGTCAATCATGCCAGATGGCATATGCGGGCTCTGCAGTGGGACCTGAAGTTCCAGTGGGCGCAGCACCAGGGCAACCTGTCCGATCACGTCCAGATCTCGGAGGGGACTGCAAGACAGTTGCAGTGGTGGCTCTCGAACCGGCAATGGGTCATGGGCAGATCCCTCTCCCTTCCCCAGCCAGAGCACACATTTGTGATGGATGCGTCCCTTCTGGGATGGGGCGGTCACATGGGAGAGGCGGAGATCAGAGGCCTCTGGTCTCCGGCGGAGTCCCGGCTCCATATCAACCTTCTGGAGCTCCGGGCGATCCGACTTGCACTCAAGGCATTCCTTCCCTCTGTCAAAGGGAAGGTAGTGCAGGTGTTCACAGACAACACCACCGCCATGTGGTACTGCAACAAACAAGGCGGGGTGGGGTCGTGGACCCTTTGTCAGGAGGCTCTGCGCCTCTGGACATGGCTGGAACATCAGGGCATGTTCCTGATGGTTCAACACCTGGCAGGTTCCCTGAACGCCAGGGCGGGACGAACTCAGCCGCCGGTGCATGATGGATCACGAATGGCGTCTTCACTCGGAAGTGGCGCAAGGACTCTTTCTACAATGGGGAGAGCCTTGGTTAGATCTATTCGCCACCGAAGAGAACGCGCAATGTCATCAGTTCTGCGCGTTGGAATTTCCAAGGCGGCACTCGCTCGGCGACGCTTTTCGTCGCGAGTGGAGTTGCGGTCTGTTGTACGCCTTTCCGCCTATACCACTTCTACCCAGAGTGTTGAAGAAGATTCGGCACGACCGGGCCCAAGTTATTCTTGTGGCTCCGGACTGGGCTCGAAGAGTTTGGTATCCCGAGCTACTCAATATGAGCGTAGATCCCCGATCCGTCTGCCTCTTCGGGAGGATCTTCTGTCGCAGCAGCAGGGGACGGTCCTCCACCCGAACCTGTCCAGTCTACACCTGCTTGCGTGGAGATTGAGCGGCGGCAGTTGATTCCTTTCGACTTGCCTCCCGAAGTTTGTGATGTGATTCTGGCAGCCAGGCGTCCCTCCACTAAGGTGGTATACGCCTGCAGGTGGAACAAATTTGTGGCATGGTGCACAGCAAAGGCTGTGAATCCCCTTTCTGCCCCTCTTTCTGAGGTCCTTCTGTTCCTTCTCTCCCTGGCCCAACAGGGTTCTGCCCTGGGTACCATCAAGGGTTATCTTTGTGCTATCTCGGCCTTCCTCAGGCTCCCTGATCAGCCCTCCTTTTCAAGTCCCCTGTTGTTAACAGGTTCTTAAAAGGCATTACTCACCTCTTCCCTCCTGTTCCGTTTGTGATGCCTCAGTGGGACTTGAACTTGGTTCTTACCTTTTTAATGTGCGCTCCCTTTGAGCCTCTGCATAACTGTCCTCTTCGTCTTCTGACTCTGAAGACAGCCTTTCTGGTGGCCATCACCTCCGCTCGGCGGGTGAGTGAGCTCCAGGCTCTATCTTGCAAACCTCCCTTTCTGTCTGTTCATCCAGACAAGGTTGTTCTTCGGACGCGTCCGTCCTTCTTGCCAAAGGTGGTTACTGCTTTCCACATTGGGCAGACCATCACTTTGCCCACCTTCTTTCCGCCTCCGCATCCTTCCAGAGAGGAAGAGAGGCTCCACCGTCTGGACCCAAAACGTGCGCTCTCCTTCTATATCGACCGCACAAAACACTTCCGGGTGGATGACCAGCTCTTTGTTGGCTACGTGGGCGCCAAAAGGTCGGGCGGTGCACAACAGGACCATCTCCCGCTGGGTTACCTTGTGCATCAAGACCTGCTATTCTTTGGCTAAGAAGGAGCCTCCTGTTGGGCTGCGTGCCCATTCCACCAGGGCAACGGCTGCTACCACGGCCTTGGGCCGCGGTGTTCCGCTGCCGGTTATCTGTCAGGCAGCTACGTGGGCCTCGCTGCACACGTTTACAAAGCATTACTGCCTTGACAGTCAGGTCCGGAGGGACGGCTTCTTTGGCCGTTCTGTCCTCCAGGACTTCCTTGTCTGATCTTTGTTCGCAGACCCACCACCGGGGTTGGTATTGCTGGGGTATCTATTCTAAGGTAAGGAATCTGTCACTAACGTGTCTCTTTCAGATGCACAAGTTACTAACTTGTGTAACGATATATCTGTAAGAGACAGTAGTTAGTGACAGATTCCTTACCGCCCACCCATCCTCCCCGTTCTGCGAACTGATTTCTAGGGTTAAGGACATCCCTTTCAGGGCCCTAGTATTTTTCAGACACCTATGTCAGCTTCTTGCATGGCTCTGCGTTCCTGGCGCGGAAAGTCGTGTACAGAACTGACGTCAGCGCGCAGGGCGGCGCCTAAGTACTGCCCGCGACGTCATCCCGGCGATCACGACGCCGACGACGGACGCGGAGCCGCACGACGCCGCCACCGACCGCGCAAGGGTACTGCTACGCAAAACTCTTCCTGGATCCAGCCTGACGCCTGGGGATATTCTAAGGTAAGGAATCTGTCACTAACTACTGTCTCTTACAGATATATCGTTACACAAGTTAGTAACTTGTGCGATAGGGACATACTGACCTCAGTCCTATGTCAAACCTATAGGGTATATTATTCAATGCGCAGAGCCTATTAGGAAATAGGAACTACACTACATGGGGGTGGGGCTTTGGGGGGGTGTTAATGTCAAATCAAAGCAAGTGAGTTATGTTCACTGAGGCAGTTCATCCCTACCAATAAACATGCATCTGGTGGGCTGAGTTCAGCTGGTGGCCCATTTGGATTAGACCATTTTTGGAAACTATACTATACTCGATTAACAACACCTAAACCTCCCTGGAGAGAAAAGATAGGAGAAACAGCTGTAGATGCCATTTGGACAAGACGCCCTTAATACAGTCAGTAGGATAATGGTGCTAGAGAGCCAAATCGATTCATTTGAAGGTATAGTCTGTGTACTTCAGTATAGGGTCATGCATTTGGAGTGATCCTTGAGGACCCTGGAACAAATGGTTGATGGCCACGTCGATGGTAGGGCCAGACAGAGCAAACTGAACCTGTATGCAATCCCGGATGGAAAACATTCCTTACAGACTTTCTTACCCTAGACAAACGATTGATTTCCAGCTGCTTTGTAGACAGCGACTTCATTGGGCCCCACCAGCAAGGCTCCATCTCGGGCTCCACCAAGACCACGCATTGCTAACCCCTCAACTGCAAATATAGAGCCAAAACACGAAAGGCTTAACATTGATTAGACCACATATCCTGTAAATTGTTGCTCATTATGATCTTCCCAGACTATGTAAGTCATTTCCAGAAACAAGAGAAGCCATTTGAAGATGTGTAAAAATATCTTAAAGCCATGAAGCTAAACTGTTTGATGCTATATCCAGCGAAGCTGAAATTCCTCTTCAAATAACATTTTTCAAATCTTCTGATGCAGCATGTAACCGAATGCAAAAATGTAATACTTTGACCGTCTAAATATAAAATGCTGTAGAACCTTGGGCATACACTGGCTGCAATATCCAAAGAAGTTAAGGGTGGGAGGCATTGGTGCTGGTGCGCAAATACATTTGTAAAGAAAGTGGATAGCTTGCAGACCACTAATGGTAAATTTGGCGTTGATGATTCTGACCTGGGAACCCATCCTGCAGAAGACCCTGTAGTCACATAGGAACCCTAGGTTACAGTGTGTTCTCTAGGTTCCACAGTGTGATCATTCTGCTCTGTGTCTTGTGCTGTAATTTGTTACAACGCAGTTCAGATGTGGAGGAGGACATTATCGCCTGCTTAAGCTGATGATACCTTATAATCGTTCCACACTAACATGATCTGAATCTTATCTTTCTTTTTTTTTAAACTATTTTAGGAGATATACACAAGCAGCCCTCTCATAGAGTGTAATAGTATTTACTGATGGGGAAACCCTGTGTTCCTCAGAACCTGAGTAAACAATCAATATAAACACCAATGGTTCTGTCGGAATTGTTTATGAAACATGTAAACATTTGTGGAGATAGTATTAACCAGATCTCTCAATTGTTCAAATCAAAAATGTAAATATGAAGACCAATGTTAGTTTTCATCAATTTATTTAAACAATACTATTGTTGATATATCAAAAAACAAGGGCAATCCATTCTAGATTAGTGGTAACTTAAGCGTGCCGCAAAAGGTGGCATCGCAACAATCATTACTAGTCACCAGTTTAGATAGTCACAGAACCGGTGGGCTCTCAGTAGATGAACCGACATCTACAATACTTCCAATGCGTCCTATTTAAATGGTTGGATCGCAAAGACAGGGACCCCAAACTTATTCCTCTGTGGCCGGAAGAACTAGTTTGGGGTCCCTGTCTTGTGATCCGACAATTTAGATAGGACGCATTGAAAGTATTAGAGGTTCATCTACTGAGAGTCCACCTGTTCTGTGACGATCTAAGTTGGTGATGAGTAGTTATTGTTGTGAGGCCACCTCTTGGGGCACGCTTAAGTTACCATTGGTATAGGATGGCTTGCTCTTGTATGTTGGTCCTGAGGAAGACCCAAGTTGATGCATAAATTTCCACAGCCTGAACCAGGGGGTTGAAAGGTCTAGGCTCTAAACGCCATTACATTACGACATTTTTGGCGACGATTTTACTCAAGGAACGGTGCCAGGTCACGAAGCGAGGCAGCAAAAACGGACTACCCTACCATACAACGAACCTACGTTGCTGCGACACACCGCGTCGATCGCTTTGAACATCATAGAAGAGCCCGAGCTGCGCTGCTACTTGCAGTAACTTTATTATTTGGCGGGGACAATGTACGTTACACGCTTTTGTGCATATTTAGAAACTGACTCACTCAACGGTAACAACGCTCCCGCTCTGCATCAGCTCCCTCTCGGATTGCTGTCTGGAGAGGTGTAGGCGGGCCAATCCCTTCTCAAACCGAGCAGCGTGCTCATTGGAGGCTGCCAAAAGGGCAGTGACTGTCACATCGGCCTTTGCTTAAATTAAAGCGGCTGGGCTGGATACCGGGTCTGCGGCGGTGACACGCATGCTGTATTTCTGAGTTGTTTATGGCAACAGTGGCATATTGAAATTGACAAGCCATAATTAACAGCGGCAGGCTAGCAGCGGCACAGTCTACACGACGATCGGTGGCGCGCACCATATTTTTGCAGACATTGTGTCACGAGTGTGCAGTCAATTTATTTGGAGGGCACATTGTACATTTTCTGCAGCGGTGGCACGCACACCGGATTATACAGCGTGTTACAAGTTCACACCCTATTTGAAGTGTGTGTTTTACCCTTTCTGCAGCGGTGGCACGCACACCGGAGTAAACAACGTGTTACAAGTTCACACCCTATTTGAAGTGTGCATTTTACTCTTCCTGCAGCGGTGATATGCACACCATTTCTTATTTAGTGAACATCTGCCAGCGTGTACTGTAATCTAAGTCACGGTGACACGCACACCTGGTGCCAGTAGTGTTCTTGCTTAAATCTTTGTTGCACATTAGTAATTAGTCTGACAATTAATAGGGTTATAAGTGGTTACTGCTCATTCAGTTTTCACCATGAATATTGCAAATACTATTACTGCACCACCACCATTTCTTATGTCTGCCAGGGAACCATCCATGGAGTGGGAGGATTGGTGTGAATGCTTTGAGAACTACTTGGTGGCGCTAGATTGTACTAAATTTTAACCTGTATGTAAAAAAGCATTATTGCTAGGTGCATTAGGGAAAGAGGGCCAGCATGTCTTTAAATACCTCCCAGCTTCAGGAGAAGAGGTAAATGATGTTTACAAAGATGCTATTATTAGGTTACGCACTAGATTTGCTAAGCAAGAGAATGTTGTTATGCTCAGACACAAACTTTATACACAACCTCAAAAGGTTAATGAAACTATTGACTAGTTTGTATCAAGGTTGAGGGAGTTATCCACCAAGTGTCAATTTGGTCCTATGCAGGATGACATGATTAGAGCTCAATTAATTGTTCAATGCTACAGCAAGAAAGCTCAGGAGAGGTTGTGGGCGGCTAGTATCCCACTTTAAAAGAAGCTATTACAATTGCTAAAGTTGTAGAGGAGTCAGAAAAATGTATGAGAGAAATGAAAACCATTCAACAAGATAAAGGATCAGAGGTAGCTACTCTACACAGTGGTTTTGAGGAGGTGAATGTGGTGCGTAGCAAGTCTATTAAGGGGACAGTTGCCAGCGGTAAACCAAACATCAGTAAGAGTCCTACGTCTTCGTGGCAAAAAGGCTATAATCTGACATGTCATAGGTGCGGTAGCACCTTCCACTTGGCTGACTCAAAGAATTGTTTTGCTATAGGCAAGGAGGGCCTTAAGTGTGGGAAAAAGGGGCATTATGCCTGCATGTGCAAAGCTACAGGCAAGAAAGTAGCGGTGGTGGAAGAGGAATAGGACAGTGAAGTCAGGGTCATGGTTGTCAGGGGAGAGGAGAACACTTCGACTGATTTGAGTAGGAACAGGATTCGTCCCAAGGCCAATTTCACGATCAATGGGGAGATGGTGTCCTTAATGGTGGATACTGGGTCACTTTACACCATTATTCCAAAATCTTTATGTGATTCGGTCTGGAAAGGTGTTAAGTTGATACCATCTGATGTGGTCTTGAAGGGATATCAGGGAGCCAATATTGGTGTTCTGGGCTATATAGAGGCACATATCGCATTTGATGACAGGTCAACAGAAGGAATGGTGTACGTTGCCCCCGTGGGTCCGGCCATTTTAGGGTGGCTTCACCAGTACGATCTCAACATCAGAGTAGAGGCTGTACCGGTCAAACATGTTGCCAGGAGGGTTCCATTGGCTGCCGGAGCCCAAGTTAAAGATATTATCAAACAGATGCTGGATGAAAACATAATTGAAACTATGGAGGCTGCTGAATGGTGGTCTCCGGTGGTAATCACTCAAAAACAGGATGGCTCACTTCGTTTTTGTGTGGACTTGAGGAGCCTAAACAAGGGTGTCATCATGGATAGTTTTCCCATTCCAAACATTAATGAGATTATTTTGAGTTTAGCTGGTGGTAGAGTGTTTTCCAAACTAGAATTACGCAGTGCGTATCACCAAATCAAACTCCATCCGGATTCAAGAAAGTATACATCTTTTATTACGACTGAGGGCACATACCAATTTAACAGACTTCCGTTTGGTCTATGCTCAGCAGCTAGTGCTTTTCAACACATTATCACAGAAATCGTGAAGGGAATTGATCAAGTGGTATTTTTCCAAGATGACATTTTGATATATGGGCTAAATGTCAAAGATCATAACACCATCTTGGATCAAGTATTGTCCCGTTTGACCACTGCTGAATTGACACTGCGAAAAGACAAATGTGTTTTTGCTGTTGATGAGGTTGACTATTTGGGGTATCACATCACAAAAGAAGGCATCCAACCCAAGCATGATTTGGTAAGTGCCATAGTCAACGTAAAGGTACCTGATGATAGAGACAAGTTGAGGTCATTCATGGGCATGGTAGAATACTATGCTAAATTTGTTCAAGACTTTGCACACAAGGTGGAACCTCTAAGGGAGTTATTGAGGAAAGGCAAGAAATTTTCTTGGAGTGCTTTTAATGTGGTCAAAGAGAACATTGCTAACGCTAATATCGTAGCACCTTTTGCCCCGGGTTTAGCCACCATTTTCAAGGTGGATGCCAGTTCTGTGGGCATTGGTGCAGTTTTAGCCCAAACCCATACAGGACAAGAAAGAACTGTGGCCTTTGCTTCACGTTCTTTTAACTGAAACTGAGATAAATTACTCGGTTATTGAACATGAGGCGTTAGCCTCTGCTTGGGCCACCAGACATTTTAGGGTCTTTTTGTGGGGCGTTGTTTTCACACTACGAACAGATCATAAACCACTTTTGAAGATGTTGGGTCCTGATGGCACGAAAAACTGTTCTGGGAGACTTGCACGTCTCGCTGTTAGATTACAAGATTTAATGTGTAAAATGGAACATGTACCTGGTTGGCGTAACAGTGTTGCTGATTGCTTATCCAGACTATCTTATACTAAAGCATCATCTTTGGATTTAATCACAGAAGATGTCGTAGCTAGTCTTGAAGATCTCACAGAGGATTTGGGCAAGGCTATTACCAGAGAGGATTGGGTGGAAGGGATGCGCAAAGACAAAATTCTTGCTTGTGTGATCAGAATGGTCAAAGAAGGAGCGTGTGGCGTGGTCAATGAGAGGCCAAGAGGAGTTGCGGGGCAAAACAAGGATTTATTAAGAAATATACAACAGTCAGTATGTTGTGGTTTGGTTTCCCTCCCGTCTTTACGTCAGAGGAAGGGCGTAGTTAGGCACTTCAGCTTTGCCACCACCAAGTGAGACGCCAGCGCTTGACACCACACGCTGGGAACAGACGCAGGCTTCTTGGCGCTATCCCTCCCCTGCCTTGGCATCCGGCTTACTCTCCCCTGAGCGCCCCCTTGCGAACCACCGCTGGATTCGGGCACGTACCTCCGGTAGCCACGCTCCTTCAGGAGCGTGGCTGGAATCAGCGTGGTACCGGGCAGGGTCCGGCTCCCTCTTTGGGTCGTCCTGTGGTCCTCGTCTCTGCACGGTGGGCCGAATGCTCCAATCGATGTCCCGTGAAACAGGAATGTCACGTTCTGGAATACGGCGTCTCCTGGCTTGAGGTCTCGGGTTGTGCGTCTTCCTCGAGTTCTTCCAGTTCTCCTTCGCTTTCCGCGCTTTCCCTTTGAAAGGCCGTCCTCCCGTTGTCATTGGCCGTCAGTGGGTCATGTGACAGCGTCACATGGGTCGGCTCGGCATCCCGGAAGAAAGGGATCTTAAAGGAATCACGGTCGTCTTCCGGAGACTGTCCCCATGGAGACTGTAAACACAATACGGGAGAGGCATGAGGGGGGAAGGAGATCATCGGTCCCTTCTTCCTGATCAGGTATGTAGCGACAGAGTGTCAAGGGAAAGCACTGTGTCGCCAGGCCTCAGACCCTTTGTTCAGTTGCAGGATCAAGTTTCCACGCAGAGCGATTGTGTTGTGTTGAGGGGTGAGAGGTTCATACCACCTGAGTCTGTGAGAAGTCGTGTGATTGGTTTAGCCCATGAGGGGCATCTAGGTCAAACCTTAACAGGGAGAAGTTTAAAAGAAAGATTTTGGTGGCCTGGGATGTACGGTCTGGTGAAGGAGTGGGTGGAGAATTGCGACAGTTGTAAGGAATCTGAGAAGAGGATGCGAGTGGGTGTAGACCTAACCGGTTTCATCTCAACATGTCATTGGGGCAGAAGGTGTTCGGCAAAAAGTGTGCATGGATATTATTGGTCCCTTCAATGAGTTGCACAACAGTGAAAAGTTTGCTTTGGTGTTGGTGGACTCAGCATCAAGGTGGGTGGAGGTAGCCTTTATGAGAAATATCACTACAGGGTCCACCATAAAGGTACTAAGTGAGGTGTTGCGAAGAGAAGGTATTCCAGCCATGCTTCTTACAGATAATGGCACCCAACTTACGTCAAAAGAGATGGTGGAATATTTTGAGAGGATTGGTTTGAAGCACGTGTACATCTTTGTACAATCCACAAGGCAATGGCTTATGTGAGAGGGTAATTAGACTGGTGAAAGTCACTATGCAGTTGGCATTAACTGCTAATTTTCCTGAACAACGTGAAATCAAAGAAATGTTGTGGGCATACTGCACCACAGTACATCAAGGAATGGTTAAATCCCCGTTTGAATTAATGAGGGGGAGGCAAGCTAGCACCAAAATGGTTCCCACCTGGTTGCTCAAAAATGAGGTAGATTGTTCGTCGGGTCCATACAATGACTACAAATTGAGGGGCACTAGGAATGTTCAACCTGGTGGTTTAGTGAAGGTCAAACCTGGGGCTGTCAGTAAAGGTTTCAACAGATTCAGGGGTCCCTTTCAGGTGAAGTCGGTAGGGGGAAGTTACACAATGGTCAGACATGGAACCTTAGAAGGGTAGCTTTATACCAAAAACAAGCTAAGGCTGCTCCCGAGCAGAAAGGCTGCTCAGCCCATGCACCAACTGACACTCTCACTCATCCAACATTCCACAGCATAACCACGCACCAACATTCCACACCACACTCGCTGAGCAGCAAGTATAACACATATGTGTTTATATTAACTCTCATAGAGGGTGTCAGAGTCTTTTTGTTGTGGGTTAGAGCAGAGGGTAGGTTGTGAACTATTCACGATTGTGATAGGTTGAGGGAAGAAGTTCAGATTTGTGCGAGTGATACTTCTTGTTTATGGGTAAGTTCTGTTAAGGTTATATTAACACATCTGAAAGAAACACGTTAGTTTATAGATTCCTTACCTTAGAATTACCCCCAGGCATCGGACTGGATCCGGAAAGTTTTTTCGTCAGCAGTACCTCTGCGCGTCGGAAGGTGGCGTCGGTCGGCTCCGCGTACGTCGTCGGCGTCGTGGTCGCCGGGATGACGTCGCGGCAGCTACTTAGCTCGCGCGCTGACGTCAGTTCTTTCTTTTTCCGCGTCAGCCAGCGCAGATCCGGGAAGAGCGGTACCTCAGTCAAATTTTAACTAACTTTTTCTCGACTTTTGTCGACTTCTTTTTCGAGTCTTCGACTCTGAAGGTGCACGAGAGATGCCCGTTTTCAAGGCCTGCGGCTCCTGTCATCGCATGATGTCGGTGACGGATCTGCACTGCATGTCTTTTTTGCCTGGAGCGCGACCACGACCCCAAGTCATGCTCCGACTGCCGGTCAATGGCGTCGCCCGACGCCGGATCTGGCGCTGAGAGGGGTTTTTGTGCCCCTGTTCACTCCTGGGGGCCCTTTTTCAACCTGAGTGGCAACCAGAGGATGAGGAGGAGGACTGGGAGGGGTCAGGTGACCCTCTGACTGACCAGTTGGATAGTGAACAGGACTGGAGAGAGGAACTGGGGGATGCTAGTGGTCTTGACACCTCCCCTGACCTTGGCATGTTGTCTCCTCCTACCGTGGCTATGGAGGAGGGAGCGTCGTACGCAGTGGTGTTGCGTAGGGCGGCCGAGGCTCTCAACCTCGAGCTTCCTACGGTGGCGGTCAGGACTAACCTCCTGACAGAGGTGCTTCAACCGGCTGCGAGCTCTTCGGAGCCCTTGCTGCCGTTCAATGAGGCCCTCACCGACGTCCTTTTGGGCACCTGGTCCAGGCCCTACACGGGGGCTCCCGTGGATAGGATGATTGCCCGACGCCACCGCCCGGCTCCGGGCGACCCCACTTTCCTCTCCCAACACCCCACCCCGGAGAGCTTGGTAGTCCAAGTCTCCACTTCCAAAAGCGCATTCCCTACCGCTCCCCGGAAAGGGAATCCAAGAAGCTGGACCACCTTGGGAAGAAGATTTTCTCTTCCGCCAGCTTAGGACTGCAGTCGGTGAACACTGCACGTCTATTGGGCCGTTACACCCACTCCGTGTGGGATACGGTGGCGCAGGGGCTGCCTCAGTGTCCGGAGGAGGCCCGGGCAGTGCTCTCCCAGGCTGTGGCCGCCGGGAGAGATGCAGCAAAGTTTGCCATACGTTGAGGGCTGGACACCGACGACTCTCTGGGCAGGACCATTTCAATGTCAGTAGCGCTTCGTCGCTACGCCTGGATGAGGTCGACTGGCTTTTCAGGGGATGTCCAGAACACCTTGATGGACATGCCCTTTGATGGCCGTCGCCTTTTTGGCGACAAAGCAGACAACGCTCTAGAGCGTTTCAAGGACTCACGGGCTTCGGCCAAGTCCTTGGGCCTCTCCACCCACCCTGCGCAGTCTGCTTTTCGCCCCTTTATTGGCTACGGAAGGGGTGCCCCGCTACGTCCCGCCCAGAGCCACAGGCTGCAGCAAGTTACCCAACCTTCGCGCGGCCGGGGACGTGGGAACAACCGTCGTGGTTCCGGGGGCCAGCGGGCGGGCCAGTCCACCAACCCCCCCCTCCGTAGCAGCCTCCAAACCCTCCTAGTCCGACCTTTCAGGCCCATCAAACGCCAGTGGGCGGCAGGATTCGCCATCACCTCACCCACTGGCGCACCATCACGTCAGACAGGTGGGTTTTGCAGATAGTCCGAAGGGGCTACTCCCTCCCCTTCGAGACTGCCCCTCCAGCCATGCCACCAAGATACCACCGCATGTCGGAGGATCATCTGGCCCTTCTCCAGCAGGAAGTTACGGCTCTCTTGGCCAAGGGAGCCATCAAGCGTGTTCCTGTCCCAGAAGTAGGTTGTGGTTGTTACTCCCACTACTTTCTGGTCCCCAAGAAGGACAAGGGCCTGCGTCCTATCTTGGATCTCAGGGATGTCAACCGCTTCCTCTGGAAGGAGAAGTTCAAGATGTTGACGCTTGCTCAAGTCTTGTCTGCCCTCGACCCGCAAGACTGGATGGTAGCGTTGGACTTGCAGGACGCTTATTTTCACCTCCCCGTCCTGCCGGCCCACCGGCGTTACCTACGGTTCACGGTAGGCCACGAGCATTTTCAATTTACTGTGCTCCCCTTTGGCCTTACCAGCACCCCTCGGGTGTTCACGAAAGTGATGGCGGTGGTCGCAGCTCATCTGCGCAGATCAGGGGTTTCAGTCTTCCCCTATCTCGACGACTGGCTGTTGAAGGCGGGCTCGCCCCAAGCAGTCGTCTCCCACCTCCAGACTACGTCCGACCTCCTGCATTCGCTGGGGTTTTCCATCAATGTGCCGAAGTCACACCTGATTCCCTCTCAGAAGTTCCTCTTCATCGGAGGCGGTTCTGGACACGACGCGGTTTTGGGTCTATCCTCCCGAGCAGCGAGTCCGGGATATTCAGGCTATGATTCCGATCTTTCAGCCTCTATCCCGGGTTTCGGTCAGAGTGACTCTGAGGCTGCTGGGCCTCATGGCCTCCTGCATCCTGCTAGTCGATCATGCCAGGTGGCATATGTGGGCTCTGCAGTGGGACCTGAAGTTCCAGTGGGCGCAGCATCAGGGGAATCTGTCCGATTGCGTCCAGATCTCGGAGGGCACTGCACGTCAACTACAGTGGTGGCTCACGAACCAGGATTGGGTCAATGGCAGATCCCTCTCCCTTCCCCAACCAGACCACACTGTGGTGACGGACGCGTCCCTTCTGGGATGGGGCGGCCACATGGGAGAGGCGTAGATCAGAGGCCTCTGGTCTCCGGCGGAGTCCGGGCTCCACATCAACCTTCTGGAGCTCCGGGCGATTCGTCTTGCACTCAAGGCATTCCTTCCCTCTGTCCGGGGAAGAGTAGTGCTGGTGTTCACGGACAACACCACCGCCATGTGGTACTGCAACAAACAGGGCGGGGTGGGGTCGTGGACCCTCTGTCAAGAGGCCCTCCGCCTCTGGACATGGCTGGAACATCAGGGCATATCCCTGGTGGTTCAACACCTGGCAGGTTCCCTGAACGCCAGGGCGGACGAACTCAGCCGCAGGTGCATGATGGATCACGAATGGCGTCTCCACTCGGAGGTGGTGCAAGGTCTCTTTCAACAATGGGGAGAGCCTTGGTTAGATCTATTCGCCACCAAAGAGAACGCGCAATGTCAGCAATTCTGCGCGTTGGAATTTCCAAGGCGGCACTCGCTAGGCGACGCCTTTCGTCACGAGTGGAGTTGCGGTCTGTTGTACGCCTTTCCGCCTATACCACTTCTGCCCAGAGTGCTGAAGAAGATCAAGCGCGACCGGGCCCAAGTCATTCTTGTGGCTCCGGATTGGGCAGGAAGAGTCTGGTATCCCGAGCTGCTCAACATGGCCATCGATCCTCCGATCAGACTGCCTCTTCGGGAGGATCTTCTGTCGCAGCAGCAGGGGACGGTCCTCCACCCGAACCTGTCCAGTCTCCACCTCCTTGCGTGGAGATTGAGCGGCGGCAGTTGACGTCTTTCGACCTGCCTCCCGAAGTCTGTGACGTAATCTTGGCAGCCAGGTATCCCTCCACTAAGACGGTATACGCCTGCCGGTGGAACAAATTTGTGGCATGGTGCACAGCAAAGGCTGTGGATCCCCTTTCTGCCCCTCTTTCTGAAGTACTCTTGTTACTTCTCTCTTTAGCCCAGCAGGGCTCTGCTGTGGGTACTCTCAAGGGCTATCTGTCAGCCATCTCTGCTTTCCTTCGGCTGCCAGATCAGCCTTCTCTTTTCAAGTCCCCGGTAGTTAACCGTTTCTTAAAAGGCTTAACACATCTTTTTCCTCCAATCCCCTTCGTTATGCCTCAGTGGGACTTGAATCTTGTACTAACTTATTTAATGTGCGCTCCCTTTGAGCCGCTTCATAGCTGTCCCTTACGGCTCTTGACTCTTAAGACTGCTTTCCTGGTAGCCATCACTTCTGCTAGAAGGGTGAGTGAGCTCCAGGCCCTTTCTTCAAAACCTCCTTTCCTGTCTGTTCATCCGGACAAGGTGGTTCTCCGAACCCGTCCATCCTTCCTTCCTAAGGTGGTCACTGCCTTCCACATTGGGCAGACCATTACCTTGCCCACCTTCTTTCCGCCTCCTTCGAAGGAGGAAGAGAGGCTCCACCGTCTGGACCCAAAACGTGCGCTCTCCTTCTATCTGGATCGCACGAAACAGTTCCGGGTGGATGATCAACTTTTTGTTGGCTACGTGGGCGCAAAGAAGGGTCGGGCCGTACACAAACGCACCATTTCTCAATGGGTTGTGTTGTGTATTAAGGCTTGTTACTCTCTGGCTAAAAAGGAGCCTCCAGTAGGGCTACGCGCTCACTCCACCAGGGCGACGGCAGCCACTACTGCCTTGGGAAGAGGAGTTCCTCTAAATGACATCTGTCAGGCAGCTACGTGGACATCACTGCACATGTTTACGAAACACTACTGTCTGGACAACCAAGTCCGGAGAGACGGCTTCTTTGGCCGTTCTGTTCTCCAGGACTTTCTGGTGTGATCTTGGTTCGCAGACCCACCACCGGGGTTGGTATTGCTGGGGTTTCTAAGGTAAGGAATCTATAACTAACGTGTTTCTTTCAGATGAACAATTTACTTACCTTCGGTAACGATATATCTGTAAGAAACATTAGTTAGTTATAGATTCCTTACCGCCCCACCTATCCTCCCCGTTCTGCGAACTGATTTCTAGGGTTAAGGACATCCTTTCAGGGCCCTAGTTTTGTGCACCAATGGTCAGTGTCTTGCATGGCTCTGCGTTTCTGGCGCGGAAAGTCGTGTACAGAACTGACGTCAGCGCGAGGGCGGCGTCTAAGTAGCTGCCGCGACGTCATCCCGGCGACCACGACGCCGACGACGGACGCGGAGCCTACCGACGCCACCTTCCGACGCGCAGAGGTACTGCTGACGAAAAAACTTTCCGGATCCAGTCTGACGCCTGGGGGTAATTCTAAGGTAAGGAATCTATAACTAACTAATGTTTCTTACAGATATATCATTACCGAAGGTAAGTAACTTGTTGATTTACTTGTATGTGCCTGGATTCAGCTGCTTCGCCTTCAGTGTTGTTGCTTGACACTCACATGCATGAGCACTACCGCTCACTTGTAAAAACATCATATGTACAATGATTTAATGCCAAGTTAAAATGATTCATGGTTCTCCGGTAAGCTAGGAGGGACTTATCAGAGATTTGATGCTCTAAAAGAAACATCTGTTGGACTGGGCATGTTTTTTCCACAGTAGTGTACACAGAATTCACCAAAAGGTTGAGAGGAGTGGCGATACTAATTTACAGAGTCTTCTTTGTACTGTTCAGCATACATACCTGGATAAACTAGGTCAGGACCTTTGGTGTTAGGTTTGGTCCTTCCTGGATGTTTACATTGTACTCAAGTTGTTGATTGCCAAACTAGATATGTTGTGGTTGCTGTTGACATAGATCTTGTAGGGGGAGAGCTGTGCTGAGCATAGACTTTTAATGAGTAACGTGTGCCACTATGAACTAACACTATGGTGACTGAGAAACCCAAAGTGAGTGGAGAGGCAAAATGTAACTTAATTAAAAAAATACTGCAAATGCAGATGGGACTTCGCTAGACTTTTCACTTTTATCTCGTTGGGACGAAACTGCTCTGATGGGGATCCCCACATTCTTGTAGCATTGAACGTCCTTCCAATTAGCTTGACATGGACCTTCCGAAACATACGCGAAAGTAGGCAAGCATACACATACGTTTTTTAGGTTTTCGTTTACGGTTAAAGTTTTTCACTCCTTGAAACCACATTGATTGCGTAGCATGACCTTTAGTCGATTGAGAAGAAGTTAACTCTGAACTGATTCTCAGCACTTTCAAGATTATAGCCCAATTCCACACATAGTCACAACTCTTGGCTACATGGGACTAGTTGATGCAATTGCGTATAGAAAATGTTTCCAAACTGATTGAGTTGGAGTCATAATACATGTGGACCCTGCACTCTAGCTCGTAATAATAATAGTGAAACGTGTAAGGCGCATGGCTACTTCAAGGCGAAGTGTCCCAGTGCTACAATCCAGGCTCCCATGTGCTAAGCACTCTCCAAAATAACAGATCAGTTCTGTCTAAAGAGCCAGGTTTCAAATCTCTTCCTAGAAAGGCGTATCGAAGGGCCTGTCGAACAGTTGGAGGCAGTGAGTTTCAAAGCTAGAAAGCTAAAAGAGCTGCCACCAAGGCACACTCTTCTCACTTTCGGGATACAGATCCTACTTGCCTCAGAGGATCTAAGATTCCTCAGTGGAGTATAGGGTTTGATAAAAGGCTGTATGTACCGAGGGCTACTGTTTGTCAAAGCTTTATAACAATAGCACAACACCTTAAATGGGATACTCTGCTTCACCGAGTGCCAATGTAATTTAGCAAGTGAGGATCCCATGGAGACACATTTCAGAAAATTGAGTAGCAGACAAGTCGCCGCATTCTGCACTTGTTGAAGACGCATAATGCGAGAATGTGACACCCCCAGATTTAACACATTACAGTAGTCCAGCCTTGAGATAATTAAGGCCTGGACACAGTTTTCCTCACTCTTTCTGGGAGCACATCCAGGATCTTTTTCAGGGTCTTGAGGACTCCAAAGCATTTCCCAGCCAACGTTATAATTTGGCTGTCAAAGGCCAATTTCTGGTCAAACCATCATATACCCAGGTTTTTATCCTTAGGTTTAGAGCTGGGTACCGGGCCAAGAGTTTGAGGCCACCAAGGTGTCAACCAAATATTGGGTTGTTTGCCCAGGATCAAGACCTCTGTCTTCCCGGCATTCAGGTTTAAACGGATTTGCTCCATCCACCCGGCAACCTCCTCCAAACATGACCTCAAAGAAGTGGTCGTGGTTGCAGCATCCAGGGAAAATGTGATGATCATTTGAGTGTCATCTGCATAGGTGATTACTGTGAACCCATGACGTTCAATTATCTTAGCCAGAAGGAGCATATATAAATGAACTAAAGTTGGACTCAGGGAAGAACCCTGAGGTACTCCATGCTGCAGATTGAACACTTTCGAATGGTGAGGTTTTTGATACACCTGGAACCTGTGTCCCCGAAGAAAGGAAGCAACTCTCCGTTAAGCTATATGTCTGACACTGCATCTCCACAGACACTCAATGAGCAGATTTTTTGATACGGTGACCAGATAGCTGACCCGAAATATGTTTTTGTGCTGTATGTTGAATGACAATGCAGTGGTATACTATGTTAATACAAATGTCAAGAAAAAAAACAGTAGCAAAAAAAAAAAAAACTATAGGCATAGAGTACCAACGGAGGGTCATACCCTTCTTCATTGGAGCTGAGTGACGTCGGGTGCACTTGGCAAACAACCGACCAATAGATTCTTCTGTTGTGTTGTACATCAGTCTTTCTCATATTTCAATTAATTTTGTTTTGCTATTTCCTAACTTCATTTAGTTTTGGAGACACAAATGGTGGCATGTGGCCTCTCAGACCACTCACAACTTGAGCTATGTATAGGTGATGTGGGAAGGCCTTACACAGATGTAGCACCTGAATGCCCGGTGGGTCACTGATTGGCAAATAAAGTTGGCTCATTTAATTGTCTGGATACATTTTTAGATGGAACACCATGGCATATCCTAAAGCTGAAGACAAAGACTATGAAAGGGACAGTTGACTTAGAGGCAGGAGTATTATACGTTGAGAAAAAGTATTTGGAGTCTATTGGCATTGAGGTGTCTCATGAGCTTTAGCATAATACATTGACCTTAAGGCACATGATGCATAATGAAGTGAGGATTGCTTGTATGGTTGGACATGTGGTGTGTTCTTCCTTATTTTCTATATGGATGAGATTAAGGAGTACCAAATTGACGGTCAATTGTTTGTTGGGTTCTCCAATGCAAAAAGGATAGGCGGTCCAGAAACCTTATCATAATGGATTGTCCTCTGCATCAAACTATGTTATGCCTTAACCAAAAAGGATCCTCCTGATGGCCTAATGCCTCATTGCACCAGGGCAAAAGCTGTCCCTGCAGCCTTGATTTAGAGTGTTCCTATCTTGGCATCTGCCACATGGGCATCTGGCTATACTTTTCTGGCACTTCCTGGTGCAAGTCCACTCCTTAGAACCACCTCCTTGGAGGGGGCATTGCTTTGCAACTCCTTCGCACAACGAGGAATCTGCAGGTAGAGGCATCCATCAAAAGAATAAGTTACTTTCAGTGACCCTCATTTTGGTGGAAAGTCTAACCACAGATTGCTCACTGTCCCCCCACCTCCCTGTTCAGTACAGTGGACTTTCTACAGTAGTTAGATCCCAAGTTAGTTTTTGCACATTGGCAATACAAACTCAATTCTGTGTACCACACCATGTCTGAGGGCATGGAAACATAAAAGGCAAGTGACGTCAGCAAGCTGGGTGAAGCCATTATGCGGTGGCAAGGCAGAGTCGTTACTGAGGCTGATAGTGCGCCAGTCAGCACACAGGAGCTGTTACAAGAGTTTCCAGATCCAGTCTGGCACACAGAGAGATTCTCAAGGTGAGGATTCTGCAGATACATAAAGTATCCACCAGAAAGCTCATTCTTTGGGCCAAGCAGTGGAGGATGCCTCTTGAACAACATCTGTATATTTTAAGTGGCAGCCCAAGCCAGCCATTCAATGCACTGTTAGTGATAGCAAGCTGACATCAGGCAGAGTAGTCTTCTTACTCTATCAAGAGCTCATGATAGTAATTGGAAACAACTTCTTTGGGCTTTGGAGGTCACCTGAACGATGTAGAAGTAAGAGGTCTTCGGAGGAGGAGCATCACCATATCAACATTGTGCATCTGGGTGTCATACACCTATTCCTTAAGGCCTTTCTACCTTCCAAAAATTGGGAGTGGTGCACACTCGATAGTGAAAATTGTTTGTCAATAAGGCATATAGTCTTGTTTTAATGTCTTAGTAAATCCTTTATTTTCATAAGTATCCAAACGTAAAAATTGCCAGCCAACGCGTTCGTTCATATACAATGAACTTCTTCAGGGCTGTAAATTTCAATATAAAACACATAAATATATATACACAGACACACATTCATATATACATGACACAGGACTTTGGTGACAAAGCGGTGGGTAAGAAAAGGAACGGTGATGTGGAAAGGGAAACGTAAGTAGTGAGGAAAGGCATCAGAACAGCAGGGAGTATAGGTGCTGGGAAGCAGGGGAAGGGGCGGGAGGGAGCAAGGGGGTAGAAATGAAGTACGAGTGGTAAGCTCAAATAAGAACCGGAAGGCATAGAATCATCATTACAATGTCAGAGCATTGGGTGTATCATAATCCCTAAACATTTCAAAAACCAGGGTGACAAGATTACATAAAAAACAGGGTAACAGGGTTACATAAAGAATGCGTCTAAAATACATTTACGTGATGGACATGTGATTCATCGTTTAATATAAAGAAAATCTGCCTGTATATTAATGAGTGCGTAAAGCGTATTGCCCCAGCTATGGTATGACGAATGAGACACGGTAGGTTATTATCCAAAGACAGAAACCATACTACTGATAAGTATAAAATGTCAGAGAGTTCAAAAGAAGAACTATTGTGGGAATCATTCTACTGTGAGTATGTGGCGTGTGGAGCTCAACGCATATTCCAGCCCTTCCCCACCGTCTAAATACTACAATCAGTAAGGGCACAAAGAAGCATGTGGGGCCCTCAGCCTATTAGCCAGAAGCCACAGTAAAATGCCGGCAGTTCGGAATAACACATTAATCTAGAGCAAGCACAACGAGCAACACGTGTAAAAAGAGCATGTACATACCATAGAGTGATGTACGATCCTGGGTGAGAAATTGCCCGGGTACAAAATGACTGCGTAGGCCTCCTTGATAAGGGCCAGCATACGATGAAACTGGTTGAAGAAAGGGAACGTGTGAGCACTGGTCCACCATAACATATAATGCAAACATTAGTGCGGGAGATGGGGGTGGGCGAAAGCGGATGAGGGTACGTGATGGCCAGGTTAAAAGGTGAAAAAAGGGGCGCTGGAGAGGCATAAATCTAAGGGAGGCCGGAAAAGTGTGCCAACCCATTAAAAAAAAAAACTAATATTCGGAAAGGTAAATAACGTTGGGCCTGGTGGAGATAATGGTGAAGAAAGTAAAAAGAAAACATAAAGGGGCTGGATCCGCTTCCCGTATGTAATGATAATTGCTTCGTGGACTGACGCACGGCCCCTGGGAAATGACATCTGGCGGGCCAAGTGACCGGCGTGGGTCGCTTAGATCCGGGCTCCCCCAATACTGGCAATGGTGAAAATGCGAGTGGGAGAGTCAGGACCCCTATTGGCCGCTGTGCCAGAAGCGCGGAGAGTGCGAGCTTGTAGGCTGCACGTGTAAACAGGGCAAGGGTAAAGGGAAGAACTCCCATGATTGCGGACGGTGTGAGTGGGCATATGTAATAGCTCACACACTGAAGGGATACGAATACAAATGAAAAAGGTAAAAAATATAATATCTAAAATGGCTGTGCGCCGGCCGAGGTCAAGGTATGGGTAAAGGCAAGTTCCGACACTGGAATTTGCCGGCTCACACACTGAAGGAATAAGAAAACACATAAGTATGAAAACAATACTATCAAAAATGGCTGTGCGCCGGGCGAGTGAAGATTTGGGTCTAAAGACAAGTGCCGACACTGGAATTGCCGGGCCGAGGCTCTGTACAGAACAGTGGGCCGGATGGAAAAGTACCTGATGATGAACTGGAAGCAGCCGTCAGCTCCGTTTGGTAGTATGACGTGCCGGATGAAAGGGCTGCAGGATATATGCTGAGAAGCGCGGGGAAAAACAAAACAAAATGCGTACGTGTGTGCACGTAGCAAACTACCAGAAAAAGGGGAAAAGGTCCCCTAGTGGCTGAGGGAGACGCAGATGGATCCGTGTCTCGGGTTGTGCATCTAGTATAAGGGCAGCGTCAGCACAAGAGAAACCCAGGGCAGGAGACACTGGGAGAAGGGCCTTCAGTGGCTAAAGGAAAATGAGATCAAACCGTGTCCCCTATTACATGTCTGGTAAAGGGGCAGCGTCAGCACAAGCCACGCATGGGCAACAGAGATGGCAGCGTCAGCGCGAGCAAAATGCTGAGCAGATGAGTACAAGAAAGTAGTGGTTGCCCAATCCACGCGAGTAGGTCATAAAGATCTTAAGAACAATACTGTGGATCTGAAAGTGTGTCCGGGTGGAAACACGATCCCTCACAATTGTGTCATGATGTATCCTGACCAGATCCATGGAACAGCACTGGGGATGTTAGGGTGGAAGTTCCCGATCCACGCGAGTATGTCATAAAGGCATAAGGTATTAAAACCAGACTGAAAAGCGGGCCTGGTGCCGTCCAATATGTGGGGAAAGCCCATGGAGAGAGGTTAGGTGTGTGTAAACAAGGCCCAGGACATAAGGGAACCATGTTAGAAAAAGACATGTATAGAACCAATAAAAAATTCATGAAAGATTCACAGGGCATCTACCCAAGGGTACTACCACCAGAAACAGGAAGGGCTCCTAAAGGTGGGGTTGTAGTGGAGAGATGTTATCTCAGAAAATAGTGACACTCATGGTCAGTGTTGTGTCCCCTCTTGACCGCATCAAGTCTGCAAATCCACTTAGCCTCTGCCCTCCTGAGTGTCAGTTCCCTATTTCCACCACGGTTGCTATGTGGAATATGATCAATGCCGAAGAAACTGAATTTGATGGGCCCAGTGTGTGTTGTGCGGTAGTGTTCAGTCATTGGGTACCTGTCATCACCATTGATAAGTGCCCTACGATGTTCTTGGATTCTGGTCTTAAGGTTGCGTACTGTGCTGCCCACATAAATGATGCCTCACACTGGGCCCATCAAATTCAGTTTCTTCGGTTGAGTTTCACTATTTTCTGAGATAACATCTCTCCACTACAACCCCACCTTTAGGAGCCCTTCCTGTTTCTGGTAGTAGTACCCTTGGGTAGATGCCCTGTGAATCTTTCATGAATTTTTTATTAGTTCTATACATGTCTTTTTCTAACATGGTTCCCTTATGTCCTGGGCCTTGTTTACACACACCTAACCTCTCTCCATGGGCTTTCCCCACATATTGGACGGCACCAGGCCCGCTTTTCAGTCTGGTTTTAATACCTTATGCCTTTATGACATACTCGCGTAGATCGGGAACTTCCAACCTAACATCCCCAGTGCTGTTCCATGGATCTGGTCTGGATACATCATGACACAATTGTGAGGGATCGTGTTTCCACCGGGACACACTTTCAGATCCACAGTATTGTTCTTAAGATCTTTATGACCTACTCGCGTGGATTGGGCAACCACTACTTTCTTCTACTCATCTGCTCAGCATTTTGCTCGCGCTGATGCTGCCATCTCTGTTGCCCATGCGTGGCTTGTGCTGATGCTGCCCCTTTACCAGACATGTAATAGGGGACACGGTTTGATCTCATTTTTCTTTAGCCACTGGAGGCCCTTCTCCCAGTGTCTCCTGCCCTGGGTTTCTCTTGTGCTGACGCTGCCCTTATACTAGATGCACAACCCGAGACACGGATCCATCTGCATCTCCCTCAGCCACTAGGGGACCTTTTCCCCTTTTTCTGGTAGTTTGCTACGTGCACACACGTACGCATTTTGTTTTGTTTTTCCCCGTGCTTCTCAGCATATATCCTGCAGTCCTTTCATCCGGCACGTCATACTACCAAACGGAGCTGACGGCTGCTTCCAGTTCATCATCAGGTACTTTTCCATCCGGCCCACTGTTCTGTACAGAGCCTCGGCCCGGCAATTCCAGTGTCGGCACTTGTCTTTAGACCCAAATCTTTACCTCGCCCGGCGCACAGCCATTTTTGATAGTATTGTTTTCATACTTATGTGTTTTCTTATTCCTTCAGTGTGTGAGCCGGCAAATTCCAGTGTCGGAACTTGCCTTTACCCATACCTTGACCTCGCCCGGCGCACAGCCATTTTAGATATTATATTTTTTACCTTTTTCATTTGTATTCGTATCCCTTCAGTGTGTGAGCTATTACATATGCCCACTCACACCGTCCGCAATCACTGGAGTTCTTCCCTTTACCCTTGCCCTGTTTACACGCGCAGCCTACGAGCTCGCACTCTCCGCGCTTCTGGCACAGCGGCCACTAGGGGTCCTGACTCTCCCACTCGCATTTTCACCATTGCCAGTATTGGGGGTGCCCGGATCTGAGCGACCCACGCCGGTCACTTGGCCCGCCAGACACCATTTCCCAGGGGCCGTGCGTCAGTCCATGAAGCAATTATCATTACATACGGGAAGCGGATCCAGCCCCTTTATGTTTTCTTTTTACTTTCTTCACCATTATCTCCACCATGCCCAACGTTATTTACCTTTCCGAATATTAGTTTTTTTTTTTAATGGGTTGGCACACTTTTCCGGCATCCCTTAGATTTATGCCTCTCCAGCGCCCCTTTTTTCACCTTTTAACTTGGCCATCACGTACCCTCATCCGCTTTCGCCCACCCCCATCTCCCGCACTAATGTTCGCATTATATGTTATGGTGGACCTGTGCTCACACGTTCCTTTCTTCAACCAGATTCATCGTATGCTGGCCCTTATCAAGGAGGCCTACGCAGTCATTTTGTACCCGTGCAATTTCTCACCCAGGATCGTACATCACTCTATGGTATGTACATGCTCTTTTTACACGTGTTGCTCGTTGTGCTTGCTCTAGATTAATGTGTTATTCCGAACTGCCCGCATTTTACTGTGGCTTCTGGCTAATAGGCTGAGGGCCCCACATGCTTCTTTGTGCCCTTACTGATTGTAGTCTTTAGACGGTGGGGAGGGGCTGGAATATGCGTTGAGCTCCACACGCCACATACTCACAGTAGAATGATTCCCACAATGGTTCTTCTTTTGAACTCTCTGACATTTTATACTTATCAGTAGTATGGTTCCTGTCTTTGGATAATAACCCTACCGTGTCTCATTCGTCATACCATAGCTGGGGCAGAGTACGCTTTTCGCACTCATTAATATACAGGCAGATTTTCTTTATATTAAACGATGAATCACATGTCCATCATGTAAATGTATTTTAGAGGCGTTCTTTATGTAACCCTGTTACCCTGTTTTTTATGTAATCTTGTCACCCTGGTTTTTTAAATGTTTAGGGATTATGATACATCCAATGCTCTGACATTGTAATGATGATTCTATGCCTTCCGGTTCTTATTTGAGCTTACCACTCGTACTTCATTTCTACCCCCCTTGCTCCCTCCCGCCCTCTTCCCCTGCTTCCCCAGCACCTATACTCCCTGCTGTTCTGATCCCTTTCCTCACTACTTACGTTTCCCCTTTCCACATCACCGTTCCTTTTTCTTGCCCACCGCTTTGTCACCAAAGTCCTGTGTCATGTATATATGAATGTGTGTCTGTGTATATATATATCTATGTGTTTTATATTGAAATTTACAGCCCTGAAGAAGTTCATTGTATATGAACGAAACGTGTTGGCTGGCAATTTTTACGTTTGGATACTTATGAAAATAAAGGATTTACTAAGACATTAAAACAAGACTATATGCCTTATTGACAAACAGTTTTCACTATCGAGTGGTGCACCACTCCCAATTTTTGGTTCGTTCATTATCTGCCTAGCAGCTGGCACCCAACGACGGCAGGTGCTGGAGTAGCCTGTGCACACTCATCCGGAAGTATTGTTGATACAATCATGAAGGGAACACAGCAGGGGAGTGCGGTCACTGCGTCCGCCGTTGCCCGTAAGCGTACTCAGCCTTTCTACCTTCCGTCAGGGGCAAGTCAGTCCAAAGCCTCATGGACAACGCAGCCTCTATGTTGCAACAGGCAGGGCAGGTGGGGACCTGTGTTTTTTTTTTTCTAGGCTGTGGCTAGACCTACACAGGTTATCCCAGATGGCCAGTCACCTAGCAGGTTCCTGAAACCTCAGTGTTGAGAAACTCAGTTGGTGTCATCTTGCTGATCACGAATGATGTCTACTCCCAGAGGCGGCTTAAAAACTTAGCAAGTGTCATCTTGCCGCTGGCAAGTGATGTCTAGTGCCAGAGGTGGCTAAGGGCGTCTTCGCACAGTGGGGCGTGCGCTCGGTGGATCTTTTCGCCACCATCAAGAATAGTTAATGTCCATTCATCCTTTTGCAGCCTAGAATTCCTACCACAATGCCCTCTGAGTGACGCGTTCCACCATAAAGTGATATTCTTGCCTCATTTAGGTGTTAATTCCTCTGCTGCTCATCCCTCGGGTGATTGCCATGGATTGAGCTCAGAGGATTTTGTGTTCCTACTACAATGCTCTGTGAGTGACGCGTTCCACCGTCAGTGGTATTCTGGCCTCATTTATGCATTACTTCCTCTGCCGCTGATCCCTCGGGTACTGGAGAAGGTCAGGAGGGACCAAGCCCAGCTCACCTCGATCGCTCTGAATTAAGCTCAGAAGATTTTGTGCACTGACCTGCTGTAACTGTCCCTCATTTCTGTTGCTTCTTCAGGAGATTCTGCTTTCCCAACAGGAGGGCAGAGTCCTTCACAAGCTACACCCCTATACGTGGAGATTGAACAGAACCAATTGAGTGCCTTAGACCACTCTCTGGAAGTGATGTATTTCATTTTGGTGAATCGCCATGCAGCCACGGGGTGCATCTGCTCTGGCTGCTGGTCTACATTTGTGTGAACAGTCAAGTTTTATCTGAAAGAGACACGTTAGTGATAGATTCCTTACCTTAGAATATCCCCAGGCGTCAGACTGGATCCGGAAAGTTTTTCGTTAGCAGTACCTCTGCGCGTCAGTAGGTGGCGTCGTATGGCTCCGCGTCCGTCGCTGGCGTTGTAAGCGCTGAGATGACGTCACGGAGACTACTTAGGCGCCACCCATGCGCGCTGACGTCAGTTCTTTCTTTTTCCACGCCAGTAAGCGCAGATCCGGTTAGAGCAGGTACCTTAGTCACTTTTTGACTACCCTTTTTGAGACTTTTGTCTCCTGTAAGCTTTGGTTTCCTTGGTGCACGTAGGGATGCCTGGATTTAAGTCTTGTGAGGCCTGCCGTCGCAATATGTCGGTGGTGGACCCCCACGATGTCTGCCTCTACTGCCTGGAGACCGACCACGACTCCCGGTCCTGTCTGGACTGTCGGGCCATGGCCCGAAGACCTTGAGGGAGCGGCACCGGAAGCTGCTGGAGGTCCGGCACTCGTCCCAGCGCCGTTCCCGGTCCAGGGGCAGTTCCAGGGAACGCTCGCGGGGCCACAGTCATCGCTCCTTGGGCTCCAAGTCTTCACCCTCGGATTCGGGTAAGAGACGACACAAAAAGAAGTCGAAGAAGCATGTTCGCTCTCCGACGTCCCCCCGTCGGTCCCCGGATGCGGACGAGGGGGACAGGGGCTTTGCCCCTGCGGCTCCTTCGGAGCTAGAGAGTCCCGCGGCCTACCCACCTTACCCGGGTCCGTCGGCGACTCCCGCACAGGTGCAAGAGTTTCTTGCTACCATGGACCGCCTTTTTAGGCCTCGAGCTCCTGCCGGCGCGCCCTTGGGCCCCGCGATCCTGTGGGGCCGCCGGCGGATCCAGCTTCGGCGCCACAGGATCCTGCGCCGTCGGCTCCAGCCACGGCGCCACAAGGTCCATCGCTTCCGGCCCCAGCGCCACCCTCGGCTCCGCCTCCGGCGCCGCAGTGGGTGCCATTTGTCCCGCCCTTCCCCAGGTTCCAGGACCATTTTGCTCCTACCTGGGATCCGCATTGGGACACGGCGCCGGTCCGGCACCGGCCGGCGCCGTTCCCGACGCCGTTTGTTCCTTCTCCGGCTCCTGCCCTGCCGCCGCGGTCTGTGCCACATGCGGCGGAGGTGGAGGACGAATGGGAGGGGTCCGAGGACCCTCTTGCTCGTCAGTGTGACTCTGAGCAGGACTGGGCGGACGATTTGGAGGATGCCGGCAACCTCGACGTCTCCTCTGACCCGGGGTTTGCCTCTCCCCCACCTACCATGGAGGAGGGCGCCTCCTACACGATGGTGCTCCGTCGGGCAGCTGAGGTTCTCAACCTTGATCTCCCTACGGTGGCCCTCAAAACTAACCTCCTCACTGAGGTGCTCCAGACGGCGTCCACTTCGTCGGAGCCCCTGCTGCCATTTAATGACGCCCTCACTGACGTCTTGCTGGGCACTTGGTCGCGACCAGCCACAGGGGCCCCTGTGGATAAAAACGTCGCCAGGCGTCATCGCTGGCGCCCGTTGACCCTGCCTTTCTGACCACTCATCCTACGCCTGAGAGCCTGGTCATCCAAGCTTCGACGTCCCAGAGTGCCTTCCCCACGGCTCCGCCGGACAAGGACTCCCAAGAAGCTGGAGCAGTTTGGCAAGCGGTTGTTCTCTTCGGCCAGCTTGGGGCTGCGGTCGGTGAACACCGCTTGCCTATTGGGCCGCTATTCCCACGCGGTGTGGGATACAGTTGCACAGGTGTTGCCTCAGTGTCCTGAAGAGACCCAAGCTGTGCTGTCCCAAGCTGTTGCCGAGGGTAAAGATGCGGCTAAGTTCGCCATTCGGTGTGGTTTGGACACCGCGGACTCACTAGGTAGAGCGATTTCTACGACTGTGGCGCTTCGTCGCCACGCCTGGTTGAGATCTACCGGGTTCTCGCCAGATGTCCAAAGCTCGCTCATGGACATGCCCTTTGATGGCACTCGCCTGTTTGGCGATAAGGCCGACAGTGCGCTGGAGCGTTTTAAGGACTCGCGGGCCACGGCCAAGTCCTTAGGCAAGTGGGTGTTGCAGATCATCCGCAAGGGTTACGCCCTTCCCTTTCACCCCTCCAGCCATGCCACCTCAGTTCCACCGCATGTCGGGGGACCACTTGGCACTTCTCCTGCAGGAAGTCACGGCCCTCTTGGCCAAGGGGGCCATTGAGTGTGTTCCTGGGCCAGAAGTAGGGAGTGGTTGTTATTCCCACTACTTTCTGGTCCCCAAGAAGAACAAGGGGGGCTTGCGCCCCATCTTGGACCTCAGGAACGTCAATCGCTTCCTCCGGAAGGAGAAGTTCAAGATGTTGACTCTGGCTCAGGTCTTGGCTGCCCTCGACCCTGGAGACTGGATGGTAGCGTTGGACTTCCAGGACGCCTATTTTCACATCCCCGTCCTGCCGGCCCACCGGCATTACCTGCGGTTCACAATAGGCCGGGAGCATTTTCAGTTTGCCATGCTCCCCTTCGGCCTTACAAGCGCCCCTCGGGTGTTCACAAAGGTGATGATGGTGGTCGCAGCTCATCTGCGCAGGTCAGGGGTGTCAGTCTTCCCCTACCTCGACGACTGGTTGTTGAAGGCGGGCTCGCCCCAGGCAGTCGTCACCCACCTTCAGACTACGGCCGACCACCTGCATTTGCTGGGGTTCTCCATCAACGTGCCGAAGTCGCACCTGAGTCCCTCTCAGAAGCTCCCCTTCATCGGAGCGGTTCTGGATTCGACGCTGTTTCGGGTTTATCCTCCCGAGCAGCGAGTCCGGGATATTCAGGCTATGATTCCGATCTTTCAGCTTCTCTGCCGGGTTTCAGTCAGGATGACCCTCCGGCTCCTGGGCCTGATGGCCTCCTGCATCCTGCTGGTGCAACATGCCAGATGGCATATGCGGGCTCTGCAGTGGGACCTGAAGTTCCAGTGGGCACAGCATCAGGGCAACCTGTCCGATCATGTCCAGATCTCGGAGGGCACTGCACGGCAATTGCAGTGGTGGCTCACGAATCGCGATTGGGTCAATGGCAGATCCCTCTCCCTTCCCCAACCGGAGCACACAGTGGTGACGGATGCGTCCCTCCTGGGATGGGGTGGCCACTTGGGAGAGGCGGAGATCAGAGGCCTCTGGTCTCCGGCGGAGTCCCGGCTCCATATCAATCTTTTGGAGCTGCGGGCGATCCGACTTGCACTGAAGGCATTCCTTCCCTCCCTTTGGGGAAGTGTAGTGCAGGTATTCACGGACAACACCACCGCCATGTGGTATTGCAACAAGCAGGGCGGGGTGGGGTCGTGGACCCTATGTCAGGAGGCTCTGCGCCTCTGGACTTGGCTGGAACGTCAAGGCATTACCTTGGTGGTTCAACACCTGGCAGGTTCTCTGAATGCTAGGGCGGACGAACTCAGCCGCCGGTGCTTGATAGATCACGAATGGCGTCTGAACTCAGACGTGGCGCAAGGTCTCTTTCTACAGTGGGGAGAGCCTTGGTTAGATCTATTCGCCACCGAAGAGAACGCGCAATGTCATCAGTTCTGCGTGTTGGAATTTCCAAGGCGGCACTCGCTCGGCGACGCTTTTCGTCGCAAGTGGAGTTGCGGTCTGTTGTACGCCTTTCCGCCTATACCGCTTCTGCCCAGAGTCCTGAAGAAGATTCGGCGCGACCGGGCCCAAGTCATTCTTGTGGCTCCGGATTGGGCACGAAGATACTGGTATCCCGAGCTACTCAACATGGCGCTCGATCCCCCGATCCGTCTACCTCTTCGGGAGGATCTTCTGTCGCAGCAGCAAGGGACGGTCCTCCACCCGAACCTGTCCAGCCTCCACCTCCATGCGTGGAGATTGAGCGGCGACATTTGACAGCTTTCGATCTTCCTCCCGAAGTCTTTGATGTCATTCTGGCAGCCAGGCGTCCCTCCACTAAATCGGTATACGCCTGCAGGTGGAACAAGTTTGTGGCATGGTGCACAGCTAAGGCTGTGGATCCCCTTTCTGCCCCTCTTTCCGAAGTCCTTCTGTTCCTTCTTTCTTTGGCCCAGCAGGGCTCTGCTCTGGGCACTATCAAAGGTTATCTTGCGGCCATCTCCGCCTTTCTCAGGCTTCCAGATCAGCCTTCCTTGTTTAAATCTCCGGTTGTTAACCGTTTCCTGAAAGGCATTACGCACACGTTTCCTCCCGTGCCGTTCATTATGCCTCAATGGGATTTAAATCTTGTCTTGACATATCTGATGTGCGCTCCCTTCGAGCCCCTTCATACCTGTCCTTTGCGTCTTCTCACTCTCAAGACGGCTTTCCTGGTAGCTATCACCTCTGCCAGAAGAGTGAGTGAGCTCCAGGCTCTTTCTTCCAAACCTCCTTTCCTTTCTGTTCATCCGGACAAGGTGGTTTTAAGGACCCGTCCTTCTTTCTTGCCAAAGGTTGTCACGCCCTTCCACATCGGGTAGACCATCACTTTGCCCACCTTCTTTCCGCCTCCGCATCCTTCAAAAGAGGAAGAGAGGCTCCACCGTCTGGACCCAAAACGTGCGCTCTCGTTCTACCTGGAGCGCACTCAACAGTTCCAGGTGGAGGACCAGCTCTTTGTTGGCTACGCGGGCGCCAAAAAAGGTCGGGCTGTGCACAAACGGACCATCTCTCGGTGGGTCGTTCTCTGCATCAAAGCCTGTTACTCATTGGCTAAGAAGGAGCCTCCTATGGGGCTGCGTGCCCATTCTACCAGGGCGACAGCAGCCACTACTGCCTTGGGACGCGGCGTCCCCTTGCAGGATATTTGTCAGGCAGCTACGTGGGCCTCGCTGCACACGTTTACCAAGCATTACTGCCTTGACAGTCAGGTCCGGAGAGACGGCTTCTTTGGCCGTTCTGTTCTCCGTGACTTTCTGGTGTAATCCATTCGCAGACCCTCCACGGGGCTTGGTATTGCTGGAGTATCTATTCTAAGGTAAGGAATCTATCACTAACGTGTCTCTTTCAGATGCACAAGTTACTACTTGTGTAACGATATATCTGTAAGAGACATTAGTTAGTGATAGATTCCTACCGCCCACCCATCCTCCCGTTCTGCGAACTGATTTCTAGGATTAAGGTCATCCCTTTCAGGGCCCTAGTTTCATGGCACCAATGGTCAGTTTCTTGCATGGCTCTGCGTTCCTGGCGCGGAAAGTCGTGTACAGAACTGACGTCAGCGCGCATGGGTGGCGCCTAAGTAGTCTCCGTGACGTCATCTCGGCGCTTACAACGCCAGCGACGGACGCGGATCCGCACAATGCCACCTACTGACGAGCAGAGGTACTGCTAACGAAAAACTTTCCGGATCCAGTCTGACGCCTGGGGATATTCTAAGGTAAGGAATCTATCACTAACTAATGTCTCTTACAGATATATCGTTACACAAGTAGTAACTTGTGCATTTAGGCCTTTCATTTAGGTTACCCCCCTCTCTGTTTATCATGTTGCAGTAGGGTTTTACATTGATCTATACCTTTTTGATATGTACAGCATTTGACACAGTTGCACCTTGGAATGCTTGACCTTCAAGACAGTGTTCCTCATTGCTCTCACTTCTGCGTACCTTGACAGAGAATTACAGGATTTGTCTGTCCAGCCTCTGCATACCACCTCTTTCCTGACAAGTTGGTGCTTGGGACTCTGGTGTCCCTTTTGCTAAAGGTGGTTGTAGGAGAGTAGGATCTGCTTCTTATGGTTACCCCCACTTTTTGCTGATGTATCACTGTTTTCAACTTAGTCTGACTGGGATCCTGCTATTCAGGACCCCAGTCTAACTGCTTTCTCCTCTAAATTGATTGCATGTACTTTAGGTACACTCCAGATTGGATTCTGGGGTACCCTTATAAGTCCCTAGTATATGGTACACTATGTACCAAGGGCATAGGTACCCCGGAGGCCTCCCAGGGGCTGCAGCATGTATTGTGCCACCCCTGAGAGACCATTCAAAATGGCACCACAGGTCTGCTACTGCAGCCTGTGTAAGGTGATGCATGCACCCCTTACTTAGATATAGGTTCACTATATCTATTCTAAATCACTACACATATAAACCTATCAGTCATCCCTATGGCAGGCCTTATCAATCCTGAAGGCAGGGTGCTGGGTTTTATGTGAGAGGGTGCCCCTGCATGAGCAGAGCCCCTCTGCAGCCTTCGGAATCCATTCTCCGGGGTTGTCTGTGATGCAGCCAACCATATATATTTAAGTGCATTATAACCTCGTGGTAAATGCTAACTTTAAAACGGCTGCTTAGAAATATGTCGTGTTTGGTGTTAAACACCTTGGAATCATACCTGGGAGGTATGATTCCTCCCTTGTGGAACCACTACTGTGGGTCACCGGTCTACCCGGTACCAGCTGTCTCGACCTGGGCATCACAACATGGATGCTGCCAGCCACAGACACGAGTCTGCCCTCCTGCTGCCGAGCCGAGCTCGAGCAGGGGAAGGCCTGACAATAGGTTTCCTGTCACAGGGAGGTGTGACCACCTCCCAGACAGGCTTTAGTGTATTGGGGCTGGGGTGCACTCTGAGAGTGCCAGAAAGTCTGCACTGGGGGCACATTTGGTGTCCGTGTGCATAGTCCAGCTCAAACCGGTTGCAGGAGCCATTGGCTCCTGCTCTGGCGTGAAACTGGACAAAGGACATGGGCGCAACCACCCCTCTGTCCTGTCCCTCCCCTAGGAGGGTCCCCAGAGTTTGTCCCACCCCTTCCTTGGGTATAAAGTAGGAACCCTGACTACAGGACTTTAGATTTTACCTGGACTAAACTCTGCTACAGAAACCAAGTACTTCGACGGTCTGCACTTCGCTGGACGACAAAAGAATCTCCCTTGGAGTAAAGGAGTTACTCCCCTGCAGCAGCAGGCACCGAAACGCAACTGACCGGTTGCATCTTCAGAGCTCCTGCGGACTCCGAAGATTTCTGCAGCACAGGAGGTGGGTTCCCTAAGGTCCCCGAGGTCGATCTACCCTCTCAGCGATTCTGAGACTAGTATCCCTCGTGGGGGCCGTGCAACCCGTACCCCTGTGCACCGCGTCATTTTGCAAGTGCACCCACTTCACGACGATTCCTGAAGCTGTGCATTGGCCCACGTGTGGTCCCCACTCCGAGCAGCATTTGCACCGAAGATTGCTGGCCTCCACTCCACGAGTGCTCTGTGGGCCTGTACTTCGTGTTTTCGCTCAACGTCCCTTTGCGATCCCTGGTCCGTTGACCTGTGGGTCCTAACAAGGGTCACTCTTCTAACTGTTGGGCTTCCCTGGTTGCTCCAGACGTGCCCTGACTCTCCATTGCTTGGAGAGTCCCCAGGACCTTGCTGGTCCTCACCGTAGCTGTTTGCTCTGCCTGCGTGGGTTGCCGTTGCCAAGGCTTGTTGGTGCTCCAGCCGGACACTGACCCCTCAGTCATCGACATCCTTCGTGGGACAGTTCACCTCCGGACTTTGGTCATCGTCGACGTCTCCTGGTCCCCGTGGCTGCAGAGTCAAGCATCCTACCTTCGCACCTGAAGCACTCCACATCGGTGGGCATTCGATTGCTCCACTCCTGGTCACGTGAAGTGACCCAGACTTTGTCCCTTCTGCTTTCAGGTTCTTCTCACCTCGGATCCAGGCTTGGATCCCACCGGACACTTTTCTTCTCTACGGCAGCAGTACTTTTTCGCATCACGCCATTGAAAACGACGAGGGTTTCCGACACCACTTGACCCCTATGCACCCGGCTCCTCTGAGATAGGTAACAAGGGCACCTCGGTACTCACAAGGGTGCTGGCCTTAGAACCTTCTATGTTCCAAAGGGTTTGCTTGAAGTCCTCTCCCGAGTGTCCTTAAACTATAATTTTCCAACCGCGACTTTCCCATAGAGTTGTACGGAGCTCGCGTCTGTGTTCCCACACTGCACCCGTCCTCCGTGGGTCCCCTGCGGCACTCCTTTGGGTGGTTCCTTGGGGTCCCAGCGATTCTACGTGCTCTAGGCCCTGTGTCTATTGAAGTCGTGGTTCTTATACCACTTTCTTAGTATATGGTTCGGTCTCCCCCTGGGGCCCGCTGTGTATTGTGCTATTTACTGTCATTCTATTGATTAAGTACTGTGTATCTTGTGCTCTAATCTCATAAAGAGGTTAGTAGAGAGTGTTTAGTAATAAATACATATATTTTATATATCTCTTGTGTGGTTCTCCTTTCATTTGGTCATTCAGGAGGTTCTGTTCTGGTAAAACAAGCTGCTTTACATTCCTTCGAGACTTAGCCTGAAGGCTGCTCTCCACAGCTACCACTAGGATAGCTTTCTATAAAGGTTGTCTTTGACCTTATCATCAATAAGGGTAGTTTGGACTGGTGCAAGGTGCCCACTTTAACTAGTCGACAGCATATACCAGGCCAACTTCTCACTTTGGTGTGCAGTGGTTGGGATTCAAGCTTGCTATTGTTTTACCAGATAATTCTCATTGAGTGATTAACTGAAAACCACTAAAGGTATTAGGTACATATAAATCAAGACTAGAATAAGTAAGTTCCACTGAACTTGGAGTTGGGTAGTCAAGGGTCGAGCACACCCTTTCTCCAACTCAAGAGAGTTTAGTTCCCATTAGGTTAGGTAGGTGCCTCCACCACATAACACTAGTATGTCTTCTAGAGAAGAGCCCAGTGGCTCTCTGCCAACTAGATACAATGAAATGAAATGAAAATTGGTATTTGTAAAGCGCTAACTGCCACTCCGAAAGGAGCATCCTGGCGCTGGTATGAAAGTGAGCGGCTGCTCAAAAATTCTTAGATGAGAGAAAGGCAAAATTCATCTGAGGCTCCGAAAATCCAAGTCTTTAGTTCTTTCCTATATTGTGTTTCAGATTTATGCATTCTTAGATGCGGTGGCAATAGGTTCCAGGCTCTGGTGCCTAATGCTGTTAATGTTTTTCCTCCCCTAGTTTTGCATCTAAAGCTGGGAGGTTTGAGTAAATTCGCTGATGATGACCTGAGGGTTCTAGATGTACTGTAAGGGGTGAATCTTGATACAAGATATTGAGGCCCCAGTTTGAGTGAGGCTCTGAAGGTGATGAGGAGGATCTTGAAGAGTATTCTCTTGTGTAATGGGAGCCAATGAAGGGTTTTCAGAGCTGTGGAGGCGGAGGAACTTCGTGGAAGTTTTAAAACCAACCGTTCTGCTGCGTGTTGGACTACTTGGAGTCTTTTTAATGTTTGTTTGTTGGCTCCTGCCAGAAGACTGTTGCAGTAGTCCAGTCGCGCCAGTATCAAGGCGACTGCTACTGATTTTCTTGCCGCAAGTGGGAGTAAATCGAAGAATTTTTTCAAAGATTTTATGAGGCTGAAACAGGTCCCTGCAACCTTCAGTGCATGTGGTTTGAAGCTGAGGGCGGAGTCGAATTGCACTCCTAGGTTTCTTGCCACCGTTACCATATCAGGTGGGGGTGACGTACCCTCTGGCCACCATTCCTCTGGCGAAAAAGAGACTTCTTTGCCTATTGGTAATATCTCAGTTTTTTCAGTATTGCACTTGAGGTGGTTATCCTTCATCCACTGGAGGACCTTGGAGAAGCATCTTTTAAAGTTGAGTTCAGTCTCCTTAGAGTTTTGATCTAGAGATAGGATCATTTGGGTATCGTCTGCATAGGACGTAACTTCGATCCCAAATGATATTAGTGAAATGAGTGGGGTCATGTAGACATTAAATAACAGAGGGCTTAACGAAGAGCCCTGTGGTACTCCTGTTGTGATGGTGCGTTCCACTGAAAAGAACGTTCCAAGGTACACGGCTTGCCTGCGCCTGGAAAGAAAGGATTTTAACCATTCCAGGGCTGTATGTGAGATACCGCATGATTTGAGCCTGGAAAGGAGGATGCTATGTGAAATGGTATCAAATGCGGCCGACAGGTCGAGCAGGATCAGTACTGCCTTCCTACCTCTGTCAGCGATCATTTTAAGAGAGTCTGTGATTTCTAGGAGTGCCGACTCAGTGGAATGCTTAGGGCGAAAACCGGATTGTTGGGGGTGGAGGATATTTGCGGCCTCTATGAATTTAGTTAGCTCTTTATGCACAAATTTTTCGGTAATTTTTCCTAATAGGGGAAGGAGTGATATGGGACGTAGATTGGAAAGGACCGATGGATCAATATTTGGCTTCTTTTTCAAGGGTTTCACTATCGCTAACTTCCAATCCTCTGGCACTGCCCCTGAACTTAAAGAGGAATTGACAATCTGGTTTATAATTGGGTTGAATGTGTCAATAATCTGATGAAGAACTGAAGGGGGACAGGCATCTAAGGGAGATCCAGCTTTGCATGTTATAATAGCTTCGCGAGTTTGATCCAGTGAAACTGGTTCAAATGAGCAGATAGAGTATTGGGTGGCGCCATATTCATGCTCTGAATTGGTATGTGTCGAGGGGCTAGTGTCCGTGTTAAAATCTTTTTGGATGTTCATGATCTTTTCTTCAAAGAAGCATGAAATTTGGTTGCATAGCCTTTGTGACGGGGGAAGTTCTTTTTGTAAAGCTTTAGGATTTGTGAAAGACTTTACAACGGAAAAAATGATTTTTTGATCTAGTTTGGCTTCCTGTATTTTGCTCGAGTAGTAATCTTTTTTGGCTAATTTAATCTGTTTGTGGTAAAGCATTCTGCTTATTTTGAATGCTTGCTTCTCTTGGGCATCATAGCATTTTCTCCATTTACGCTCTTGCAGTTTACATTGGTCATGCGCTGCTCTGAGTGTGGGTGTGAACCAAGGGGCTCTCCTGGATTCTGTCTTTCTATTTATGTTGGATTTATCGTGTGGAATAAGTTCGTTGCTTGTTGCCGTCATCCAATTGTGAAAAAAACATGAGTCTGCAGCAGTGTTCCCCGTGAGGGTAGGTGGCCAACTTAGGATGGCGGGCTAATTGTGTCCAATTTCGTCTGGTCTGGTGCACCTTTGCTTGTTTGTCGTGGTGCCCTTTCATAGGAATAGGAATACTGAGTGTAAGAGGGACTAGGTTATGGTCAGACCATATTTGCGGGGTGGATGGGTCTACTGAAAGGAGGGTAAAATTAGAGCAGACCCCGTCCAGCGTGTGACCAGCTCGGTGTGTAGGAGTATCCACCATCTGGGTCAGTCCTAGTAGTTCTATTATTTGGAGAAAGTTGTCTACTCCTGATTCTTTCTTGTCCTCTAGGTGTAGATTAAAATCTCCTAATAGGGTGAAGTTGGCATAACTCAGAAGGAAATCACTTAGGGTGTCTCCCAGTGATTCATTAAAAATGGCACTGTGACCCGCAGGGTGGTAAATTAAGGCTCCTGAGAATGAGACAGAGGCATTTAGGGAGATACAGAAACCAAGACTTTCTGCTCCCTTAAGTGTATCTAATTCATAGGTAGTGCAATGTAGAGTGTCCCGAAGGATAATGGCCAGACCCCCTCCTCTGGAGTCCCCTCTGTCTTTCCTATAGATCGTATAGAGAGGTGGCAGGGCTATCGCGATATCTGGGTTGCACCACTCTTTCAGCCAGGTCTCAGTAATAAATAGGAAGTCTAACTGCTGCTCCGTTATTAAATCTCTGATGTCTTGGCAGTGTTTGCACAATGAGCGGGCGTTGATTAGTCCCCCTTTTAATTGGGCCAGGTTGATGGATACACTTGGTTTGGTGAAAATGCCTATAGAGGGGATTTCCAATTTGCAGTGGAGGCATGAACATGCCCCTAGTAGCCTCTCGGGTGCTATCAAGCTCTTACACAGACCCCCATTGTTAAGAATTTGTAATGCAGCCGAGGAGTATTTAATAATCGGGCCATTTTGAGCAGCATTTCCTGCCCTTGTCGAGGACTTGGCGCGTGCGAACGCAGACGAACTTGCCTTTGGCGCGCCGGCAGCGCGCCCGCTGCGCGCGTCCGCTGCGCGTCCGGCCCAGCATATGACTAAGTAGCTGGCCTGACGCGGGAAAATGCTTTGTTCCGGTTTCTCCACCGGAAGTCAGGCAGATCAGGCCTGAGGGTGTGTCCGCTTCCCTCCAATCAAACGGCGGTAGCCGCGTTGGACCGGGGAAGCGGAGACGAAGTTTACAAACAGCCTGGAATAGCAGCAAAGGTAATGTGCAAAAGCGCTGAGTGCAATTTAAAAACAAGAATGTGCAGGATGCTAACGTATACTCATTAAAATGCTAAAAATGCTAAAAGCAGTGTGCCCAATAAAAGAAAGCAGAGTTTCAGAAAGTAGATTATCGTAGCAGAGCTCAATTGTTTAATGCTCGGTGAGCGCTCGCCTCACCTCCAGTTCCGCTGCGCGTCCGGCCCAGCATATGACTAAGTAGCTGGCCTGACGCGGGAAAATGCTTTGTTCCGGTTTCTCCACCGGAAGTCAGGCAGATCAGGCCTGAGGGTGTGTCCGCTTCCCTCCAATCAAACGGCGTTAGCCGCGTTGGACCGGGGAAGCGGAGACGAAGTTTACAAACAGCCAGGAATAGCAGCAAAGGTAATGTGCAAAAGCGCTGAGTACAATTTAAAAACAAGAATGTGCAGGATGCTAACGTATACTCATTAAAATGCTAAAAATGCTAAAAGCGGTGTGCCCAATAAAAGAAAGCAGAGTTTCAGAAAGAAGATTATCGTAGCAGAGCTCAATTGTTTAATGCTCGGTGAGCGCTCGCCTCACCTCCAGTTCTGCCAATGGTATCTCATTTCCAGAATTGAGAGCCATGTGTGCTTCTAGGAAGCTGAGGACAGGGAGAACAGCAAACACTCAACGTCTCATAGAGATACTGCTGTTAGATGACCTCAGAAAGACCCCAGGGTCTGATGAGGCAGGCAGGTTGGGTGGGACAGGGAATGAGGAAAGAGCAGGGAGTGAAACACTCTTTGATCTGGACTCAAACCTTGGCCAGGAGGATCAAGATGATTCTAACCTGGACAACCCTACTCTTCCTTCAGGTGGGGGAGAAGGCCCCAGTGGCCCTCTCTTTGCTCCACCAGGGAGAGTAGACAGTCTACCTAGAAGATCAAGATCTCCTTCTCAGGAATCTAATCATTCAGGTACTTCTGTGGGGACCTCTGCTTCTCATAAAAGGGACTCCTCTTATGAGAAGAAGTGTCAGTTTCTTGAGTATGAGAGAACCAAGAGGGAACAATTGGCCTTAGACAGGGAATCCCTAGAGCTCCAGAGAGCTTCCAGAAGGTTGGGGCTAGAGCCCCATGGTGGCAGCAACAGTGTCCCTAGAGCTAGAGAATATACTCATGATCATAGGAACCTGAACAAGATAGTCCCTCCCTACCAGAGTGGGGATGACATCCACAAATGGATAACTGCAATAGAGAGGGCCTGTAAAGTACAGAGGGTCCCTCAATAGCAGTGGGCAGCTATCTTGTGGCTCTCCTTTGCTGACAAAGGTAGAGATAAGCTCCTCTCTGTAAGAGAAGAGGATGCTGACAATTACACAGTCTTGAAGAGTGCTCTCATTGATGGGTTTGGCTTAACCACTGAACAGTACAGGATTAAATTCAGAGACACCCAGAAGACACAGACTCAAGACTGGGTTGACTTTGTAGATTGTGCTACTAAGGCTCTGGAAGGCTGGTTACTTGGCAGTAAAGTGTGTGATTTTAAAGGATTGTACAATTTAATTATGAGGGAGCAGATCCTTAATAATTGTCAAAATCAGTTGTTGCATCAGTACCTGGTGGACTCTGATCTGACCTCTCCCCAAGAATTGGGAAAGAAGGCAGACAAATGGGTCAGAACCAGGGTGAAGCAGAAAACCCAGAACCAAGGTGGTGACTCTAAGAAGCAAGATGCTAAAACCTCAGATAAGGGTGGGGAGAAAGGTAAAGACCAGAAGTCTTCACAAGGGCCCCAAAAGTCTTCATCTGGGGGGGAGTCACAATCCAACAAGGGAAAAGGCAAAAAGAAACCTTGGTGTCATATCTGTAAACAGAAGACACATTGGACCAATGATTGTTCCAAATCCAAGGAATCTACTCCAACCACCACTGCCCCTAAGGCAACTGTTCCCCCTAGTTAAGTCCCAAGTGGTGGTACTCAGAATAGGGGTGTAGTAGGGTTAACCCTGGGAGCTGAGATGGATTCTGGCCTAGTCAGAATTCCAACTCGGGCTGTACTAGTCTGTGATGGAGGCATGGATCTTGCCTCCCTATTTGTAAGCCCCAGTAGTCTGGGCAAATACAGACAACAGCCTTTGATAAATGGTAAGGAGGCCATAGCATTTAGGGACACAGGTGCAAGTGTCACCATGGTGACGCAAGACCTTGTGGCCCCTGAGCAAATCATACTTGGTGAGATGTACCAAGTGACCAATGCAAGCAATGTCAGGACAGACCATTCCTTGGCAGTTGTGAATTTCACCTGGGGAGGGGTAACTGGCCCTAAGAAGGTTGTGGTAAGTGCAGACCTCCCTGTTGAATGCTTGTTGGGCCATGATTTAGAAACTTCAGCTTGGGCTGAGGTGGAGCTCAGGACTCATGCAGAAATGTTGGGCATCCCTGCAGATGTGTTTGCTATGACTAGGTCACAGGTAAAGATGTCTTCCACTGAACAGGCCCTGGATCCTGGAATAATGGACCAGGTGCCTTCCAAGAGAAGGAGCAGTAGGGGTAAGGCAGTGTCTTCCCCCCAGCCTCAGAATCCAGATCAGTCTCTTGAGGGAGATGATCTTAGTCCTGAAGAAGGAACTGTCTCGGAGGAACTTGAACCTGATCAGGTTGAGTTCTTGGGGACAGGGGGCCCCTCCAGGGCAGATCTGAGCCAGGAGCAGCTGAGCTGCCCCTCTCTTGAACCCCTCAGACAGCAAGCTGCTGCTGAGGCTGCTGGGAGTGCCAGTGGGTCCCACAGGATCTACTGGGATGATGGACTCTCCTACTCAGAGTGTAGAGACCCCAAGCCTGGTGCTACCAGGAGGTTGGTTATACCTCTGAAGTTTAGGGGCTTCCTATTGACACTGGCACATGAGATCCCATTAGCAGGTCACCTGGGCCAAAACAAGACTTGGGACAGGCTTGTCCCTCACTTTCATTGGCCACACATGTCAGAGGACACCAAGGAGGTTTGTCGCTCCTGTGTCACTTGCCAAGCCAGTGGTAAGGCAGGTGGCACTACAAAGGCCCCCCTGATACCACTACCTGTGGTGGGGGTTCCCTTTGAGAGGGTTGGGATTGACATTGTTGGTCCCATGGATCCTCAAACTGCATCTGGGCACAGATTTATACTACTGGTGGTGGACCATGCCACTAGGTATCCAGAGGCAATCCCACTTAGGACCACCACAGCTCCTGTGGTGGCTAGAGCTCTCCTGGGAATCTTTTCCAGGGTGGGTTTTCCTAAGGAGGTAGTATCAGATAGAGATGCAAACTTCATGTCTGGTTACTTGACTGCTATGTGGAAGGAGTGTGGAGGAAATTACAAATTTACCACCCCTTATCACCCACAATGCAATGGACTGGTGCAAGGTGCCCACTTTAACTAGTGGACAGCATATACCAGGCCAACTTCTCACAGTGGTGTTGCCTTTTCATGTGGGGTAGTCCATTATATTCCCTGCTTTCTTCTATCTTCCACATCCCTTTAAGGAGGAAGAGAGACTACGCTAGTCGGATCCTAAGTGGGCTTCTAATTTCTACGTAGTCGGATCAATGCTTTGTGTAGGCTGCAAGTGCAAAGAAAGGAAAGGTAGTCCAGAAACAGACATTATGGAGATGTATTGTCCTTTGTATTAAGCTGTGCTATGCTCCGGCCAAAAGGATCCTCCTGAGGGCCTTCATACCCATTCCGCCATAGTGATAGCTGTGACTGTGGCTTTGGCTAGAGGTATTCTGATGTTGGACATCTGTTAAGCTGCTACATGGGTGTCTGTCCTTACCTTCACCAGGCACTACTCTTATCGACTCTCAGTTATGCAGAGGTCGATCCACCCACTCGGTCCTGCAGGGCTTCGTGGTGTAAAGTCTACTCCTCAGACCCACCACCTTTAAAGGGGTTCTGCTTTGCTATTGATTCAAAAGGTGAGGAATCTATGGAGTACCTATCAAAATAGCAAGTTACTTTCCTTCAATAACATTCTCTCTAGTGGACCACAGATTTCTCACCATCCACCCACATCCCCGTTCTGTGGAGCCTACTTCTGATGTGTTATCAGGCTCCAGGCTAGAGAGCGTACCCTTTTGACATCCCAATTTGTTAGTCGCTCTATGTCTGAGAGCAGTAGGTTAATACACAGACGTCAGTGCGCAGGAGTGTATCCATTTCATTATTTCTGGAGATGGAACAGAGCCGTTACAGACTCCGATCTCTCCATGTAGGAAAGTACCCCTTTTTAGGGATGGTCCCCCCTACTTTTTGCTTAGTATTTGATGTGATTTCAACTTGAAGTGCACTGGGTTCCTGCTAACCAGGTGCCTGGTGCCAGATCTCTTTTCCGAAACTGTACAATTGTTTTCCTAATTGGTAATACCTTTGGTACTCCCTGTAAGTCCCTAGTAAAAGCTACCCCTGGTACCTAAGGGCGTTAAAGAGGGACCTTAAGGGCCGCAACACGAATTGTGCCACCCTAAAGGACCCCTCACCAGACACATACATTATGCCACTGCGGGCTCCGTGCCTTACTGCAGACAAAAGTGAAAACACGACATGGCCCACGTCCCTGCGTGCCATGCCCATGGACACTGCATGCAGTGTAGATAAGTCACCCCTACAGCCGGCCCTACATCCCCAAGGCAGGGTGCACTATATATATGTGAGGACATATCTGCACAAGCAGATATGCACTGTGCTGGCCAGCTCTATTGCCATTATAAGTACATGCACTGGACACTGGTTAAGGCAAGTTCCCCAGCTACATGATGGCTTCACTGAAAATAGGGATGTTTGGTATCAAACATCTCATAGTAATAAACCTACACTGATACCAGTGGTGCATTTATTAATACATGCACGCAGAGGACACCTTATAGGTGCCCAATGAAAACCTACCAGCTACTGGTGTGCTGACTGACTGGTTTTCGCCAGCCTGCCACCAGAGACAATTTTCTGACCTCCAGGGGTGAGGGCCTTTGCTCTTGGGAGGCCAGAAATCAAGCCTGCTCGGGCCGAGGGTGCTTACACCCCCGCCCACAGAATGGCCTGCAGATTAGCATTCCAAGTCAGGGGAGCTTCAAAGAGCCCACCCCCTTTGGTATGAAAATCTGGCTTCTCTCGCAGGAAAGGAAGCCAAGTCCTTTTGTCCAGAGCTCTTTAGCACCTGTACAGGTGGGAAAATTAGCTAGTCTGATAGGCGTGTCCGCTGTCAGGCCAATACCACCCCTAAGGTGGGATACCTGTAGTGGAGGAGACTTTGTAGAAGTTAGCCATGTTAGTGATGGCAAACTTAGGAACTCTGGGGCAGGGTTATGCCCACTTCCCACAGGACGTGGTCATATAGGGAGCATAGTGACCCCAGGGGTAGGTAGCCCACTGGCTACTACCCTACACTCCCCTAACACCCCTAAATTCAGTATTTAGGGCACTTTATGGCACCCAAACGTCAAGCCCTGACAACCTACGAAGAAGGACACTGAAGAGCCACGAAAGCAGGAGACTGAAGAAGAGCAACTGACCTGGCACCATCCCTGCCGGCCTGTCTGCTGTTCCTGTCCAACCTGCACCAAAGATGACTCGTCCTGCAGCTATCATGCCTCCAAAGCCTTGGAGGGTTGCCTGCTTTCAATAAAAGCTCAAGAACTCCCATGAAGCAGTGGAACTGCTCCTCTGCATTCTGCAGGCACCCCAAGAAGAACCGTGAGGACTCTGGAACGGCCAAAACCTGATGCTGCCAAGCCTCACTGCACCCGAGCCCCCCAGCCTGTGCTAAAGTCGGCCAATGGTGTCAGTGTGGTCTCCAAGCCCTCAAGAGACAGAATCCACTTTGGTTTCACCCCTCGTGAACTCCCCGATGTCGCTTGCAGCCTCTGTTGCAGGCCCCCTCAACCGCGAATGCTCCCAGGCGAAGAAATCCAACACCTCAAAGACCCTCTGCACTCGGCTGCCCCAGCCCGGGGAGAAGAGGCCCACTGGTGTCCCCAAGTCCCCTGCATTGCAAGACTTGAGCCCTTTGCTTGGTTTAACCAGACTAGCCTCCCAGCCCAAACCTGCAGCTTATTTCCCCGCAGAGTGATCCCTATTGACTAACATTGGGCTCTCAACACTATATTGCACCCCTGCACCCGGCCGCCCTAGTGCCGCTGGAGGTGACCTGCTGGTGTTGCCTTGGACCTTGCCCGATACTCACCTCAAGTCTCGGAGATTGGTCTTATAAGTCGCTGTACTGTACCTAAATGCCGTACTTGTTTTTCCTCCCATAGGATAACATTGCAGCTTCTGAAAAATGCACTGTCGACTTTTTAAATGCAAATGTATTTCTCTTGAAAAACGTAGTTACCTGATCATATTGAATCTAAACCTATATAAACATACGTGTTATTTTGATAAATTGGTGTGGATCTCCTTATTGAGTCATGTGCATCATTTATTGACTATTGTGTGTATTTACAGATGTCTTAACACTCCTCTCTAATAAGCCTAAGGCTGCTCGACCACACTACCCCCTAAAAGAGCACCTTGGGATTGCTAGAGCAAGCCCCTGTCCACTTGTGAGGGAACCCTTGGACACGATTTACCCTGTTTTGGTATATCATATAAAGAGCCAGCTTCCTACACTCCACCTGTGAGCACATGGGAGCTATTGCAGGAAACATTTCCTTTTCCACTTTGGCACGTGGAAGGATTAGAAAAGTGAGGAATCTGCACATCAAGTATGCAAAAGAAAGTGTTGCCATAGGTAAGTAACTTATCTTCAGAGAGTGGTCCTAGAGGGTGGAATTTCATCCCACCCTCCATCAGAAGGATTGTCTGAAAATATATACAAGAGAGATTTCAAAATGCTATTACTTTAACTACATTGTCAGCTGGAAACTAAAGCATGATGAAAAATACTTAAATGATTTCCTAGACATTTATCGGACATACCCTACAAAACACGAGTGTTTCCCGTATGCTACTTTATAAGGTGTTCGAACTATGATATCAGTCTACCAGGAGCCCACTAACAAAGACATACTGGTGATATGTGCCAATGTGGAGTACCCCTTGAGTTCTCCCACTTAGAAATGTTGTCCCTTTGTGTCATCAACTGCTAGGTGTTATGTATCATATATACGTTTGCTTCCATGTAAAGCACTGTGCTGACCTGACTGGTCTGGTTTGCGCTGTAAAAACCTCACAAATAAAAAACACATTCAATTCGAGTAAAACTCACAAATAAAAAACACATTCAATTCGAGTAAACAGAATAGTTCTAGTGAATAGCATACATGTGGATCATTGCCACTTACAGTATCCATTTTAGAAATTGCATTATATTTGAAAGTTAAGTTGAAACAGCAGCCCTCTCAGCTTTTTTCCAAGCATCACTTCCAAAGTTGAAATATTTGGGAGTTTTTCCCTTCTATGTTTTTCCAAGTAGATGTTTGTCTCGGTTTGCCCTTTTGTGGTGATGTGTTGTGGCTAAAAAATAGTTGGGATTCATAAAAACTTGCCTTTATATGTGATACATGCTATTTTAAAAATGCTCTTCACTTACTCAGGGAGCCACTTTAGTGAGACCAAAACAGGGGAGTCAAAATGATTGTCCCTGTGGCCAGTTTGTCAGCTTTTTAAAAGGTTGCTTTAAGGAAAGGTAGGTGCAATTTTTGAATTCTTGTGAATAGTGTTTCCTATAATCCACTCAACAGTACGAAGAGTTCAGTAATAAGTTTAAAATGTACATAAGTGAAAGGTTTGATTTTCTCAAAAGGAGACTAAGTTCAGATTGTGCACTCTTTGGCATTGCGTTGATGTGTATTTGGAGGGTGAGGTTTAGTGTACCCCACAATTGAGGGGCTTCAGTTTAACAGTATATAGTACACATAAGGGTAGCTGTTCTTCAAGAGAAAACGAAATAAAGGTAGGTAAAAACAAAAAGATACTTGGGGGTGGGGAGGCTTCCTTATTAGGAAGTGATGCCCTCACACACCTGCGAAGGTGTCATACTTTATCCACCAGGAGCAAAAACGCCCAATGATGAAGCATGACACCTTCGCAGGTTTGTAAGGGCATCACTTCCTAATAAGACAGCCTCCCAACCCCCCAAAGTATCTTTTTGTATTTTCCAATTTTCCAACCTGTATTTCGTTATCTCTTTAGGAACAGCTACCCTCTTGTGTACTATATAGTTGTTCTTGGGAGCTAGGGTACTGGACTGCTTTAGTCTCTCAGTCCCCATCTCTAGTGATTTGTTTCAGTTTAACACCATAAGTGAGTTAAGCCATATGTGAGTTATGTGAGGGCTATGCTTGAAGCAGATTTAGCTTTAGGTTTTGCTGTGACATGAATGTTTATCCTCAAGGATTCTAGCCATGAATTCAGCATCCTGGAGGTGGATTGTCTGCTACATCTTGGCGTCATCTTTGTAAATGTGATAGGAGACTTTAGAGCTACTGAGAATGTAAAGTTGCTCCAGGGAGAATTTGAAAAGGATAGGTGAAAGAACGAGCCTCTTGCATCATCCCCCTGTTTAGAAAAGAAGGTAGTCATTGTTTATGCATTGCCTCCAGTTTTCCAAGCGTATTTGAGTTTCTTGTCTAGGTTGCACTCTCAGGGCAGCAGAGGGTGTTTTGGATGCTGAAGACAAATATATTATTCTACTTCTAGTATATTTGGGAAAAATGCATATTTCCCCAAAATGACCAGGAGACAGTGTATATTTTAGCTCCTGTTCTGGAATATTTTGGGAAAGTTCCAAATTCCTAATGTAGTTAAAAAAAGGATTAAAATATTATATTGTAATTTTGCATTGCCAGGAAGTGCTGCCCTGAGGGCGCCATTGAAGGCGAAAAAATACAGTTTTCCAAGAGCAGAACCAGCTGAGAACTGCCACATGTAGTCTTCATTCTCTCTGAGGATTTTCCAGAGAGGCATGGCTCACTGTGCCAAATGCAGTTGATAAGTCAAGCAGCATAACGAGTAGGGACACCCCGTTGTCTAATTCTGAAGGTGCAACCTCCGTGCTACAGCAACATCTTAAGCCTTACTAGAGCTCATCTAGTAGATAATTTTTCTAAGTGTAATGATTACGCTGGGACTCCATGCACCTCTATAAGACTGTGGCCTATCAGGGAAAAGGAGAATCCGGGCTGAAATAATTCAGATTTGCTGGATCTTTTCAGTGTTTCTTTTAGAAAGAACAACTCATTTGGAGTATTTTTAGGGATTCTGAGACTGTTCCTTGGGACAGCGAAGTACTAATTAGGGTAATTCAATGGGGAGTTACAGAGGTGTTAATTTACTTAAGGAGAGAGAAAAGAATGAGTTAAGAAAATTGTGAGGAATGTTTAGTGTTGGCAATTGTGCTAAACAGTTCTACTGAAGTGACTTTTTGGGAAAAAAGTGGACCGTGTGGCCTTAGCTTTATGTGCGATGGAGTTGCAGATCTGGAATTTCAAGCAGTGTGTCAGGGAGAGATCTATCTTCTTCACCTTCTCTAAAGGATGAAGCAGAATTCCTCCTCTCTTTCTTTGGAAATGTTGATGATCGCTTGTGATTTTGGCATTGTGGATTGTTTCATATTCTCAAAAAGTATTTTCAGACATATTTTTTGCTTGGTCAGTCTCTCTTTTTATATAGGTAAATGTTGCTATGAAGATTAGTTTTTATACTTGATTCTTTAAACTCAAAATTGCACCAACTTTGGCACAGAGCTTTTCTATCACTAAGTATGTTAGCATGAACTGAAGATTGTTCTATCCTCTTTCAGTTCTTTAGGGAACCAGTGTGCCAATCTTTTGCCTTTGTAGGGTAAAGTTGTCCGTAATCTGTGTCATTCCTTTGTTCCACTGCACTGTGAGTTTGTTGGTCCCCTTATCTGGAAGATTGAAATGTAGTAGGGAAGTGACCTCAAGCGCTAGCTTAGATTTATCAGTGTATTTTATGTCTCTTACTCACAACTGGATATCCTGGACTGTCCAGTGGTGACAATTTTGAAAGATTGGATACAGGAGTTCATAAGGAAGTGGTGAGTTTCAATTTTGATCCTGTTTGTTTTCATAATAACAGGGACCATGGAGGAGCCTTTGAGACTGTTTTGTACTAGGATATTGTAGCCATCAAGGAAGATGTGTGAGTTGATTAACAATGGAGTGAAGAGTTTGTTCAATTATTGTACAAAATGTTGTCATCGCCTGGTGTGTGATACGACATGAAGCTTAATAGTAGTAGTCAAGCAAGAAAAACGATCATTTGTCGTTAAATTGTCAGGTTTTCTGGAGTTTTTTTTTCAAAACTCTATTTTATTGAGTCATCAAATAAAGTAATCACATATATTACAAAGAAGTAAAAGTATAAGTCAAACAGTATATCTGTTTCGGAGCAGGTGACTACTATATAGCATTTATAAATCAAGAAAATAAACCATTCGGGTCTGTAAACGACAGCCCCTAACATTATTAACATCTGTGTCCCACACCGCATAACAAGCCTCTGATCATGTCCATCAAGCCGCCCCATATACGTCACATCTGATGTAACAACATTCCTATCCTGTGATTTATCTCTATATAGTTTCAACTTCTGCAGGTTGCGGTGGGGGTGGTTCTAATAGGAGACCCCTAAAATCCGCCCATCGTTTCCATATTTTAAAGTGTTTCTGCGGACACCCCCGTGCTTTAAAAATAGGCAGTTCCTGGCCCATACACCAGTCGAGGCCAGTCCTAAAAGCGCTTAATTTAGGCAGGGCCGGGTCTTTCCATGCCCTTGCTATGTCCCTTTTTGCTATGGCAAACCCCAAGAATAGTAGATGTCGTTTGTAGATGTTTCCCATAATTTCGTCTGTGATATGCAACAGAGCGAGTTTAGGAGAAAGAGGTATGGCCCAGCACTTCTGATAAACAGCGAGTAACCCCCCTCCAAAATCTGCCCAGCGCGGCACAGCTCCAAATTGTATGTAGAAGTGTACCTTCCTCGCTGCCACATCGCAGGCACATAGGGGAGTCTATCAGCCCCGCCCTCCAAAGTCGGTATCTGATAAAATAGGTACGATGTAAATATTTGAATTGAAAAGTCGAAGACGAGATGCAATTGCTGCGCATCTCGGGGATTCCAGGGCTCCTGTCCAAACATCAGTATCTAGGGGACCCAGGTCCGTCTGCCATTTCTCCCGAAGTGAATCTAAAGTCGTGGAAAGGTTCGTCACTAATGTTTGGTATATTTTAGCAGTTTTGTGATCCCCTAGATCTCCCATAAAGACCTTTGCCTCAATAGGGTTAAACTCCGGAAGGGATTCTAAGTGTGTAATATATGGGGATAGGGCATGTCTTAATTGCAAGGATTTATAAAATTGTGTATGTGGCATGACGTATTCATGTCTGAGTTCCTGAAAGGATCTCATCGTGGTACCATGCATGACATTTCCCAGCATGGAAATTCCTATGGCATCCCATTGTTTAAACCCTACCAGCGCAGACACTTGCGGCATAAGGCCGCTCAGCCAAAGGGGGGTCTCCCTTGTCAATAGTTTCCACCATCCTATCTTGCGCAATGAGTCTCTCCACACTCCGAAAACCACACGCGTAGCAGGTGGTAGTTTCCGCAGCTCTTTCGGCGTGTATAGTAGTTTGTGGGGCAATACATCTCCCATAAGCCATCTCTCTACCCGGTAGGCCAGGTCATTGCTAATTCCGTACCACCAGGCGTGATATGATTGAACATCAGGGGTCGCTATACCTCCACAATGGGTTGATTGAAAGCACGTTTTAAGTGGTACCCTAGCAGCCTGATCGTGCCACAGAAAGCGGCTCAGCCTGGAGTTGAGCTGCCGGAACCAGGAGGCTGCTATCTGAGAAGGGTGATTCTGCAGTTGGTAGAGAAGGCGTGGGAGAGACACCATTTTGAATATTTCTGATCTACCCAGTATGGAAAGGGGCATACGCGCCCAAGACTCCATCTCTGCCTGTGTGCGCATCCACATGGGGGCAATGTTCTCATTCCACGACACCGATTGAGAGTCCGAAATATAGACCCCGAGGTACTTCAGTCCGCTTGTGACCAGCGTTACGTCTGCTGTCCAGGTGCCCATATCTGAGCCACCGCGAATGGGCCAAAGAGTTTATTTCTTAGCGTTTATATATAGGCCCGAGTGCTGACCGAAAATCTGCATAATGCGTAGAATACGAGGTCCCGTCCGCTGCGGATCCATTAGGAAAAAAAGGACATCGTCAGCATATAGGGCGATCCGATCTGAAAACCCCCCCTGGCCATTCGAAGCCCCTCACCAGGGCATCGATTCGAACCCATGAGGCTAGCGGTTCCATAGCTAAAGCAAATAAATACGGTGAGAGGGGGCATCCCTGCCGGGTGCCGCGACCTATAGGGAAGGGATCCGATATCGCACCTGCCACTTTAACCGAGGCTGAGAGGTCAATATATAATAGTCTAATATAGGACATGAGTCGTGGTCCTATGTTTAAGCGCTGTAAAAGAGCAAACAGGTAGGTCCATCCGAGTGAGTCAAATGCTCTATCTATGTCGGCCAGTAATAAGGCCGCCGGGCCCCCCAGGTGATTGATTGCCGCTACTACATTGTGTACCCGTCGGATATTGTGACGGGTCGCCCGATGGGGCATAAAGCCGGCCTGATCTGGGTGGACCAGTTCCGATATATAGGGGAGGGTACGGTTGGCCAAGGCTTTGGCCAATAATTTGGCCTCCACATTTAGCAATGAAATGGGGCGATATGAAGAATGTTGATCTGGAGGTCGGCCAGGTTTGGGAAAAACCGCGATTTCAGCATGTCGCCAGTCCGGGGGGAGCCTCCCCTCCTCGAGGGCTTCATGTACCACTTCCAGGTAATGAAGAAGGAGTTGAGATTGGAACGATTTATGAAACTCACTCGGGAAGCCATTCGGGCCTGGTGCTTTACCGGAGCGTAAGTCAACCAGGGCGGCGCCCAGCTCTTCAACCGTCAGCGGGGCATCAAGATCTGCCCATGCCACGTCTGAAATGGCCTTAGGGGGCAAATCATCGAGATATTGGTGGATCAAGGGTGCCGGTAGGGCGTCATTAGGGGCATAGAGCTCTGCATAATATGTCGCAAAGCTAGAAGCAATTTGAGTAAGGTCCGTGAGTGTACGACCGTCATGGCCGAGAATACCCGGAATACTTATCGGGCGGAGGGCCCGCTGGCACAAGCGGTGCAGTAGGGAACTCGATTTATCGCCCCATTGATAGATTCTACTGCGGGAAGCCAGCCAAGCCTGTCTGCCCTCATCACGCAGCGTGTCGGCATAGGTTTGTGTTTTCTGGAGTTTTTAAGTATAACTGCAAACCTACTGCTAGTCTTGTTAGATCTTTTTGTCTGATTAGTGTATTTAGGTGAGACAGCAGACACAGCACGGTTGAGAGGATACATTCAATGAGATTTTGAGCCTGGAGTTCAGGTGTAGATTGTTTGAGGGGTCAGGTCAGAAGTTTACATGTTGTTTTGCTACTCTGCAGTTATGCAGAGGAGATTTGAGTGTAGTGTTTCATTCTGCTAGTGGGGTGGCTAGTGTTTTTATTCTATCAGTAGGGGATGGGGTGGACCTCTTGATTGCTAGTGTTCTTGCATTCACAGCTGTGATCTACAAGCAGGTATTTATTGTCCTTGCTGGATAAATGCAGATTTTTATACTACGGGCCTGGGATCTAATGCTGACCTTAGCACTTAACTGAAAATCTTGAAATTCTGGGCAAATCACTTAACTTCCCTATGCTTAAAATTGTGATATGTAACATTTAATCTTGCAGTTCATTTTTCCGTTAAATAAAAGTTTTGGAAGGCATGCTATGCTTGATGTAAACGAGCACTGTTTTATTTTTCAGCCATAAATCTTAATTCAAGTGGAAGTTCAGTGGAAGAACAGACTATTATTTTAACTTTGGTAGAAATCCCATCTCCTTCTGTTGATGAATACCATGAAGAAACTACTCCTTCGATTTTACAAGATTTGTTACCAGCTCCAGTCCTTCTAGCTCCTGCTGACACCGACCTGTGGGATGTAATCCAAGCTTCAAGGTAGGCAGCTGATTGGTCTGAAAGTTTCGGTTTTCTTAGTACTGATGGGTAAAGCATAAAAATTAGATTAATCTAACATCAGTCCTCCTTCACGTCAGTCCTCATCAGTGTAGGTGACCTGCACCTAGTTGCCTCTAGAACTAAAAGCTTTCTATCTTTTTTAAACTCCACACTCTTCCCCCCAACTCCTCGCCATTAGGGCAAGTAAACTAAACTACTCTGACATAATGTACCCTATGATCTGATAGAGACATCTAGCCGCAGATTCCTTAACTTAGAATATCCCCAGGCATCAGACTGGATCCGGAAAATTTTGCGCAGCAGTACCTCTGCGCGCCGGGGGGCGGCGCCGCCTGGCTCCGCCCTGACGTCGACCCCGGACATGACATCAGTGGAGCCATATAGGACCCTCCCGGCGCGCTGACGTCAGTTTCCTTCTTTTCCGCGTTACAACGCGGATCCGGGATTCAGCTGTTCCTCTGGCCTGTTTTTATTCAGGCCCCTTTTTTCGACGTCGTTGGCGTCGGGGAAGAGTGTGTGATGCCTTCGGGCTTTAAATTGTGCGGGACTTGTTCGCGTCAGATGTCGGCGTCGGACCCGCACGCCATTTGCATGTGGTGTCTTGGGTCGCACCACGACTCCGAGGAGTGTGACGCCTGCCGGCAGATGCGTCCGAAGTCCCTACGGGAGCGGCGGATGAAGCTCTTGGCCGCCCGGTTGACCCGCCCGGTGTCTCCCCGACGTTCTCCCCGTCGTTCTCCGGTGGGTTCGTCTCTCCGCGCCCGGAGTCGATCCCGCGAACGTCGATCTGCAGGTAAGCACAAGTCACGGAAGTCGAAGTCCTCGCTTCCACGTGACGGTGGGGGCCATGGTTCCCGCTCCTTCGCGGAGCCGTGCCCCCCGGAGTCGGCCTCCTTTTCCCCGCCCTTTCCGGGTACTGGTGCGACTCGGCCCCAGATGGAAGCCTATTACCAGGCTCTGCACTCCATCTTCGGGTCACCTCCACTCCCTGGTGCGCCTTCGGGTCCCACAGTGGAGGTAGGCATTCAGGTCGGGTCTCCGCCGGCGGGTTCGCCCTCGGCGCCGGCCGAATGCCTCGACTCCGGCTCCGGAGTCGTGCCGGCGTCGGTTCCAACCGATGGGCGTTCCAGCCCCACGCCGAGCCATTCTGCCTTGTCCCCGCATAGCCCCTGGCGGCTCCCTGCGTCGACATCGGCATTGGCGGCACTCTGCCTGTCGTCTCCTGGACCTCAGGCCCTTTCTCCGCACCTCTCGGTGGTGGAGACGTCGCCGCCCACTCGTCCAACCGTGTCGCCCCTCATGGGGCTCGACGTCACTTGGCTCTCCGCTTCCAGAGGACACGGAACCGCTGTGCTTGGGCTTGTCTCCACGCCCGTTGGCTCCACCGCCATGGAGGCAGTGGCCCCTTCCTCCTCCTGCTGAGGGACGTGTTAGTTTGCAACCGTCCCCTACCGATGGGCTCTTGTCCCCCCCCCCGGACGCCCACTGAAGCTGGTGCTTTCTTTTTACGGGGTGTTTGCAGGGCGGCAGCTGTTTTGCACTTGCACCCTCCTTCTGTCCTCTTGTCCTCTGATCCGTTGTTGGATCTCCTCCACCAAGGTGCGGAGGATCTTGAGCCCTTGCTGCCCTTTAGCGGCTTGTTGTTCGACGCCCTTCTCGGGGCTTGGGCGCGTCCCTCTTCAGGTGATGCTGTCGACAGGGACATTGCGCATCGGCATCGTCCGGCCCCTGGGGGCCCATCCTGTTTGTCCCTTCAGCCTACTGCTCACGGTCTCGTGGTGCAGGTGTCTTTCGCCATGCAGCCTTCTTCTCCGCCTCTACTGCAGCCTCCTACTAGGGAGTCTCGTTGGCTGGAGACATGTGGACGCGGCATTTTTGCGTCCGCTAGTTCTGCATTACGTGCTCTCAACACAGTTTGCGTTTTTGCCAGGGCTTCTTCTGCCCTTTGGGACTCCGTGGAGTGTCTTTTGCCTGCCCTCCCGGAGTGTCCTCGAGCGGATATGGCTCGTCTCATTCACGAAGGCAGAGAGATGGCGCGGTTTACGGTTCGGTCCGCCGTTGATTCTACCGATTCGGTGGGTAGGACAATGGCGCGGTCCGTTGCCTTGCGCCGCCATGCCTGGCTGCGCGACGGGGTTTCCCGACAATGTCCGTGACAGTCTCCGGGATTTGCCTTTTGATGGTGTGTCCCTGTTTGACGCACATGCGGACTCTGCGGTTCGCCGCCTTCTGTCTCACCTTTCGTAGTTTTTGTTCCGGTTGAGGTCCTTGTCCTCCACCTGCTCTGTTGTCTTGACTCATGTTGGGCCGGGTTCATGCTGTACTGCCTGAACGGCCTGGACGGCTCCTCGCCGTATTTTCTTTCATTTATGCAGCAGTTTTGCTGCTTATCCTTCTCAGTTCCTATAGCCTGGTGGTTCAGGTTGCACCCTTCCTCCACGGGTTATGTGTTCGGGGCCTGTGGTTTCTAAGTTCCACTTTTACGTCCTCTGTCTTGAGCTTCCGCTCCAGAGGAGCCCCTGGTTGGGGTTGATACTTACCCTATGTGGGGTATTTGTTTGCTATTGTATAGCTGCCTTCCTTCCACAGTTGCCTTTGTTCGCTTCTGTGGGGTCCTTTTCACTCGGTCCTCCTGCGGCTGTGCCTGTGTGTTTTTGCACGCTGCTGCTGCGGGCCCTTCAGGGGCCTTCTTGCGTGCCATTGGTGGGGTGTCGGCTAATGGCCTGCATTTTTCCCAATACCTTTCTTCCGGACGGAAGGGCTTTCTGCACCTTCCCGTCCCCTCATGGTTCTTCGCTGCAGCTGTTCCATCTGTGGCCTCCCTATCGGAAGGCCCTGTTGTTGTCCCCGAGCACTCCTACGTAGCTCGGCACTCTCCCTCTGTGTTCTGTCGGCGTACCATGCCTGCTCCCTAGTGTCTCCGGCTGGTACGTTTTTTCTCTGGTGGCTTCTGTTGCCTCGTTCTACTCTGCTATATCCATGCTGAGTAGCCCTTTCCTGGTGGACTTCGCTCTCCATGGTGGCGTTCTGGCTCCAGACGTGGTTGATCTTCCTTGTCTTGTGCCTTGCCTTTGGCACTTCCTCTGCCACCGTTTCTCATGCCCCTGTTGCGTTCCGCGCAGGGTTGACGTGCTTTCCTTCGGGCTGCGGTTGCTGCTCTCAGCGGCGGCGGTCTCCACAGAGCATTGTTCTCTCATGGGGCGGGTTACGGGAGCTGATGTGGTCTCCCGGCTAGATGCCGATTTTCGAGCTGGAGCGCGAGGTTCCGGTCTCAGGGTCGACTCTACATCCTGTGATTCTGGACACATCACGGCTGGCCTGGCCTCCTTGCCTCTCTCCCGATAGCCAATGGGTCTGCTCCACCGTCGGTGGCTGTTGCTCTCGCTCTGGGCATTGTTCTGCCCAGTGCCGCTGCTGCGTGGCTGTTGGGGCTCTGGTGTTTTCTCTTTCTCACCAGTGTGCTACCCACACATACGCCTCCCACATGCTTACTACTCCAGGTAGTCGCCGAGGTCTGGTCCCTCACTTTTCGTGAGCGCCGTTCACACACTGCGCCTGGTCATGCGCCTCTTGTGTCTCAGCTTTCCTCGTGGCGCTTCATGGGGCTTTCTCCTTCCATGGTGTGGTTCTGGCGGTACATCCAGGTTTCTTGGTGTACTTCTGTTGCCCACGTGCGAGGCACTGGTTGTTACCGTTCTTTTCTGCCTTGGGCTGTCCGCCCTTTTGCGTAACGTGTGCATTGGCAGGTTTTGTGTTTCTTGTAACACTAACTCATCCTGGGCGTAGTCAGCATCTTCCCGCTGCTGTTCCCACTCTCACAGTGTTTCTTCACTGTCATGCATGGCCCTCGGACTCGGTACGTCCTTGTGCCCTAGTTAACCCTTCCTCTTTAAACGGTCCATCGGATCCTGTGGGTCCCTCACATCCTGCATTCGTACCTCTCCGGCTACGGCAGGTGTCCACTCTTATTCCACATCCCCCCTTTTGGGTTTGTGCTCATTTTCTCCGCTGTTGACCAACAGGGATTTCCTGCCGCCCTCGGCAGTCTTTGATGCCTTTTGCCTCTCATCGTTAGCCACTTCCTCCGGAGTATCCTGGTCCGGTGTTGGCCTTTCTGGCAGCGCTGTCCCCACTGTGTTTAGTCAGCTGGTTGACACTTCTGTTCCCTTGGGAACTTAGTGGGGTTCTGTCGCAGACCCGCCTCCAATGGGGTATGGCTTTGGTATCTATTCTAAGTTAAGGAATCTGCGGCTAGATGTCTCTATCAGATGTACGAGTTACTTACCTTCGGTAACGATGTATCTGGTAGAGACGTTGTCTAGCCGCAGATTCCTTAACGCCCACCCATCCTCCCCGATCTGCGAGGACCTTTTCAGGTGGGGTTTTCGGCTTTCGCCTCCTTGGGGGTGGCTTGTCCTTCTACGGGACTGCGTTTTTTCGCCTTGCTCCCCGTTGGCCTCTTCCTTTGGTTCACTTGTTCCCCCCCCCACCCCCCCCTCCCCCCACCCCCCATTTTCATGCTGGGGCGGTGGATTCAGGTGTCCTTCTGTGTTTTTACGCATCAGTTTCTTCCAGTATGGTGCCTACCTGTGTTCTCTACCCTCCCACCCGCCTTCTCTGTTGTCGCTCCTGCAGTCAATTGGTGTTCCGGTCTCTTTTGGGCCTGTTCCTACGACCGATAATTCTCTCACAGGGGACACGGTCTCCCTATTTCTTTCTTTCTTTTCTTAATCCTATGGGTGGGTGCCTTTTTGCCTGTCGCTCTCGGCTCATTATTGCCGTCTTGCCTCAGGAGTGGGCACTATCTCGCTTTTGCGGGGTTGCTTCTCAGTTTATTGTTCTGCCCTCTTCATTTCCTTTCATCCGGTGCAGACTCTGTCGTCTGCCTCGGTCTTCTTTTTGTAGGTCAATTTCCCTCAAGGGTGCAATTCACTTCGCTCTTGCGAATTGGCTTCTCAGAGTATTGCTCTGCTCTTTCCTTTTCGACACCTTTCAGTCGACAGTGATTCTCACTGTCGCTCATGGTGTTTTCTCACCGATTCTCCTTTTTTATTCACACACTGTTCCCATACTCTCACAGTTTTGCTGGGGGCTCCGCGTTGTAGCGCGGAAAAGTTCCTCCGAAGAAAACTGACGTCAGCGCGCCGGGAGGGTTCTATATGGCTCCACTGACGTCATGTCCGGGGACGACGTCAGGGCGGAGCCAGGCGGCGCCGCCCCCCGGCGCGCAGAGGTACTGCTGCGCAAAATTTTCCGGATCCAGTCTGACGCCTGGGGATATTCTAAGTTAAGGAATCTGCGGCTAGACAACGTCTCTACTGGATACATCGTTACCGAAGGTAAGTAACTCGTACTCCAATGCCACATTTTACAATCTGTGATCAAGTCAGTATAGCCTCACTGGGATGTTGGAGGAAAGTAGTATTGGGGCAAGCAAGAGTATGGCTCAGTATAGTTTCTGGTACGAATAGGGGAATTGCCACTTTGTCTGTTTTCCTCATTACAGTCCTCATCAGTGGCTAAAATGAGTTATTCTTAATCTTTAAACCATTTTATACATAATGTTAAATCCCCATTGTGATTGGACCTCCAAGATCCTCCTCACTGGTGTGGAATTAGTGTGTATGGTGACCCTGGGATCCCATAACCTGTAAGTGTTACTAGTACCGTTTCATCTGGTGTGGTTCTCTTTTGAGGTATTTTATTCAAATAGCTAACGTGGTTTAAGAGCCTTCTAAAAGTGGATTGAGTCCGCAGTTCCTGTCACATAAAGCATATATTGAAAATTGGGGGTACAGAACATGACTGGATGTATGGCCTGATTTAAATATCAGTGGTAATGGACAATCGCTTAATACTGAGAGAGAAAAAGCAATTTTTTTAAATCTACCAATCTGAATTTCCTTCTTCAGTTGATATTAAGATTAATATTGATATATTTTCTAAAGCGTGCAAATGCCAATAGCGTCTTGGAGCTAGTGCCTACCATATGGATTAAACAGGGGTGTAGGAGTGGAGATTTGTTTTATCTCCCTTTCATGAAGAGTAAATGAAAAGCCATGTTTTAAAAAGCTTTCTGAAGCTCAGGAAGTTGGACTGGCCTCTTAGTTGTTCCAGTAAATAGTTCCACAGATAGGCTGTAGTGTGGGTAAAGCCCCCCCCCCATTAGATCTCCTGATTTTACCAACATTGACAGTCCTGGAATTGGTTGAGCCTAGTGACCTACTGGGGTTGTACCAACTAAGATTTCTTTTTAAGTAGTCTGGTGCAGTTCCATATAGGGATTTATGAGCAAGACAGAGAGCCTTGATTTTGACTCTATTCTTCACCGGCAGCCAGTTGGAGCTCTTTTTTTGTCCCTGATAAAGACTGAAATTTAGGAATTTTCTTATGCAGTCTGACTGCTGCATTTTGAAGGCACTGGAGTTTTTTCAACAAGCGCTGATGAATGCCTACATATAGGGCGTTGCTATAGTCCAATCTTGATAGCACAAGTGCTGTTATTATTGTTTTTTATAGTTCAAAAGTTATGTACAAAAAGATCTTCCTAATTTTACGCAGTAGAAAGAAACCGGTGGAAGTGAGGTTGTTTATCTGAGAGTTGAACGACTGGAATCAAAAGTTATCCCCAGGTTCTTGACAGTGGCTGCTAGTGCAGGTAGTGATCCTAGCGCTTGTGGCCACCAAGATTGGTTCCAGGATGGTAAGTTCTTCCCAAAAAAGAGAACCTCAGTTTATGCTGAGTTGAGCATGAGGCTATTTACATTCATCCATTGCACAATGGCCCCATAGAGCTATGGAATATTCGGCCGTCTCTGCAGCATTCTTAGAAATGGACACAATAAGCTATGTGTCGTCTGCGTATGCTTCAGGAGCAAAGACGAAGGATCAAATAGGTTTTGTCCAGTGGGGCCACATAGATATTAAATAAAGTAGGGCTCAATGATGACCTTGTGGAACCCCACAGGGTAACGTGAAAGACTTAAAAACCAAATCCCCCAGAGCCACTGATTGTTCTCTCTGAGAGAGAAAGGAACGGAACAGTTTTAAGGCTGAGCCTCTAATTCCAATTTCTGCCAGGCACGCAATCAGAATCTTGTGATTTGCTGTGTCAAAGGCTGCTGACAAATCTAATAGGGTCATAGCAGCCTGCCCACCACTGTCCATTATACTTCGCACCTGTCAGCAGCTATAACCAGAGCGGACTCCGTACTGTGATTTGGCCTAAAACCAAATTGGGCTGAGTCTAGAACATCATTCTCCTCCACAAATTTTGACAGGATGGAAGTCATGTATTTTTCCAGAGCTTTTGCTAGTAGAGGCTGTCGAGAAATAGGGCGGTAATTCTTAGTCTCTTTGGGATCTGTTGTTGGCTATTTCAGCAGGGGGAGGATCGAGACTCTTTTCCAAGCTAAAGGAAAAGGAACAGTTTCCAAAATGTTGTTAAATAACTGAGTAAGGGAAAGTGAAATTACTCCCACAATCTCACTAATTATTTTGGGAGGACAAGGATCTGAGGGAGCACCAGATTTTATTTGGCCAACTAATTCTATCACTCTTTCCTCCGTGAGGAGGGTGAACTTAACTAAAGAGTTTGGGTTTAAGGCCGTAATGTTGCGAACCGAGGGGTCTTGACAATCTATCCTTGCTAATCAACTTGTGGAAAATTTCCCCAACTTTACTTTGAAGAAATCTGCAAGTTGATTACAGAATAGCTGGCAGGGAACTTGAGTAGAGTTCGAGGCTGTACCAGATAGGATCCCAAAAGTTATAAAAAGTTATTTAGTTGAGTTCTTTGCAACGTAATGTTTTTCCGAAACAATCATGTTTTTGTTATCTTGAAGTATATTGTTGTATTGTGCTTTTTCTTCCTCTCTGTAGTGCTTCCTCCACACGTTTTCTTGGCTTCTACATTTCAATTTCATCTCCTTAAGCCGTGAAGAAAACCAAGGGGCTGAGGGTCTTTTTCTGTAATTCTATACGATTTTCACAGGAGCATGCAAATTAACCGCTGCTCCTTAACCACTCTGAGAAAGTCCCTGCCGGGGGTTTAGTGTCTTTTATGAAGTGCGAGTAGGAATTCTTGAGGGTGTCTGCCAGGTCAGGAATACAGATTTTGTTCCATGCTTGGACTCTTTTAAGCTGCGAGCCTTTGAAATTCAGATTGGTGGAATGTATAGAGTGCAGGCTAAAACTAACCATCTTGTGGTCTGACCATGTGATAGGCACAATATCGTCAACTTTTAGATCTGACCTATTGGTGAAAATCCCGTCTAGCACATGGCCTGCATTGTGTTTCCCGCGCTCACCAATTGTGATTGGTTAAAACTGTTTAGAATGTCTAAACGTTGGCAGATTCTCCTCTGGATTTGCCATTTTCCTTTAGAAATTGTGGGATTGTCCATTAAAACTGAACAGTACATCATGACCTGAATGCTAGAAACCTCTGAACATTTCAGTGGTAGAAAGACAGTTATAGTTAAAAAGATGAAGCCCCCAGAATGCTTTCCATCTTTCTCGCTTGAGCCAGAGCTCTGTATATAAAGTCAAGCAAGAGTTCAGAACAGCCCTGCACAGTTTGTAGTGAAATTGAAGTTGGCCGAAACAGATAATTTGGTAGATAAAGCCTGTCTCTTCACTTAAAGATGGAAAATACTTCTATGGCATATATCAGTTTGAAACTTTGTAGAAGGATGGAAAGTTTGCTGGATCTAACTGCTACCTAACACAACAGCAAATTAGTTGTCTTAAAAACATTGACGATGTTACAGCTTTCCTGGAGGAAAGTCAAAGAGACAAATGGGAAGGGCAGCATGCCTAGGCCAGCAAGATATTTGTTTTCAGTGGCAACCAACAAGCCTATGTGTATACGCTGACAAATGTTCTACATAGGCAGCTATATGCAACTGCAAAGTGTTATGCATTGCCACTGGTGAAAAATCTTATGAAGCGGAAGTTATCGGAAGCTTCTATTTGCAAATGATACTTGAACCATCCAAACAATTTGTAGCAGTTTCTTTTAATTTGTCCTCAGTAGAAAGAGAAACAGAGAAAATGAACTGCCCATTGGTTGAAGGGATGGGTATAACAAATATAGCAACTACAATGCTGCTTCTTCATTTTTGGCCAGGACAGTTCTGTCATGAGAATGATGGAAATGTTCTGGACATAGCATGGTAAATGTTCATGAAAAAACAAGATGACATGAGGTGTAATGAGGCTTAACCAACAAGTGATGATAAAAATCTTACACTGACTCGATGATCTATTGAAGTCCGGGATCAGTTCAAGGGATAACGTCCGACCGCCTGCTTCCTTTGTAAAATTTGAGATTTCAGAGTGTACACTTCAAATTCGGTAATTTCATAGCAATTTTTATAAAAGATTTTAGAGACTTGAACATGTAACATTTAATCATTTTGAGAGTTCTCTAACTTTGTGGGCGTAATTAATTGTGTTTTATTGTTGTATACTGGTTTTTATTTGTATAGTGGTAGACAATGATGAAAGAAATTACAATTAATTCTAAACTGAGCAGGACAGTTGAAGGATTAGGATCACTACAAATGCTAAAACGTCCATAACAGCTTTACACAAGACTGTTTTTATTTCCTCTGATGGAATGTGGGCATATACCATATATGTATGTTACAACCACCAAAATAGATATCAGAGTCATAAGAGGTAGAATGTGGAAGGACCATTCTGTAGTCATCGAAACATGTCACAAGGGACAGAATTTTTATTGTATCTGGGAGTAGTTTTGCAGGCTGAGTTTGGCTATTTAGAGAAGGGGAAAGAAGTATGAGCTGACAAATGTAAGAGCAGCAAAAGAGCAAGAGATCATGTAAAACAAAACCTCTGTGCTTGGGGGACCATACTTTTGTCAATTAAATACTGTTTTTCTACCCTGTAAATGTTGTGTGAAGTACAATTAACTCTGATACTTTATTGTTTAGCACTGAGACCTTGAAAGCAGCCGCTGATACAGAAATGAACTCCCACACAGGTGATCAGCATAGACCTGCAGAGTTGCACTTGGAGTCAAACAAACCAGCGCCTAATCAGAAATCGAGGAAGAGGGATGCTAATGTTCAAGAAATAAATGACGATGAGCTACCTGCCAAGAAGATTTCACTGCACACTTTACAAGTTGATTCTCTTAAAAGCATATGCAAAGCCCCAAAACAGGAGAATGTGAACATAGTGGAGGTAAGTAGTTTTAAAGAGGGTATTTGCAATATAGTGAACAACCGAAGAGCTTCTAAAGTAGCATAACTTAACTAAGGAGCATGTCAGAAAATGTGGAAACAAATGGAATGCCTTACATGGAATGCAGTGCCCTACCTAATGGTAAATCCATGTCACAAAGATCACACTTACCTTTGTTAATTATAAATTGTGCTGTGTGGTAAAATTGTAGAACGATTTTACACAACTTTCAATCAAATCCAGAAATCTTACAAATGGACTGATTTAAATTAATTTGTGTGTGAAAGCTGCTGTTTTTGATTTAGAATGTAAAGTCTTACAGCAATGCTTAAAACAGTATTCCAAATAAGGTTTTGCTGCTCAGGAGCACTTGGTTCAAGTTTCTTTTTCAGTGAACATGCACCACCATGATTGAACAAAGAAACAGTATAGCTTGTTCTCAAATGAAACAAATTATAAGTTATATTTTATCATGCATGACTACAAAGACTGTGACAAACTGTGATTTGACATATGCTATAGCGCACTCTCAATGTAGCACTGTTTAATAGAGTTACCAAGCAGGCCATTGAAACAGCAGATAAAGGATTTTGTCCAGAACATCTTTGTAAGGTAAAGACTATTCGCCTGTCACCAGGGCTCACAGATCCCTGCTTCATGCAGCTTTATCTGCCACATCACGCACCAACATAGCAGTATGTATTTTCTGTATTGTTAGTTTCAGTGTAGAAATCTCTCATTCATATCTCACTTATATATCTTACTTTAAAAAAAACACAGCAGTGTTTGTTTTTGTTGGTCTTAAAGGCATAGATTTTGCTGGCACCATTACCAAACCCTCATCTTTAACCTGAGGGGGTATAGAGGAAGGGGAGTAGGAACATTTTATTCCTCCAAAGAACAACAGAGCAAAGGCTTCTTATCCAGATTTCATGTGGAGTCTCCTTTGGACAAAAGCACTGAACTAATTTTGTTATCAATTTTCGAGGATAAACATCTTCATAGCTGGTTTATTTGTTGAAGTGCTTCTTGATCAGCTAAATGGGAGATAATATCAGTCGGGAAAGTGGATGTGTGTGATAAGCACCTGCTCCTGAGGTTCACATCTTGTAAGTTCATCTTAGTCTTTCGTTCCCCTAAGGTCAATTAATTGAGAACAATTTAATGAAATAATGTCCGCACTGGTTATTTACTGCACTGTGAAACTGAAAGACTGATAGCAAGTGCTAGGTATTTAATATTCAAAAATAATTATTCAGGCTTCTCTATGCCATAGGCATCATCCACATTAGCCAGCAAAGACTCCTAGTTTATGCAGACCAGAGGGCCTCCTCCTTCTCATAGTACTAATTTGGGTGTCCATCCTACTGTGGAAAATGGAAAGGGAAAGGAAATTCCTCCAGGCTAGACAGTAATCATGTTGTTGCAGTCTCAATGGTAGGACTCACCGATAGGCATACAGAAACTGAAGTAATTCTGTGTTTAATGTAAATGTTCTAGGGCTACTTCAGACCATGAACCCTCAAACCGTAAAAGGGCTGAGAAATAACTATAGTGACACTAAAATATAGAAATATATAAAAAGGTTTATTTATAAATTATCTTAATCCCAATGATAAGGGACTATAAAAACACATAATAGACATAAAAATATTCATACAGAGACTATCAATTATACAACACTCTGACCACATTCATTCACATTCAAAGGCATACTACATACATATAATCAAGTTGATATACATGATTATTCCATCCCACATGATTGAAGATCTACAAAATATGACGAACAAACAACAGCAACATTTAAATGAGAAATATGTATGTGTTTGGGTGGTTTTCACAGATGACTCTACGCGCGTTTCGACAGAAGCACTGTCTTCATCAGGAGTTCCACCTCAGAATGTTATGCTCAGTATCTGTACGTGGGCTGATAAGAAGTTTAGATGGTTCAGTTCAAAACAAAGGTGTTATATCTTCATAGGTATGTTCTTATCGTCCAGGATGCACCTGTGCAGTTCTTATGTTGATAATGGCCTGTCTCGAAGGGGAACAGATTTAATGTGTTAATCGACTCCTCAAGAACAGGACCTTGATAAAATATGTCCAATGAAAGAGACGAGCTGCAAGTCCCTGAAATGGTTAGAAATAGATACGAAATTAGCGATACACAACGTTGAGCAGCTCTGTTCTCTGTTTAGCAGTCTACCAAAGCAGCTAAAAAACGCCGAAATGCCGATAGTCATTTGATAGTCTCTGTATGAATATTTTTATGTCTATTATGTGTTTTTATAGTCCCTTATCATTGGGATTAAGATAATTTATAAATAAACCTTTTTATATATTTCTATATTTTAGTGTCACTATAGTTATTTCTCAGCCCTTTTACGGTTTGAGGGTTCATGGTCTGAAGTAGCCCTAGAACATTTACATTAATGTCTTTTCCCTGTCTAGGTGTACTTCTCACTGGTGTCTGGGGGCCCCTTCATTTTGTAATTCTGTGTTTAGACACAAGAACATTTATCAGACCTCTGTTTTTTTCTAAAACAACTTTGTTAGCATTTCATTGTTATGCAGATAGTGCAAATATTTAGATGTCAATTGTACAGCGACCACCTTGTAGCAGTATTGAAAACAGCAAATGCTTCAAGACAGCAATTGTAAATTGATTAGTGCAGTTAATTAAAGGGGACTGTTGTCAGCAAATCATAGATAGTTCAGCTTACAATAGGATGGTCAAGACTGTCTATACTGAAGCAGCAATTCATGTTGCCTTGTCTGCAAACGAAGAAGATACACCTATTTGATTACAATTCCTTGGAACCATAAAAAAAACCATAACTCCCGATTAGTTAGCCTAGATGTGGATAGTAGTCGATTCTGATATTGTATAGAGGGCGGGCACTGGTGAGGAAGTAGTTACTCTTGTGTTTTGCAGATAGGGATATAACCAGTTCTTTTATGGTCGATAGGATGGACCTTTATTCATTGCTACTGCAAAGTGTAAAATAAAATTGACTTGCCATCAGCATATATATGTTCACTAGATGGCCTTTCAGCTCATTCAATTGCGGGTCACTGGCAGCAAATCCGATTAGCAGAAGCCCAATTAAGGAGGCTTGGTATTGTCCTTCCTGCTTTCACTATATACTGTACCTATTTCATCACTACTAAGGAACTCCAAAACAGCCGCTTCCCATTGTCAGAGTCTGAGGGCCAGTTGCAGATTTACAAAGCATTGTTATGGCCCCTTCCTAAGATGGCACATTTACTGCCTGCTTCTTGGGGCTTGGGGATAATCCCAAGAGGCAGGCTTTGGGGGTGTTATAATGAATCCTGTTGATAGTTTTGACAAGTGTGATGTTAATTTCTTGCCAGAATTTTGTGATTACAGTGCAGTCCCACATGATATGAAAATAATCTGCTGTGACAGCGTGGACATCCTACAGGTTCATACAGTGGGAACTTGCTTACCACGTGTGGGGACATGTATGCTCTATGCATTTGGTAATATTATATCTGTTGAAACTGAGCATTACGGGAAAACCTTTCTAGGATACTCCAAAGGTCCATGTTGTCAAATGGGATCTCAGCATCCTCCTCAAAAAGATCCCCCAAATTGGTGATTCCAGCTCGTTCCTGGCACGCTACGCTGGTGCTACCCCCATACCTATGTGAGAAAGCAGCCAAGCGAGGGACATTTCAAGCGTATATGTGCTTGTGCTCCGGGTACGTTATACTGCTCACCAATGTACTGCGCACCTCGTATGAGGTACTCTGTGGTGGGATGAGGTCTTGATAGGCCTGGACACTCTCACGGGTGAAAAGTAGTGCTCTACAAGTCTACTGATTGATTGATTGATTGAATAATTGATGGCTGAAGGACCCATTGAGCAATGGTAGTCATACATTCCAGCAGTGTAGCAACTTCGCGTTCTGTGGTGTGCCGTCCCGCTACCCAAAGCGGTAACCATTGTGTTTGTGCAGCTATATAGTATAGCTCAAAATCTGAGATCGGAGTCCTCTGTGTCCCACCCGCTTCTTCAAGGTGGCCAGTGCAGCTCGCACACGTCCACCTTTCCAAACCAAGTCTAGCACCAGGCTATCAGTTTCTTTAAAATGACATTGGGGAATAACAAAGTGTAAATGCGCGTAATAATATGACAGCTGCTATGCATCCTGCCATTGTGAGAAGGAATGTGCGCCAAAACGTAACCTGAGTTTTAAGTGACTGCAGCACTCGTACTAGATTGCCCCTTGATGAAATCTGCATTCATTCGATAGACCTGTACTCCCAAATATTTAAACATGTAGGTTACCCAGGTTGGGTTAACGGTGCCAGGCCCATTTCCAGTTAGGGTGAGTCCAGGGTCCATTGGGTGTATGCTGGACTTCTCCCAATTGACCCTCCACCCTGAGAGGTTGCCAAAAGTCACAAGCTCTAGGTTAATTGGTGTAAGGCTCACAGTGTCTCGTATGTAAATTAACAAATCAACTGCATATAGGGAGATGTCAATTGTATCGACATTTGATATACCTCACTCACCGCTCACCTTCCTGAGCCGTGTGGCGAATGGCTCCATAGCCAGAGCAAACAAAAGTGGGGAGATGAGGCAGCCTTACCTGGTGCCCCTACACACCGAATACTGGCCAGATAACACCTTACCCTTTCGTGCTCTTGCTACCGGATGTGTGAAAGAATCTTTATCCACCAGACCAAACCAGCTTAGCACTCCGTGAAGAAGTCTCCAACTTAACAAATCAAACGTTTTTTTAATATCAATTGCAGGCACTGTAGCTCAGGGCCAGATCTTAAGGAAAACCTCAAGTCTCCTAGCATTCTGCAAGGTGCTACAATTAGGAATGAAGCAGTTTCGGTCTTAGTGGATGTGAGAGGCCATGTGAGGCAGCAGTTAGTTTGCCATTAGTTTCCCCAAGATTTTGTAGTCGACATTTAAGATAGACAAGTGCCTGTACACCAATAATTCTTCAGTAGGCTTCCCTGATTTTGAATGTATCAGGCCTGTGTGTTTAAACACAGAAGTATTTAAGTTTGAGATTGTAAATCCTGAGCTTCGAAACAGCGTTTGTGACCGCATGTTTTTTTTTTTTTTTTACAATGTACAAAAAGTTCTTTTGAAAGTGTTCCTGATAGACCTATAACCACAGAATCCTCACTTCCCAAAGTGTAAGACTGGATACAGAAAAGCTTCAGCAGTACCCCTGAACGCCAGCATGTGGTGCCGGCATCATTGTCATTCCACTCCATATGTGACATGCCTTGATTGACTCCATTCATGCTCGCTGACATCAGTTCCTTTCTTTCCAAGCCAACATACGCTGATCTGGAGATTTCCCTTGTCTCATTCAGACACTCTTCAAAGATTTACACCTAAAAACAGTATGCAATAGAATATGTCACTCTCCAAATCTACAGGGTTTAAACCCTGTGGGGAATGTCACAAACAAATGTCTGTGTCTGATTACATGTGGTTTGCTTGTGGGGGTTTGACCATGATTCCAAGGCCTGAAGTGATTGTTCCTTGATGCACCTCAAGGTCATTTTAGACCTGGAAGCAAAGCTCTTCATGGGAGACCACCTCAAGATCACGCGGGATTGGATGAGGTCTAAAGGTAGGTTCGATCCCACTCCTTAGTTTGCTTCCACGACAGGTCATCTTTGCGATCTAAGTCCTCGGGCAAAACCAAGAAGTGCAAGAAGTCCAAGCCAGGCTCTGCCCCATCACGCCACTTTCATTCTCTTGAGAAGGCGCAAGGGTGTCGCTGTGCCTCCAGGTCATGTTCCAGAAGTCACTGTACATCGAAGTCAATTTAGACCCTTGTTCTGCGGCAACCAGAATTTCCAGGGCTGTCGGCAATGCACAGAAAGTAGAGGATTTTGGCTAAACCATGCTGTGACTTTTTGGCACGTTACTGGCTCCCTCTGGCTCGCCTGCGGACCTAAGGAGCCAAGAGGTCTCCCAGCTGCGCTTCTGTCGGTAGGTCCGCCCTCTCCTCCAGTTGTGGCTTCTAGATCTGCTTAGGAATTTGGACCAACTTCGGTACTAGTTCCCTCCCCGGTGCCACCACCCACGCCAGAACGCGATCCACTAATGCTGGCGCCATCGACTCCGGATGATGACGGCCAACTCATAGTGCTATTGTGCTTTCCGACGCCAATACGGCACCGCCCGAACTCGACCGAAGCTGCGTGCTCCTTTATCTGAGCCACAACCTCTTTACCACCCTTCTGATTCTGGCCCAGTGTTCTACCTGCTGGAAGGGCTCATGTCCTTCATGAGTTATTCATCACAGACTCGGATTATGGGGGCTGTGAGGCTGGGGATGAGATTACCCAGACGTACCTACAGGATAACTGGTATGAGAATCTCCACTATGCCACTGGTCTGGATACCTCCCCTGGCCCCGGACAAGTACCCAACCCGGCCCCTTCCCCAACTCACTTTCCAGGGCCTGCCATTAGAGTCAGCTCCTCCTTTGCTATGTTTATATGGTTATGCGAAGTGCGGCGGAGATTCTTGATATTCAACTTCCCACTCAGGAAGTTAAAACCAATCAAGCCCTGCTCACGTCCACCTGTGCATCACCAGACGCCATTGCCCTGCTCTGGGCAATCCACCTTTCCTAACCCACCACCCCTCTCCTGAGAGGTTTGTGGTGCAGGCTTTTCCCTGTTTAGTTAACCCAAATTAATTTTCCACTACTCCTTTGGTAAGCAGGTTTTTTCCTCTGCGAGTTTGGCCCTTTGTTCAGTGAATGACAACTGCCTCTTAGACCGCTAGTCTTGTGCCTTGTGGGAGTCCGTGGGCCAAGTATTGCCCATGGTCCTGGGAGAAGCCCGGGTCCATAACAAAACCAGCCTCGGGAAGGACTGCATGCTCATTCCACCAGGGCCCAAGCTGCTACCGCTGCATGCACTACTGTCTGGACAGCCAGGCTCGCAGAGAGGGGCATTTCTCCTGCTCGGTCCTACAGGACTTTTTGGTTTGAACCAATTCACAGCCCCAACTCCTAATCGTTACTACTCTGGTATGTATTCAAAGGGTGAGGAATGTGCAGTTGGAAGTATCCATCAGAAGAACAAGTTACTTACCTTCGTTCACGCTCTTTCTGGTAGGGACTCAGTCTAACCACAGATTCTAAACCGACCTTTCCGTCCTCCCCATTCTGTGAATTGGACTCAATCCATTAATAAGTTACCAAGTCTTAGGATGGTGCACACTGGTCAAAGCCAATTTGATGTTGCGGCTCTGTGTTTTGGGGCGCGTACAGCCTCAAAAGCAACTGACAGCACACGGATGAGTGGAGCCTATACTCGAGACACCAGCGCTCCGCCCCCTTCTCCATCGCACACATCCCCCGCATCCGTCATACCAACATTTGAGAACACTCCTTCTCCTACTTTACCGCAAAGTCTTAGAATGACGTCCACCTTCGAACCTCTTCCTCCCTGCTGGAATTCAGGAGAGGGCTCAAGGTCTGGATATTCAAATGAACACTTCCACAGCAGCATGGTTTTCTCAGTGCCTGGATACCTTCACGGGTGATTAGCCATGCTTTGTAAATCTGGTTAGATTGATTGATACTTAGCCCGCACGTCATTTCCAGAGCCGAACGGCATCAGTGTGGAGCCACACGGTGCTATATATTAGCGCTTAGAAATACTGCTCAAAAGTTTCTGAATCCAGTCTGACGCTTGGGGAATATTCAGAAGGTGAGGAATCTGCGTTAGATAGTCTGTACCAGAAAGAGCGTTATCAAAGATAAGTAACTTGTTCTGCACAACCCACTAACTTCAAGATGATCTATCAGAGATGGTCAAAACTCCAGTACATGTATAGTACTCGTAGGTCAGCTTCAGGAAGCTTGATACGCATGTATTTCTCCGAATGTCACTGAAACAGAAATGACCTTAAAAGTGTTGTGTGTAAGTGGAACAAGAACATCAGTTTAATGCACCAGGGTTGTCTGGGAGAAAGACTGCAGTCCTGACCCCAGTCTTCACTGGACAGTTTGGAGGGAACAGAGATGGTGAAGTGATTGGAGGTGGCATTAGCAAGGCACCAGCGAACGCCAGCTTCCTTTCCACCTCACTGATATAACTGTTTTTCCATGTGTGTGTTGTAATTTAAGATAAAGTAAAACAATGTTGGAACTGTAGGAAAGTTCCAGCATGATTGGTGATTGTTGCATGTTGGGAATGAAAATAAATGGTCTGAAATGTCTGAAGGGAGGCAAAAAAATGTTAACTTCGTTTTATCATCATTTTGGCAACAGCATGTACAGATCAATGTTAAGCAGATCATCAGTAGCACAAATGTGTACATATATTACACAGTAGTGCATATCCAACCTCTGATCTCTGGCCTCTGTCGCCAACCACATGAACAATGGAACAAACAAAAATGCAACAAATTAGCCCCTGGAGATCGCCTTTGATGTTTTGCTAAACTAGTATTAGTATAGTGGTCTGCATTACGAGTATGAGAAGTGTACAGTTGTGTGCAGAGGACTGTATGGCATCACTTTGATTTAATCAGTGGGTTTGTTTGTGATAGTGAAGATCGACAAGCATAACCCCTTTACTATCTCATTAGTCTTCTATCCCTTTGGGCTGCCAGTGTTCAACGCATTCCTAATATCCAGTGCGGGAGGGCTTCACTGATGTGCCTCGGAGACCTCCATATTACTCCACTGGTGTACGGGGGTTGTGTGCATCTATTTCTGTTTAACCTTAAGTACGTCGATCAAGTTATACTCATGTTACCCTGTCTAAACTTCTCCCCCAAGCCACCCCAGTGTTTCTATTCCAGCTGCTAAGAACTGTTGTGGTAATCCCTGCATCTGCACACTACAACATGACCATCAACCAACAAGAGTGGTCAGGTGCTTCAGTCAGCTTGAAGTGTGTGGCAATTAAGCGGGTAGCTAATAAAGTAGCTAAATCAAAAAACCTATATGAAGACTTAGGTATTTTTTGCCTATTAATCCTAATAGGTGGATTTTTGGATGCAGTTTTACCTGCTACTTAACTCAGGCTGTTCATTACTGCAGTCCAAAAGCAGAGAGTAACTGGGCATTCCCAAACCATATGAAAAAAAACCCTTCCGGTTTCTGTTATCTAGGGAAAACTTAACTAGATACATGATACACTTTCCCCAACTCCTGAGGTCTAATACATTCTGTGTATATAATTGTTCTGAATTAACCGGAAGTGCAGATTTTGTGACACCCATGGAATGTATGCCCATATTTCCTTTACACTCTATCACGTAACTCCCTGGTAGCTTGACACAGAGCAGTCGGGCTTAACTTACGAGGCAATGTGTAAAGTATTTGTGCAACACTTAAAACAGCAGAAACACCGCACAAAAAGATACCAAACCTGGTTCGAAAAATAGAGCTTAATTATATTTACAAAACAAGACCAAAATGACAAAAATCCAATAAGTAGAACCGGAGTTTTTAATTTTTAATATTAAATTGAAATGTATTGCTTAAAAGCATATAGCGCCATCCGGGGCTATCTGGTCGCGCTTGACCAGGACAAATCCAAAAGTTCAGGCCGACCATTATGGTGCGCGGGTCGTATACAAGGATCAAGCTTTTCCCACGGCAAAGTACCTTGGTTGTGCCATTGACGGAGCCGAGATGCATGGGACAGGAGGCGATGCGTCAACCCCAAAGTACAGGATTCAAAGGCGATGCGTCCTCGTCAAGTTGCACAATCAGGAATGTGTCGTCATCGAACCCTTCTGTTGTAGGCGATGCGTCATCATCGAGCCGCGCAGTCGGCAATGCGATGTCTACGAAGCAACGATGTTTCGATTTTGAACTACGCTGATGTGTGGAGTTTTACAGTTGCAGCACTTTGCACTCATTTCCAAGGGCCCAGGGCTGGATTGGCACCACTTGGCAGGGCAAGACTCTCAGGTTGCCGAGTCCAGGTGCTGTTGGCGGTGAATTTAAGTCTTTGGTGTCCCTGAGACTTCCAACAGGAGGCAAGCCCTTGGAGTCACTTTGGATCTGTGGTGTAGAGATGCAGGTCCAGTCCTCCTCACTCCCAGGCAGGGTGGGCAGCAGGGCAGGCACAGCAGAGCGGGAGTCCAACAGAGTAACAGTCCTTTCAGCAGCACAGCAGTCCTTCTTCCTGGCAGAATAGTCTCAGGTCCAGAAGTGTACCGAGTTGGTGGTGTCAGAGGTCCAGTACTTCTATCCAGCTGTGCCTTTGAAGTGCACAGAGTCCCTGCCCTTCCTGCCCTGACTCCAGACTCACTAAAGAGGGGTATGCATGCCTTTTAGGTGTAAATGTCAGCTCCTCCCTCCCATCCTCCCAAGGATGGCCCATCAGTCACACATAAGCTGCCTTTGTGTGTGGCTGTCTGGAGGGAATGCACAAAGCCCAGTCATTTACCTGCGGTGTATTCATAGATGGGCAGAAGGCACCAAATGGATAAAGTGAGAAAAGGCCAACTTTCTAAAAGTGCCATTTTCAGAATTACAATTGCAAATCTAACTTAGTTAGAATTTTAAATTGTGATTCCAGGGACACTTATAAGATGTAATAAGGTAATCCCGATGTTAACCTATGGGAGAGATAGGCCTTGCAGTAGTGAAAAACGAATTTAAGAGTTTTTCACTACCTGGACATGTAAAACTTTAAAGTACGTGTCCAACGTTTTAAATACACTGCACCCTGCTCTTGGGGTTATCCAGGGCCTCTTTTAGCGGTGACTTATATGTATTAAAAAGGAAGGTTTGGGCCTGGCAAGAGGTGTATCTTGCCAGGATGACACCTTCGAACAAATGGTGTTCATACTATATGATATCCCCTCAGCCAAGGTTAGGGTCAATGAGTCCCTCTCTGAAAAATTCTAACTCTCCCAAGGGACTAGGCAAGGATGTCCCCTATCACCTCTACTCTTCCTCCGAGCCATAGAACCTCTCCTCTCAGAAATTCGCCATAACACAGTCATCTCAGGCATCCCCTTTTGGCTCCACAAACCACAAAGTAGCAGCCTATGTGGACGACGTCCTCACCTCCAGGGATGCAGAAGCAGCTATCCCTGAAATCCTCAAGCTAATTATGCCTATTCCTATACCTCCAGCTACACACTAAACAAAAAACAGAAGTTTTTCCGCTCAACCCCATCTGCACACCCTCAATTATTAAGGACACAGACCTGAAATGGCAAAACCTCCACCTGAAATACTTAGGCCTACATCTAAGCAAATCCCTCCACGAATGCCGCGCACATATTGAAAACATACTTTTGAAAATGATCCAGGACCTGATCGCTACTTGGTTCCCCAAATTCATGACATGGTGGTGCAGACTAGAGTGCACCAAAATGCTAATTGTTCCACAAGTAAACTTTATCATCAGTAACTATCGGACTCTTTCTTCAAAAGTCTAAACAAGTCCACCACTCAATTCATCTGGCATAATAAAAAGCCTAGAATTGCTTCCAAAATCTTATTAGCAAAGAGAAGTGAGGAGTGGGCCTATCCAAATTCAGTGGGATGCAAATGGCATTCCTGCTTAAGCAATCCATGCACCTGTTCTGTTCAAACCTCCTCCTCCCAAAATTGAGCTAGACCTCTTTTGACCATTCAGCCTGCTGGCATCTATCTCTATAGACCACTTTAAACCGCAACTCTCTTTAAACATTCTTAGAGATACAATGCTTGCCATAAAGCACCTGGACAAGAACTGCTCAATCAGAATCAAATATTCCTCATATGCATCTATCTGGCACAACCCATTAATAAAAATTGACGTTAAAGCCCTCCACTGGCATTCCTGGTCATCCGAAATATTATACTTGAAAGATGTAATCAACAGAGACAACCCTATCCCGTTTTCCCTACTTCAAGACTCCTCAGGCATTCCCAATAAGAAATTCTATGACTTCCTAAAATTCAAAGTAGCGATAAACCACAACCAACACTTGACGCAGAAACGCTCAATCCCCAAGTATCCTTAAAAAACTTGCCGCACTCTCCGCCCATACTCACCAGGCCTCAAAAATCTATAAGATTTTCCAAGAATCGCTTCTAACCCCATTCAGAAATATCAAAAGAAGTGGTCGGACTCCTGCTTTAGGGAAAGCTATTTCAACCTAACTGAAAATAACTGGTCACTGATTTGGAAACATGCCATCAAGCTCAAGATATCTCCGATAATACTCCAATGCAAATATTGTTTACTATGCAGAACCTTTGGGTCCCCAGCTAAGCTCTGCAAATTGGGCCTTCTTAACTCAGACAAATGTTGGAACTGCGCCTCAGAAGTGGGCGATCTGGACCACATGATCTTTTACTATCCCTTGCTTCGGTCGTACTGGGAAGACATTAACAAAACTATTAATGACATCTTCCACTGCAGGGTATCGCTGGATCCAATGTTAAATCTCCTTAGGCCCCTGGGCCCTTCCCAGTCCCCCACCATTCAACACAACAAAACTATTAAGATTTGACTTGTTGCTCACACTGGGTGTCAAAACGATTCTTTGCAAATGGAAAGATTTCAAATCCATCTCTTACCACCCTTAGTGGGCCTGGGTTTGCTTCTTGAGGAGTGCAGACCACATCATCCTCAACCAAAATTTTGATCATGATAAGTCGAGACTACTCTGGTCCCCATTAGATGCTCACATCCGAACAAAAGCCACCTAACTAACCATCTTGCCCAAGTTCTGGGCTATCCCCTCCCCCCCACCAACCCTTCATCCAGATCCACTGACCGCCCTCCCCTTTTTCCTCTCTTTCTTTGCTGTCCTCTCTCTCCTTCTCTTATTTCCCATTCTCAACGCGAAGGAAATCTCCTCCTGTTTACAGAAATACTAAAGTCAATATTCCACATTGCTCTCTCTGACCTACACTACATTATGGCTCATACCACCTGAACGGTAGGAATACTCCTCTCTCATGATGGATAGAAACGTGATAACTGAACTTACTGTGATGTCCTTTATTTCTTACCTTTCCTATATATTTGTTTTCTGTACGTATGTCTTATTTTATTGAAATGCCTAATAAGATGTTTAAACAAAACAAGGAATGTTTGGGCCTGGCAGGAGGGTTAACTTGCCAGGTCGACATGGCAGTTTAAAACTGCACATATAGGGTCGGCAGTGGCAGGCCTGAGACATTTTTAAAGGGCTACTAAAGTGGGTAGCACAATCTGCTGCAGGCCCACTAGTAGCATTTAATTTACAGGCCCTGGGCATATGTAGTGGACTTTACTGGAGACTTATAAGTAAATTAAATATGCCAATTTTGGATAAGCCAATGTTACTGTGTTTAAAGTAGAAAGCACATGCACTTTAGCACTAAAGCCAGCAAAAATGAAGTTAGTAAAACAGGAGGTGAGAAGGCAAAAAAGTCAGGGGAAACCATGCCAAGAATGCCAGGTCTAAAAGCCCTCATTAGCGAATCATATAGCTAAAATGTAGTCCACATTTTCAAATCAGGACAGTTTTAAACTTGAAAAGCCAAGATGTATCGGTGTTTTACAAGGTATGGAAAACTGTGTGCATTTGTGCTTGCTGCCAGCAATGATTGTGGCAATATCAGTGAAATCATCTTTAAAAAAGGACTCACAAACAGCCAAAAAAACAGTCCATTCACTGATCTATCGGATCGGACCTTCGGGCTCTGCCCGATTGCCCTGTAGGCCAGTCCGACCCTGCATGAGATTTCCACATAATGATTCAATTAGCGTGGCAGCGTCACAATTTTCAGCAACACCTTCTGTCCCACAACTAACAGCAGTAATTTTCCCCAGAAGGCCATGCTGCCCCAATGCTGTTATTGTCGCCTTCACATTGCCTGCTACCACATCTGATTCTTACCTATATACATGTGCTCTCAAATATCGGAATGTATTAAATTCCCACAACAGCACTACTGGTATGGCACTCGAAAAGTTGTTTGTGGCATGTGTAGCTGTAGATACACATGCTTTGCATACTGCCTTATCGTGTTGGGCTCAGACATTTGCAATGTGTTTTTGTTCAAAGACGTTTTTCGAGTCATGAAGTATATTGACTCCTCCTATGAAAGATAATGAGCATAGGCATTGACTCAATTGTTAGATCGTGTTTTTTTCCACCGTCGTGTTCAGACGTGTTTGCCGATTGAGCTCTGGGTCATTGATCTTCTGTGGTCTATCTTCTCCCTTTGGCACCGTAAATATTTTCTGGGTGTCTGTTTCTCCTGGTCTTTGCCGTCGTCGAACTTCGACGACCGACATTGTATCGATGCCCATCCTCGGGGCTTTGTCCCCTGCAGGGCTCGCACCCTCATCTTCGGTGTCCTCTTGGTGAGAATGAGAGGACTGCCTCTACTGCCACTCTAAGTATCCTTGGACTGACCGCCACCAAGTCTGTAACGGCTGCCTCTCATCCAAACACTTCAAGAAAACCCTGAGATGTCATGTGGTTGGGGGCTTGAACAACACAGAATGCAGCACCAAGAAAGAGACAACACCCCTGACATCATCAGAGAATGAGACGTTGAGGAGGAGTCAGAGGCTGGCCTGCCCAGAGCCCAGCCTCTGCAGTTTAGTCCCAAAGCCAGCTCTTAGTTGAAGTCAGAGTGGCAACAAGACCCAAAAGCTCAGCAGCACTCACAGTGTTCGGCCGCGAGTACACCTTCCCACCTTGTAATCACATACCAACACCATGCACAGGCCGAGGATCGTCCCAGCGGTGGTCGGGCATCATCTTAGAGGCCCACCAGCTGGCCTGAGGTCCACCACTGCCTTCAGGCCATGGTTGGGACCATCTTGAGGCCCGGCACCGAAGACAAGACCGCGCACAAACCTCGGTCATCCTCGGCGGTGACGGACCTATCGACGCTGAAACCTGACCTAGCACCGAAGCCTCAATGGGCTCTGAAGATCTTTTGAGTCACGAGAATTCACTCCACCCACTAGAGTACTTCGTCACCAAGCCTCTCGGCACTTAGGCCTCCATCTGCACCACGGTTCGATGACTCAAAGCAGCCGATTCTCTAGCATCTGCAGAAGTACCTTGATGCGTGCCAAAAGAGACTTTTTTTTTTTTTTTTTGATTTTCAAAACCTTTATTAAGATGAAAAAAAGAAGTTCTTCCACAGCCTGCTGCCTACATCCCCGCAGGGCCGACAGTGCGTTCTATGATAGCGTGAGATTTCTAAGTAAGGAGGGGGGGGGGCACACAGCATGTCGCCTACAACCCCTTCGGGCCAGCCGCGTTAAGTAAGATGATGAACTAGGAGGAAACCGAGCCTCATTGGACACATATTGACAAACATCTACTAGTTAGAGAGGAGAGGCCTGTTTCTACAGTTATTTCAATCTTCATCTTTGGGGATGCGGTGTAATGAACGTCAGGGCATAGCTGCGGAAGGGTAGAAGAGATCAGGGAGATATATACCAACCAATGCGTTGTACGAAATCCCACAATAAGGGCAGGTTCTATTATTACCCCCCGCCCCGATGGCTCTAAGGAGGTGTAGTCCAATATCTACCTTTCGGGCTCGGGATAAACGGTCAGTCGCCCACAATCCCTCTCCCCCAGTCTCGTAGGTGAGGGCGTAGGAGTCATGCATGGTTGCTATATTGAGCTCAGATACAAATTTCTGTCTTGTTTGGTCTAGACCTGTCGTGGTTATCAAGCGCTTATGCGGCCCTCGAGGAGGTTTTGTTGGATGCTTTGTGACTGTTGGTAGTGAATTATCACGAGAAAGTCCTGATCAAGAAAAGGAAGTCCAAAGTAGGAAGTGGGGTGCAGAGAAGGGAATAAAAGAGATAGATACAGCGAGGAGAGGTCTCAATTTGTCTTTTCCCTGGCCGAGGGATGGACACGTGCACCTAGGCAGATCAACCAGAGAGGAGGGGAGTGATGGTGCCCCTAGGCTATATCTGGTTGAGGTGTGGATAATGTCGGGAACCATGTAGCGCAGCACTACTTCAGGCGGTTCCGGCATCATACGTATCCCCTCCGGGTAGCAATGGGTCGTCGAAAAGTTGGAGGGCGCGCAGGCGGGGAGGGACAGAACGCACATGCTCCAACCGCGTCAAAAACTGGACCAAGGGTTGCCAAGTGCGCTGGAACTTGGCGTCTGTATGAGCCAATCTATGGGAGAGTAGTTCCATCGCCATAACATGCCACAGACGCGTGAACCATGTGGTGGATGGAGGAGTACCTGCCTTTTTCCAGTGCAATGCGATAACCTGCTTGGCAGCAGTAAGCATATGAAAGATTAGGCACCAGTCCGTGTGCGTCATGGCTTGAAGAGATGTGGGGCGAAGGCCCAAAATAATGACTCCCGGGTCGCTAGGCAAAGGAAACCCCACCACTGCTTTAATGTGGTCTAAAATCTCCTCCCAAAACGGAAGGATAAGGGGACAGGACCACCAGATATGGAGGAAAGAGCCCTGCGCTGCCAAACAGCGCCAACAGAGCGGTACGAACCCGGGGTACATCCTCTGAAGGCGGAGGGGGGTATAGTACCATCGCGTCATAAGTTTATACGCTGACTCCTGTTGTGCAGTGCTCTTAAAAAAGCGTCTGATATCTCTCCATAGCTGTGCCCACTGATCAGGAAGGATGTCCGCCGCGACGTCCCGCTGCCATTGGCGCTGGTAAGTGTGAGGTGGTACCACCTGTGACTGCTGGAGGGCTTTATAGGTCCTGGATATCAGTCCCCGGGTCTCATTAAAGGACCTGACCAAGAGTTCAAACAGTGTCGGTTTACGCGTGGCGCCCTCCGTATAGGATGGAGCCCGGAGCCAGTGGCGGATTTGGAAGTACTCTAAACGCGCGTTCTTCGGGAGATTAAAGTCTCTCCTACACTGCTCAAATGACTTGAAGATTCCCTTCTCGAATAGCTGTTCTATGACCCGGCATTCCCCGTTGCCCACGCCGAAAAAGATAGATGGTGAGAGGCTGGAGGAAAGTCCGCGTTAAGTGCCACAGGCGTAAGAGGGGAGGGAAATACTGTGAGTCCTCGGGGCACTGCAACTCTGTCCCATATCTCCAGCACCGTTCGCACGGGAGTGGCAATGTATGCACTAGGGTGTCTAGCCTTTCTCGCCAGCCAGGCTAAATCCCACAGCGGGCGACAAGCCGCGGCCCGGTCCATGTGAAACCAATGCTTTTCACTGGCTCGCACCGACCACTCCGATATATATCGTAAATGCGAAGCCCAATAATAGGCCAGGAGGTCAGGGCAAGCCAGGCCCCCTCTCTCCCGTGGCAGCATTAAAACTCTGGTGGAGAGACGTGGTCTCTTTCCGCCCCAGATAAAGGCAATTAACTCTCTTTGGAGATTCTGAATGTCTTTTTGTGGGATCGACGTGGGGAGAGCCTGAAACAGGTAGAGTACCTTCGGGAGGATGGACATCTTGATCGCATTGAGGCGACCGAGCCAAGACAGGGGAAGAGATTTCCAGTGGCGGAGGTCTGTTCGTATGGCTGCTCTACAGGCAGGCCAATTAGTCTGAGTCCACGTACCTAGGTCCGCTGTAATGTCAATGCCAAGATACCGGATGGCTGTCTGGGCCCACCAAAAGGGGTTGATGGCCTACAATTCCTCCAGTTGTTGAGGGAGAAGAGTAAGGTTGAGCGCGCGCGATTTGTGGAGGTTGATCTCAAGGCTTGATACCAATTCAAAGCCTGAAAGGGTATTTAAAAGCGCTGGGAGAGATGTTGTAGGCTCCGTGAGCGTCAGGAGGAGGTCGTCCGCGAATAAGGCAATCTTATGATCTGTCCCTCCCATGCGGAGGCCCCGAATATCTTCTGACTGCCGGATAGCAATCGCCAAGGGTTCCACCGCCAGCGCAAAGAGTAACGGGGAAAGCGGGCAGCCCTGGCGGGTGCCTCTATGGATGGTGAACGAGGGGGTAAGGAGGCCATTGACGCGGATGCGCGCAGAAGGATGTGCATATGGTGCCATGATGCGACTGATCATGTGAGGGCCAAGGCCAATGCGCCGAAGAACTGCCCGGAGGAAGGACCAGTCTACCCGGTCGAAGGCCTTCTCCGCGTCCAGGGAAAGGAGGAAGGCAGGTATGTCGCGATGGCGAACCTTCTGTATCAGATGAGCCACGCGGCGGAGGTTGTCCGCTCCCTGCCTTTCCTGAATGAAACCCACTTGGTCAGGCTCGATCAGTCCCGGGAGAAGGGGCGCCAGACGCCGAGCCAAGATTTTGGTATAGAGCTTAGCGTCCACATTTAGGAGGGATATCGGCCGGAGCGATGCACACGCGGTAGGATCCTTTCCGGGTTTCGGGATGAGTACTATCTCCGCTTCGGCCATCGTTGGCGTCACCGCGCCGTCTATTGTGAAAGAGTTAAAAAGGCGCAGAAGATGATCTTTGAGTTCTGGAAAGAAAAGCCGGTAGAATGCCAACGTCAGACCATCAGGGCCAGGTGATTTCCCCAACGGTATGCTCTTCAAGGCCTGCGAAAGTTCGGCTGCTGTGATCTGTTCTTCAAGGCGATCCCTATCAGAGGGATTTAATGGCGTCCAGGGGCAATTGGTCAAAAAAGGCTCTATTTGATCCTCACAGACGTCTCCCGCCCTATATAAGGTGGAGAAAAAGTGCCTGAATTCCGCCTGTTTGTCCGTTTCCGCGATGGCCCAGCCAGCCCCCGGCAGGGCAATCTTAGAAATATGGCTGCGAAGTGTCCGACTGCGGAGTCGCCGCGCCAGCACAGAACCGACCTTGTTGCCTCCACCATAAAATCTCTGCTTCAAAGCAAGTAGGGAGCTTTCCGCCTTGTTTACTCGAATGGCTCTGAGTTGGCCCTTTAATGACGCAAGCTTCTTTCGGTTAACAGGGGTGGGCGTCATGAGAGTCTGTCGTTCAAGGGTTTTGATGTCTCGGGCGAGGTTGTCCTCCACCAGGCGGGACTCTCGCCTGCGAGCTATAGAAATGGAAGTAATAGTGCCCCGAATCGTAGCCTTGAAGGCGACCCATAAGATGTGGATCGGGGTTTCAGGAAGGTCATTGTTGTCGAAATAAGATTGTATGGCCTTTTTGATGTCATCTATGTCAACCGGGTCACGTAAGACTTGGGGAGGAAGTCTCCATCGAGGGAGATATCCTGGCGGCCTGCCCATCCCGGACAAGGTGAGCTCCAGATGCGCGTGATCCGAGATGGATATTTCCGAGATAGCTGCAGATGTTAGAGATCGGGCGAGCGTTTGGGAGATAAAAAGTAATTGATACGGGAGTAAGAGCGGTGAACATGGGAGAAGAAAGTATAGTCACGCGTGTCAGGCTCCCAGTAGCGCCAAGCGTCTAGTAAGCCCAAAGCCGTGATATCGTGTTTAAGCGCTGCAGACATAGCCCCAGTCCCTTGGAAAAGAGAAGAGGTGCGATCTAGACCTGGATCCCACACCAAGTTGAAATCTCCACCAAGAATGACCAGATCAGTGACCTGAGAGAGTTGGGCCCGAAGGAGGTCCTTAAGGAAGCCGTCTTGTGCTTGGTTAGGGGCATATACATTAAATAATACAAAGGTTTCCCTGCAGCTGGATCTCTAATTTAAGGTAGCGACCCTCCCCATCTCGTGTGGTGCGGACGACCTCCACCGGGAGTCCCGTTTTGAAAAAAATAGCCACCCTTGCAGTCTTAGTGTGAGCAGAAGCCCATACCTGTAAGGGAAATTTCGGGTGAGACATACGAGTAATGTCCGCGCGCAAAAGGTGGGTTTCCTGGAGGAAGATAACATCAGGATCGTTTAAGAGGAGATATCTCCAGATTTGCCGCCTTTTGTTCGGAGCATTTAGGCCTCGAACATTAAGAGAGAGTAATTTAAGGTGGGCCATTGGTCAAGCAGGGTAGAGCATGCATTAGCCGGGCATCATCCCCTTCTCCCAGACTCCCTGCAGCAAGCTCCCACCACCCCGACGAAATCGCCGCCAGAGAATAGGAACGATGCACGCGCGCGTTTCCCAGCCAAAAGACATGCTGCGCCTCATTGAAACCCCAGGGATCTGGCCAGTGATCCATGGCTGCGTCCCGTGTAAGAGTCCTCTCCTCACTATACCAGACAAAGGTAGGGAAAGAGAGATGAAAGAGGAAGAAAAGAGGGAAGTCTGAGAGAGTAGAAAGTAACAAACTTCGAAGTGGCCAACCGGGCCATGGCAAACCATTCCAGTCCAGGAGCGGCCCGATGGTGAGAACCAGGGCGGCTCTGAGGGAGTCACTCCTCTTGGGGACTAAGGAAATGGTGGGGGGTGAACCTCGGGATTAGACAAAAGGGTCCGCCACCGCCCTCCGGGGGCGAGCCAGCCTGTCAAATATGGGGGGGGCGTCCGTGTCTGGCACGTTCTCCAGCCCCGCACCACAGACAATCAAGAGTAAAACCGGGGAGGAAGTGGGCAGGGTGAGCCTGTGACCTACAGCCAAGTGTAGGGGCAGTAAATCTACCCATGCCTAATCGCGACATGGGCTGCCATGTTAAGACGGCTACTTCCCCCCAGGTCCAAGGCCCGGAGCGCGCGCGGGCGCACAGCGGGAAGGCGTTCACTAGGGCAGTTTTCAGAGGATTTAAGAAGATCGGTGTGGTAAAGCCGTTCCGCGGGGGCGTTACTATTATCGAGTGCTGGCGGGAGAGAAACACTCTAGGGGTAAAGCTAAGGCAGGTGCCAGCTGGGAGGGTCCCTCCAGTGAAGTCTGATAAACGTGCCCATAGGTCCTGGTAATCCTAATGGGATGGGGCAAGAACATTCGAACAAGTGATAAACATGTTGCACCATAACAATAAAAGAGGGGACAGGAGATATCGCAGATGGAGCTGCTTGCCAGGGGAGGTCTGTCCAGGCGGCACCCGGGGCCCCCCGGGTCCAGGATCCTCTCGCCAGGGGGCCCAGGTCAACAAAGGGCATCCGCACCATCGAGAGGTGAGCATTCGAGCACCGTCCAACATCGGCAGTAGGTCGTCCCGCCCAGTTATGTCTTCATTAGAGGATTGTCCGGCTTCGTGCAATGACCCCTTGTAAATTCAGGTTCGTACGACCCATGGTCAGTCTCCAGTGCTAAGTCCTGATGGTATGGTGGGGTCAGGTGGCGGGTCATTTCCCGATGATAGCGGAGGCCCCGCCAGTGCCTTCAGGTGGCGTATGATGTCCTGCTTGGCTTGGTTGGAGGTCGTGTTGGTCCCTGAAGAGTCCGAGCCCTGGCGCTTCACCTTTGCCCATTCAGGCCTCAGAGAGATCTGAGATGCCGAGTCCGCAGGCGAGGGGGACTGAGGACGAGACCCCGGCGAGATGTGGAGTAGCCGGAGTGCCTCTCGCAGGGAACGCAATGAGTGTCGCCGCCCCTCCCATTGGAAGATCAAGGCGAAGGGGTGCCCCCATTGATACTTGACATTGGATGCCTTCAGTTTGGCCGTTATCTGTTGAAAGTCTCGTCTGCGACGCAGGGTGAGCGGAGAAAGGTCATGAAAAATCTGGATGGCGTGGCCTTCATATTCTAACTTTGCGGTCGTCCTAGATGCCCGAAGAATGGCCTCTTTCTCCGTGTAGAAGTGTACCCTGGTCAGGATGTCGGGGATTAGGTTGGGGTTACCCCGAGGGGGAGCGACCCGGTGTGCGCGGTCCAACATTGGGGGGGAAGTGTCATCGTCACCCCGAACAGCGTGGAGGAGGTCCGCAACGTAGGAGACTATATCCGCACCCTCCGCTCCCCGCGGCACGCCCCGTATACGGAGATTATTGCGGCGGCTCCGGTTTTCAAGGTCCTCCTGCTTGAGTTGGAGCTCCACATTTTGTTCTTCGAGTGCCATGACCCTGCGCCGCAGATCCTCTTGGTCCTCCGTCCTATTGTCAATTGTACGCTCCATGTCGTCCACTCGGTTTCCAAGTTCAGTGATGTCCCTGCGCACATCTGACAGGTAGGTCTTGACCTCTGTCTTGAGGGAGGAGATTTCGGACTTGATCTCCTGGAGGAAGGTGACCAGGAAGGCCTGGGATATGTTGGTCGACCCGGAGGAGTCTGTTCCGGAAGCCATCTCAGTGGCCTCTGATAGAGGTGTCGGGTCTGCTTGCTCCACAGCTCCTTAACTGAAGCTTCTTTGGCGGTGCTCTGCGTCGTCGGTTTCCCCGCCCTGGGCCTGGTCATGCTTTTAGCGCTACAGACGGGGTTTTCCACGAATGGGTTTGCGTCACTAACTCGCCCCTTGCACTGACCACCCCAGGGGATCCGGCACTCCGAGGCCCCCACGCAGGCTCCTCAGTCTCTCCTGTGTCTCGCCCAGGCCGCTCGAGAGGCAGGTGGGGTCCGTGCAGATGCACGTAAGGCCCAAGGTTACACACGTCTCAGACTCTTCAAGACTTCTCGCCTCTCAGCAGAGCCGCACCTCCTCGCTGTCCACGAGTCCCAGCTCCCCCTGCCGCTCAGTCCAGCGCTCCGACTGTAGCCTTTGACGAAGGCACCCTTTGCAGGCGTGACTCGGCCCGTGAGCAAGCCGGGGCCCCGGCGGGATGTCCAGGCCCGGCAATCACCCCCGGGGCTATCAGGGCCCGCCGCGGAGCAACGCCAGGCCCGGCTGTCCAGCCGCGGTCGATCCTCGCAGCCGGATGAGGGCACCCAGCCCCGCCGCCAACAATTGGCCCCCCGGCACTCACCAGGGCCACACCCCAGCGGACCCCGGCGATCCAAACTCGACTCCCTCAGGGCCCAGGCAGCGTCTTGCAGCAGTGATACTCTTCCGGGGTAGGGGGCCACCTACACACCAGGGGTCCACATCAGCATAGTCCCCCCCAACTCAGGGCCCAGCCTGCCCACACGCTCCCAGCCTCGGCTCCGGGGGCGCCAGAGCCAGACGAGTCGGGAGAGTCAGCAACAGTGCACCTGGTAAACCTCCGAGCCAAGGGGCCCCAAGCAGTCCGCAGAGATCAGGCCTCCAGCTCCTCTCCTCTCGCAATGCGTCGCTCCGCCACCTCCCTAAGGAATAGCCAGCCAGACTCTCGTGCCAGTGGCGGTCCTCTACGGCTTCTGTGCCTCCTCCGAGCTCCAGGGGAGGGCTTCCTGACTTGGCGCCAACCGGCTCCGGGGGATGCGGAGTCGGGGGGGTCCCGGCTTCACGAGCAGTCTCTGCAGGGGTGGACACTCCCCTCAGGACGCCCCCACTGGATTACCGCCTCTTCCCCCCCCCGGGGTTTCGCCGCTCTCCCCCTATCACTGCTGCCGCCCCCCCACCCGATCCGGTGGGCGACCGGGGCTTACCTCTGGGCCGCAGGCTGATGCTTCTCCCCGGGCAGCGCGAAGGCCTCTTCGCCGGGGCTCCCTCCGAGCCCCCCGGGCCCTCCTCACTCAGCAGGGGAGCTCGTCTCTCGCCGCGCACAGCGGGGGTGGGCCTCACACTTCCGCGGTTTCCTCGCCTTCACCGCTTTCACCGCCAGGGGCCCAGGCCCGCCGCAAGAAGGCCCGGTCCGGACCTCAACAAGATGGGGCCAGGACTCCGTCAGCGCTCCGGAGTCATCATCTCGGAGGAGACCCAGGCACCCGAGCCCCCACGTCCAGCCGCCGGCACCAACAAGGCACAAGATATCCGGTAAGGGGCTCCGATGACCCCCACCGCGCTTCTGATAGCTAGAAAACGGCCTATTCGACCCCCGGAGCGCGAGCTTCACACGTCCTACTCCATTGAGGTCTTGGCCACGCCCCCAAAAGAGACTCTTATAGACCCACAGTCTGAGAAGAGCTCTATAAAGTTACTATATATGGCGCAAGACACTCTTCCACGGAAGAGGAAACTCACGTTTGAGAAACAGCTTGCTTTGGAGCTCACACCTCCTCCAAAGCACAAACAACATGGACAGGGGCACCAGCCCACTTTTTGTATGTCCCCCTGCTCCCCTTCTTCCTCCTCCTCCTCCCCTTCTCCCTCTTCCTCCTCCCCTTCCTCCACCACTGCCCACGGTGCCACCACCTCCACCACATTCTCCAGAGTGTTTACCGCAGTCTTCGTATGGGGGAGACAGCCCTTCATACCCTGTAGATCCCTATGAAGCCTTGTATGATTCTGAGCCTAGAGACGACCTGTGGGACGATTACACTGTCGATACTCGAGGGGTTCACGGGGACAGATCCGGATCTCTACCCCAGCAAACTATCCCCTCCAGACAAAACTACCTCGTACCCCGAGGTCATTCATAGGGCTGCTACTTTCCATAAAGTCCGGGTCGAGAAATTGTCCACCACACAGTGCACTCTGCTGTTTTTGCCAATGCTTAAGGGGTTGCTCAACTGCGCTGGACACCTTTAAGGAGCCCGTCAAAGCTAGAGTCGTCAGACCAAGAGTGGATAAGAAATATAAATCATTGCCTAGTGACCCTCCCTACATCAGTGGCCAGGTCCCGCCGGACTCCTTGGTGGTCCACACAGCACAAAAACGTGCCAGTGTCCAAGGAACTGGTGGTGCAACACCTCTGAAAAGGAGAGCAAGAAAATTAATGCTGCAGGCAAGAGGATAGCTGCACTGTTAGCCACACACTAGAGGATTGCAAGCTTTATTGGCTTGCTTTTATGTTATGACAGAGCCGATTGAGACGAAATGAGGGAACTCCTCCAGCACCTCCCAGATCAGTACAGGCAGCAAGGCCAGGAGTTGGTCACAGAGGGCAAGATAATTTTTAACACCAACATCCGCTGCACCCTCGACGCAGCTGACACTGCGGATAGGGGTATCAATTTGAGCATTCTAAAAAAGTGCCATGCTTGGCTTCATGTCTCTGGCTTCAAGCCAGAAGTTCAGTATCAATCTGCCATTCAGTGATGAACATCGCTTCGGACCACAGGTGTATCAGATGCTGGAGAAATGTAAAAAAGATACAGACACACTGCACACAGATTTAATATATATTTTTTAGCAACCCCCTTATAGGAGCTCTCCGACTGGCAGAGATTGGGCCCATTCGGTATCAGTCCATGCACCTGTCACAGTCCGACTGGAAATAGGGGTGAGAAGACCCCCTGGGAACTGGAGGCTCCATCCATCCGTACTTGAGACCTGGTTACTAAACATGAGATAGGACAACACATAGATAAATACTTTGAGAATAATGAGGGAGCAGAGGTGCCCATTCACGGAGGTTATACAGGGCCGTTTAATAGCAGTAGCGGCAGAACACACGCAACTCAGTAGGCTGGAAGTGCATAAATGGGAGGCGAAAATCTGAGACCTTGCGAAACAGAGGCTACAGAACCCCTCCTGTCGCACTACCCAAGCGCTCACAAAGGGCAGAGGACAGTTACAAATGGACTTCACATATAAGGCTGAACTCTCCCTGCTCCACCTCAAAAATAATTTATATGTCACGGGAGATAAAGTAGGCACCCCTCTGGCACATATTTTATGGAGCAAACAGGGAAAGCAATACCTTAAAGGAATTGTAGCCCATCTAGGCCCCCCAGTAGTGGAGGATGTGGTGACGGTCGATGAGTTCCGGACCTTCTATGTCCGTCTCTACAGGGGAATGCCCCACCCACTGGGGCAGGCCTTCCTGTTCCTGGATAAAATTCAGCTTGCAAGCCTCGTGGAAGTCCAAAGAGCATCATCAGGGGGCCCAATCCTACCAGAGGAGGTTAGACTAGCTATTAAAACCATTAAATCGGGGTGTGGCCAAGATGGCGGCTTGAGAAGGCGTGTTAGCCTGTCGCTCCATCCTTGTCGCGTTTTTTTTATTTTTTTTATTGAACATTTTCAATGAAACGTACATAACAGTAGTCACCATTGTAATAATCCTGTCAGTCACAATGCAGTATAAAGAAAATAAAAAAGATTAAGTAAAAAACAATCACGGAGGTATACATACAGTGCCTCCTCAAATACTACATAATTTCTAGATATATTGTGTAGCAGTGTTCACAATTTAACGCACTTATGTTAACGTTAATGACAATTCTGGAACAGGTCAGGGTTCTCGTTTAAATAATCAGTAAGAGGTATCCAGATATCCAGTGGTTTAGAAGCAGTTGGTAATTCTTCGGCGTATGTTACAAAATTGTCTCTACAATAGACAGCATCTAATATCCAGCGGGCAATCGTAGGGGTTTGCTTGCTATCCCAGTTCATTGCCACCCTGCGCTTGGCCAACAGCAGCAACACCGCAACCAGTTTCTTCTTAATTGACTTTACAGGGATATGTAGACCTAACAAACAGAGTTGCGGTGTGCAGCACAATGTACATGATATCAGAGCACTCAGATGGTAAATTACGTTCTCCCAGTACAATCGTATCTTATCACAATTCCATGCAAGATGTACAAAGTCTGCCTGAGTACATCCACACCTCTTACAGTCTGCAGTGTCTCGTAAACCATATTTACATAATTTAGCTGGTGTATGATAAGCTTGATGAAGGAATTTATAATGAATAATACGTAAGTTTCCATTAGGTGTAAGTAGCCTGGTGAGCGTACAACATGACAACCAGTCGTCGTCTGTCAAAGGAGTGTCTAATAATTTATTCCATTTTTCACGTGCTTTTAGAGTCTGTGCACCTATATCTGATTGTATCAGCTTATATAATCCTGACACTTTGTTAGTGTGAGTGGGTGTGGCTATCAAAAATTGCAATGATTGTAGTCTAGGAGGCTCATTAGGATATGAAGGATAGAGTTCCTTAATTGCAGCCTTCAACCTATGATATATGAATCGAAACAATAGTGATTGGTTACTTATATATGACAAGTCATCAGCTGTTATGAAGGTGCCATTCCTGTATAGGTCCCCCATTTGTGCTATACCTACTGTTTCTAGTATCATCATGCTATTCTGCTCTTGTGTGACCGATAAGTTCAGGTGGCAATTCAACGGCATGTTCGGGGCATACAGGGGTGTTTTGTCCGCTAGGCGACCGATGCTTCTCCATGCATGTGATGTTGTGCGTATTGTGTTTATTTCTCGTGGAGATAGATGTGGCCTAATATGAGTGAGTATGCTAGGCAATGGCACCGGGTCAGCGTCTCCATCCTCTATAGCAAGGTGTGGTAGATACTTTACTGGGTGATACCAAAAATATGCGTATTGCGCTTGGGCGCAGAGATAATATAAGTAAAGATCAGGCACCGTGAAACCACCTGCAGTGTATGGAAGTGACATAGTGTGAAGACTGATACGCGCCTGCTTGCCTGCCCATATCAGCTTGACCAGGTTCGTGCGTAACCGCTGAAAGATTGGTGTAGGAGGTGTGATTGGTATATTATTAAAGAGATATAGCAGTTTAGGTAACAGTACCATCTTTATAAGGGAAATTCTATCGGCTAGAGATAGAGGTAGAGTGATCCATCTTGATATTTGTGTTTCTATACGGTCTATTGCAGTTCCATAATTATATCTGAGGACTAATGCAGGGTCTCTATGTATCCAGATTCCAAGATATTTAATGGGGTCTTCCTGCCATATAAGGGGGAACTCCATTTGTGGCGCCCTCGTAATTTCCGTCAACGGGATCACTGCTGACTTACTCCAATTGATCTGTAAGCCCGAGTATCTCCCGAATTTTACTTGTCGCGATTAAAGCCAATCTACATAGCCCCATCCACGTCGCCTTCCTTCCCCGAACCAGCCCGGGACAGCACCCGTCTGGTCTGGAGCACGGGAAGACCTGTGAACCCCGGCCAGGGCTGGTGCGACGGAGCAGAACTCCCGTACGAAAAGCTCATCCAGCGGACTCCGGCCCACGCCCTGCGGCCTGCTTTGCGCTGGAGTGCTCACTAATTGGGCCCGTATCGTAGAGGGGCCGGAGACCAGTGGGGCCGTCACCTGAGATCCTGCGGGCCAGCTGGCTGCAACGGAGGTCCGACTGTAGACCTGGGCGCTTTGGAGGAGGCTGCGCTTGCCGATCGAGAGAGGTGGTGGCAGAGGGTGTTGCCTTGGCAGCCGGAGGCTCCAGACTCTGGCATCCTGGGGAGTCGACTCAGGAGTGCAGAGCTCGGCCGAGGACGGCTACGGCTGGCTGGGGCACTGCCGCTGGGCAGGCCCGGATCCTGATGCCCCAGTGAGGAGGGTTTTCCTTGGTGGGAGCTGAGAACGCTCCGGTCTGCGTGGAGTTGCGGCTTGGACCCCCCCAACCACTGAAGGCGACTCCAGGCCTCATCTGATCGTGGAGCTGGACGGAAAGGGGCTTCCTGGACAGTCTCTACCGGGAGCTCACCTCACTGTTGACCACTTGGCGGCCAGCATGTGCAGCAAGGCCCCTGACGGATGCTGGGTGAGTGAACGGCACCCTCAATCCGGGTGTGGGGTGGCTCCAAGTGGACTGGGCATTCTGTCCTGGCAGCCCTGGCTGAGCAGAGGCCTTCTTTTTGGGAGCCGTTCTGGAGGCAGGCAGGGCACGTAGGCCCCGACGCAACAATGCTGGGCCCGTGCCCCTGCTGAAGCTCATCTGGGGCCTGCTGTTCGGCTGGCCAGTATGGGGAGGTGCCCCTTGCAGCAGGACTACTTGGCTACCCCCGCATTCGCTCAGGGACATAGAGACTTGGTGTGAGAGGCTGGCTTAGTATATGGTGCACACTTATTTAAGTGAAGCACCCTGCACTAATCCAGACAATCCTTGTGGTGATTTTAGTGATCTTAGACAACCTTAGAAATCCCTCTAAGTGGTAGCTGTGGAGAGCAGCCTTCAGGCTTAGTCCAGAAGGAGTGTAAAGCAGCTTGTTTTACCAGTACTTAATCTTATGGTATAGGTTAAGTGAAAAAGAACCACACAGTGTAGTTATAAAAATATGTATTTATTATAAACACTCACTAACACATTGCAATATCTCCTACCCGGAGATAGAACCACAGTACACACAATACTTTGGAAATAGAACACGTAAGTTGCACAAATACACAGTGGTTTCTTAAGGGGGAGACCAAACCATATACTAAAATAGTGGAATGCGAACTATGACTCAAGTCAAGACTGGACCCAGAAGACATAGAAGTGCTGGGGACCCAAGGAACCACACGAGGTAAGTACCCAGGAAACCCACGGAGGGCGTGTGCAGAGCGTGAACACGACCGCATGATCAACACAAGTCAATGGGTAAGTCGCAGTTGCAGTTTTAAAGAAGAATGTCCCTTCCCAGAGGACCCTGAAGAAACCCCGTCGAAGATGGAAGGTTGGAGAGTCACCCCACCCGTGGATACCCCAGGATATCTACACCAGGGAAGCCGGTGCATAGGTGCAAAGTGACGTCGGAAACTGCCGTAGGCCACAATGGAGGACTTCAGGAAAGACGCTGCTGGAGAAGAAGACAAAGGAGTCCGGTGGAACCCAAAGGTGGATTTAAGATGAGAGGAACCTGCAAGCAGAGGAGACCGAGTCTGTGCCACTCAGGAGTGACCAGGAGGCACGGAAGACGAATGCCCACTGATGTCGGTAGATGCAGGAGTGTTGACGGTGTCCTTGAAGTTGCAGCTGTGCCGGCCAGGAGACGCTGTGGAAGACGAGGAGCCGTTCACGAGCTGTCCCACGTCTGATGTCGGGAGCCAGGGGCTCAGTGTCTGACAGGGGCACCAACAAGCCTTGGCAAGGCAACCAATGTAGTTATCGAAAAAGGTGCAGTGTCGGGACCAGCAAGGTCCAAGTGACTCACCACGAGCAGGTAAGTCGGAGCAGGCCTCGAGCCCACTGGAGCCATAGAAGACCCTCGAGAGGACACACAGGCCAGAGGCACAGGAGTCGCAAGAGGACCTCAAGCAGCTCACCAATGAAGAAAGCCCACGGTGCAGAGGATGTGGTGAAGATCTTGGTTGCAGGAGATGCTTGAGGTTGGAGCTTCTTGGGGCTCGAAGATCTCTGGAGGAGAAAGTCAACAAACCTTGGCAACTGCAAGTCAATGCGGTGCACAGGGGTTCTGTTCCAGCAGTTCCGACGAGGGATACTGGTCTCAAACTCGGTGAGAAGTCAGTGCAGGCCTTGAGGGAGTTGCAAAACCACCACCTGTGTTGCTGAGCCTTTCGTAGTCCATGGGAGCTCAGGATCAACAGACCGGTCAGCTGCATTGCGGTGCCTGCAGATGCAGGGGAGTGACTCCTTCACTCCAAGGGAGATTCCTTCGGGTGTCTTGGGTTTCCACAGGCCTGATGAAGAACCTGTATGGAGCACGGGCGCAGACTTTGCAGAAGACTGGTAGGACAACGAGACCAGGAGCCGATATTAATCAATGGGGTAACCAAGTAAAGTGCAGAACCTTGGGAACGAGACCAGGAGCAGCAGGAATCTTCCCAGTTGCAGTCTCGGTTCCCAGAGAGAAGTCCAGCATAGTCCAGAGTGCCCAGACGGTTGAAGTTGAAGTGGTGTTGGAACTGAATATTGTCATGTGATGAATCTAGGGACCCACCCACAAGTAAGCCCTTAAGTACCCTAAGGAAAGGGTAGGGACGATTCAGGGGTCTCTCCCAGAGGAGGGGCTTGACAGTGGGGAGGATACTCCCATGTCCTTTGTCCAGTTGCGTGCCCGAGAGGGGGGCCAACGTTTCCCTGAACTGGTTTCAACTGGAGAATGCAAGGAGGGCATCAAATGTGCCCTTCAAAGCAGTCTAGTGGCGCTGGAAAGCGCCCCCCAACCCTGTCCCAATACACTAAATCCTATCTGTGACAGGATACCTATTGTTCTGCCTTCCCCTGCTCAAGCTTGGCTCAGCAGCAGGAGGGCAGAATTGTGTCTCTTGTCGGCAGCAGCCCTAGCTTGCTGTCAGGGTCTAGAAGACCGGTACCGGGAGCACTGAGGGCCTCCCGGAGAAGCTTTACGGTGTGGGAGTATGATTCCAACATGTTTGATACCAAACACGACAGGGTTCGTTCCAGCCAGTTTAGAGATAGCCATCGCCGCTTGACGCATGGCCACTCTATGTATCTTAATGGCTGATGCACTTACAACGCGGGAGACTGAACTCCAAAGGTTGTAGAGGTGTCCTGCTCATGCAGGGGCACCCTCACACTTAGAACCGAGCACCTTGTCTTGAGAATTGAAAGGCCTGCTTTAGGGGTGACTTATAGGTTTTAAGTGTAGTGACCTCAGATATAGGAAAACCTATATCTGTCGTAAGTGGTGCTAGCACCAGCTTACAAAGGCTGCAATGGCAGGCCTGGAGTCACAATTTGAGTGGTCTCCAATGGGTGGCATAATACATGTTGCAGCCTCGGGAGACCCCTGGTGTACCTATGCCCTGGGTACCTGAGTACCATATACTAAGGACTTATAAGGGTACATCAGTAGCCAATCTGATGGGTACCTAAGTACTCACCATGTCCAATTTAGGGAGGAAACACAGAGACCGGGGTCCTGATTAGCATCATCCCAGTCAGACTAGTCAGTAAAACATAATGACACCAGCAAAAAGTGGGGGTGACCATGAAAGCAGATCCTACTTTCCTACACTTTAGGACACCTCTTGCCAGACCCCCCGATTGACGAGCTGGGAGACACAGATACAGCTGAGACTCCACAGTTTGTGCGGGTGAATGTGCGGGAGGGCCTGGCTCCTAAGCGTGGAAGTAACACCGCTGCCCCCGCGCCCGCTCTGGTGCCGATGACCCTCAGGGGGCGCCCACTGCAGTTGGGGGCCTTGATTTGACACTCTTTCTAGGACTAGCAATTGGGACTCCTTGGCTCATCTTTGGAGCAGGGATCGCCTGCCCTGGACATAGAAGTACCCCCCCACACACACCTCCCCCCTCCCCGGGAGAGGCCTGCGACAAAATGGCCTCTGCTAAATCCAAGAAGGACTGTACCTCACGAGACATGCTCCTCAAGACCACTGGGGAGACCCCCGCGGAGAAATCTGGACGAGCCGAGCGGATATCTGGGGGCAGTGGGGAAGCCTCTGAAAGCCATGTAACCTGCGAGTTTCTGGAATCCCTATTCGCTTCCCTGCGAGAGGATCTGAAAACGGTGAAGAAGGACCTCTCCTGGGATTTGCAAGAAGTGCGCAGAGATGTAGACGAGGTCGGGGAGCGGGTGGCAGCCTTGGAGAACAGAACCACAGCCAGAGACAAAGAGATCGAGAGCCTTCAACAAGAAGTAATCCGTCTCAAAGAACAGCAGATCGACCTGCAGGCACATGCGGAAGACCTTGAAAATAGGTCCAGCAGAAATAACATTTGTTTACGAGGGGTCCCGACTGCCGCAGAGGGCGCGGAACTGGAGGAATATGTTCAGGCCTTGTTCCACCTTATTTTGGGCGCCACGGCCGAGGAAGAAATCAAATTCGACAGATGCTACCGAGCGGGGCCGCCACTTGCGGCGAAGCAACTTCCAGCTGACATTCTGGTCTGTGTCCATGATTCTAAAACCAAAGAATCAACCCTACGTAAAGCTTGTGATGCCCAGCTGTTGCAATTTCGGGGCCATACACCCCAGCTGCACCAGGATCTGGCTCTACAAAAAAGAAGTGGCTTCCGCCCAATCACGGCTCATCTGAGAATCGTCAGCACTCCTTACTCTTGGGGCCACCCCTTCCGCCTCATATTCCAACTGGAGAGTAAGACTTACCAACTATGCTCTTTGGCAGAGGCGTGCAAAGTCCTAAACATTGATCTTACACCACAGGGGTCGCAGTACGCCCCAACACAAGACCGCCCTTCTGGACGGAACCGGCGCAGGACGCACCACAAATCAACCCCAGAGGGTCATCACCTCTACTCGGACACCATTGCACGAGAGCGAGCGGATGTACTTCGCTCCTTGTCGGGGGACGGGATGGACAACTCTGGATCTTCTCTCTAGGGGGATAACATGTTGGCTTGAATGTGGTGGGTGGTTTTCAGAGGGCAGGCAACAGGATCCGGGAGAGTTTTGTTGATGGATACGCCTAATTTTGTCACCCCTACTACTGTGTTTCCGCTTTTCATTGACTATCCACCTACATGCCCTATTTGTTTTTTTATTTTTGGGGTTTCTTGAGGGATCTTCCTTCCAACACGCATATACACACATATGGGGGACACCTGGGGTGGCGGCTGTCACCCTACATAGCGAGCTGGCTCATTGAATCCCCTCCCCTCGCCTGGTTAAAGGGACGGCCTGACCCTATCGACTGTCCTTCATCTTCTTACAATAGAAATTAAACTGTTAAGCCTCAATGTCCAAGGCCTAAATAACCCAACGAAGAGATCAGCCATTCTATCATTGCTTGAAAATGCAAGAGGGGACATTTGCCTTCTACAGGAGACCCACTTGCTGCCCAAAGATGTTTATAGGATGCAAACTAGACGATTCCCACAGCAATATTGGTCCTCTGGTACCACTAAAAAAGGTGGGGTAGCCATGCTCTTCTGTAAACACTTCCCTGGAACGGTGTTGAGCACAGTGGTGGAGGTTAAGGGCCCTCTCTTGGCCCTCCGGCTGCGGGTGGGCACTTATCATTTCACACTTGCTACAGTTTATGCGCCTAACGAGCACCAAGAGCCCTTGCTGATTGACTCTCTGGCTAGGGTCCTCCAGTCCCCCGATGCAGCTGTGGTTGTGGGGGCTGATCTTAATTTAGTGATGGACTCTGAGATGGACCGTTCTGGGCAGAGATCCGTCCAGACTGTAGCTTTCTCGCCTGAGGGTCTCCGCTGGCTTTCTGATTGTGGCTTATGCGATTTGTGGCACTTGTGCCACCCTGGGCATAGAGACTATACCTTTTTTTCCGCAGCTCACAAGACGTATTCCCAAATAGATAATTTTTTGGCCTCACCTTCTGTGCTAGACCGGGTCACTGACACCACTATTGAGCCCCGCACACTGTCCGATCATGCGCCTATCACTCTAACGCTTTGCACGCCTCCCTCCGCCTTTCAGCCCACAGGCTGGCGGCTTCATGACATCATTCTTAAATCACCTGCAACAGTGACTGCAATTCAGAAGGTTCTTCAGGATTATCTAGCCCTTAATGACACTGGGACAACTGCATTAGCTTTGGTATGGGAGGCCCTGAATCTGGTTACTCGAGGAGAGTTCATTGCCTACGTAGTGGCTGAGAACCGTAGGCGACGCGATAAAAGGGCGGCACTTGAAAAGAGGGTTTCTGAACTAGAGGCCATCCATAAGACATCGGGCGCCCCTTCAGTGTGCAGAGAGTTGGAGAGAGAGCGCTTACAGCTTAGGCGGTTAGACCTGGACAGGGCTGAATATGCAATGCTGTGCCACAAGCACAAATTCTATCTGGGCGGTAACCGGCGGAGGGTGGGGGGGGGTCGTATGTGTTAGCACACAGACTCTGTAGCAAACAATAAGCGGGATCGGTGCGGACAATCAAGGCGGAGTCCGGGAGCGAGGTCAGGGACGCTGAGAGCATTGCTGCGGCTTTTCAGGCATTTTATGCCGCATTGTGCTCCTCAGCGGATGGCCCATCCGTCGATTGCCAGGATTATCTTAATGGTGCGATCCTTGCTCCTCTTCCTCCTGCCAAAGCCTTAGATAGGCCCAATCGAGTGGAGGAGGGGATCACTGCTATTGCCCGACTGAAACTCTTGAAATCCCCTGGCCCGGATCGCTTTAGTGCAGCATTTTACAAAACATTTTGCTTCGATCTGGCCCCCCTGCTCATACGCCTTTTCAATTCCTTCTCTGACTTGGGTTCTCTCTCGGACTCTATGCTTGAGGCGTCCATTTCGGTTATCTCCAAACCTGGCAAGGACCCAACTTAATGTGGGTTTTAGAGATCCATCTCGCTACTGAACATCGATGCGAAATTCTTCGCAAGCGTCTTGACACATCGCCTCAATCCCCTTATGCCTGTGCTTATTGATCCAGACCAATCGAACTTCTTCCCCTCTCGCCAATGCGGCGGTAATACCAAACATATTTGTCATCTTATAGACAAGGTGGCACCGGTCATGCAAAGAGGCACTTCTGCTTTCAATCGATGCGGAGAAAGCGTTCGACTGGGTCCATTGGCCCTATCTCTTTGAGACCCTGAAACGATTTGGCATTGGTGAGAGATTTGGAAAATGGGTTCGATGTATCTATAGCGCTCACCGAGCAGCGGTGAGGGTTAATGGAGTCCGGTCCCACTGCTTTCCCATCCACCGGGGGACCCGTCAGGGTTGCCCACTCTCTCCACTTCTTTTTGCGCTCTATATGGAGCCATTGGCACAAAGGCTGAGAGATAACCCGTGTAGGAAAGTAGGATCTGCTTTCATGGTCACCCCCACTTTTTGCTGGTGTCATACTGTTTTTCTGACTAGTCTAACTGGGATCCTGCTAATCAGGACCCCAGTCACTGTGCTCTCTCCCTAAATTGGACTATGGTAAGTACTTTGGTACCTTCCTAATTGGCTACTGGTGTACCAGTCTAAGTCCCTTGTATATGGTCCTAAGGTACCAGGGCATAGGTACACCAGGGGTCTCCCATGGGTTGCAGCATGTATCATGCCACCCATGAGAGACCACTCAAACTATGACTACAGGACTGCCATTGCAGCCGGTGTGAGCTGGTGCTAGCACCACTCACCACAGATATAAGTTTCCTTATATCTGAGGTCACTGCACTTAAAACCTATAAGTCACCCCTAAGCTAGACCTTTCAATCCTGAAGCAGGGTACTTGGTTCTAAGTGTGAGGGTGCCCTGCATGAGCAGGACACCCCCTACAAACCCAGGAGTTGATTCTCCAGACTTTGTAAGTGCAGTCTGCCGTTTTAGACATATAGTGGACATCAAGTCAAATACAAGATGTCTAACTATATATTGGCTGCACCGAAACCGGTCATGTTTGGTATTAAACATGTTGGAATCCTACCCCAACACTGATTCCAGTGTTGGATGTAGGATCCCATGTACTGGGGTGCTCCTGTATTCCCGGTACCAGCCTTTCAGGGTCTAACATCAAGCTAGTGCTTCTGCCGCCCACAGACACGATTCTGCCCTCCTGTTGCTGAGCCAGGCTCGAGCAGGAGAAGGTAGGACAACCACCTCCCAGACAGGCCTTAGTGTATTGGGCTGGGGTGGGGCCACTTGCCAGCACCACCAAACTGCTTTGAAGGGCACATTTTGAGCCCTCCTTGCATGCTCCAGTTGGAACCATTTTAGGGAGCCGTTGGCATGAAACTGGACAAAGGACATAGGAGTATCCGCCCCTCTGTCCAGCCCCTCCTCGGGGAGGGACCCCTGAAACGACCCAACCCTTTCCTTAGGGTACTTAAGGGCTTACCTGTGGGTGGCTCTTCAGATTCACTGTGGGACAAGATTCAGATCCGAAACCACTTCATCTTCAACCTTCTGGGCACTTTGGACTTCGCTTTGGGAACCGAGACTGCATCTGGAAGACTCCTACTGCTCCTGCTCTCGTCGCCCTGCAAGTCTTCTGCGTCATCTGTGCCTGTGCTCCATCCAGGTTCTTCTCCAGGCCTGTGAGCATCAAAGACACCCGAAGGAATCTCCCTTGGAGTGAAGGAGTCACTCCTCAGCATCTGCAGGCACCGCAACAAAGCTGACTGGTCTGCTGCTCCTAACGTACCACGGACTCCAAAAGGCTCAGCAACACAGATGGTGGTTCTGCAACTCCCTCCAGGCCTGCCCCGTCATCACAACAAGTTTGAAGTCGGTATCCCTTGGCAGAACCGCTGGAGCAGTACCCCCTGTGCACCGCGTCGACTTGCCATTGCCAAGGCTTGTTGACTCTCTTCTCCAGAGATCTTTGAGCTCCAAGAAGCTCCAGCCTCCAGCCTCTCCTGCTACCAAGATCTTCGTCCTCACCGCATCCTCTGCACCGTTGTCCTGCATTCGTGGTGAGCTGCTCGAGGTCCTCTTGCGACTCCTGTGCCTTCAGCCTGTTGGTCCTATTGAGGGTCTTTTTTGGTCCAGTAGACTCCCCTGCTTACAAGGGGCCTGCTCTGACTCTCCTGCACTTGGTGAGTCCCTTGGACCTTGTTTGTCCGACACTGCACCTTCTTCGCTTTCCTCGTCTGTTGCTGCTGCCAAGGCTTGTTGGTGCTCCCCCCTGGCTCTCGACTTCTGATGTGGGACATCTCGTGAACGGCTCCTGGTCTTCCACAGCATCACCTAGTCCTCACAGCTGCAGCGACAAGGTCACCCTCCACTCTCCTGCATCTTCGTTCATCGGTGGTCATTGGTCTTCCATGCCTTCTGGTCACTCCTGAGTGGCATAGAATCTGTCCCCTCTGCTTGCAGGTACTCCTCTTGCAGGTGGCGAAGTGAGCTAAAGAACGATGATGGATTCAACCCAGATCTGTGACTGGGGGTGAGTGTCTGAAAAGTTTAGGTGCTCCGTCCATCATCTCCTTGTGTTTACTTGGTTCGCCCTAAGTTGGCAGGGTATCCCCAGACATGGGTCCCTTGCTCACTTTGCCACTGGACTCAAGCTAGCCTGGCTGATGAGGGGTGTTACCCCGAACCGGTTCCAGGATGCTTGTTTCCGGTTCAGGGAAGACCTGGCTTGGCAGTTCGGGCTGGACTGTTCCCATGAGGCACAGGGTCAAGACTGATGTGCATATAGCTGGGTTTGAACTGAGGTGGGGAAGTGAGCTAAAGAACGATGATGGATTCAACCCAGATCTGTGACTGGGGGTGAGTGACTGAAAAGTTTCAGTGCTCCGTCCATCATCTCCTTGTATTTACTTTGTTCGCCCTAAGTTGGCAGAGTATGCCCAGACGTGGGTCCCTTGCTCACTTTGCCACTGGACTCAAGCTAGCCTGGCTGATGAGGGGTGTTACCCCGAAACCGGTTCCAGGATGCTTGTTTCCAGTTCAGGGAAGACCTGGCTTGGCAGTTCGGGCTGGACTGTTCCCATGAGGCACAGGGTCAAGACTGATTTGCATATAGCTGGGTTTGAACTGAAGTGGCGAAGTGAACTAAAGAACAATGATGGATTCAACCCAGATCTGTGACTGGGGGTGAGTGTCTGAAAAGCTTCAGTGCTCCGTCCATCATCTCCTTGTGTTTACGACAGATGGAACATGCCATCATCCGTCAACCCCTGTGTGACTTAGTGTGGCTAGAGAAATGGCACAGACCTCTAAACGCTTATATTAGCACCTGTGTATCCACAACACTGAAGACATGGGATAGGTTTGTGAGTGCACAAGGCCTGGTGACCTACCTTTCTACCTACATCCCATCCAACCTGACATTTGCACCCACTCACGAAGGCCATTCTTTTCTCAAATGGGAGGGAGGTTACAGATGATTGCTGAGATGTATGATGCAATGACCCTGAAAACCTTTCAGCAATGTCAAGTCTCTTATGGTATTTCGGAGTCTGAGTAGCTACACTATGCCCAAATTTGACACCCCCCTACGTTCGGGTGGGGACTACCAGAGCTAAAACCCTGTTTGCACGCCAGTTCCCCAAGCTAATAGGCACGAGAGGCACAATGTTGACACTATATAAACTGCTCTTAGTGTACAAGACCCAGCAGTAGTGGTTACATAATATGGAATTGGAAAAATATTCTGGTAACGCCTGTGATGTCTAAAAGATGGGACAAACTACATGGAGACATACACTCTTTCTCTCCATCTACTTTAGGGTGGGAAATACATTATAAAGTTTGGTTTCACTGGCACTATAACCCCCATAGACTGCACCACATGTACTGTAATGCCTCTCCTAGATGCTAGAGAGGATGTGGGGCGCTGGGTGGCGCACTTCATATTTGGTGGGACTGCCCAGTGATCTGACCCTGCTGGGGGGAGGTGTCCAATCTACTCCAGGAGATTCCAGGCTTTACTTTCCCCGCAACTCCAGAAGTTATGCTCCTAGGACTTAAACCTCCCAATCTCATGCGACTGACTAAAGATAAATGGTACATGAGCATGCAGTGCTTAGCAGCGGCAAAACTGACTATAGTACACAAGTGCTTAGCAGCATCAAAACAGACTATAGCACACAACTAGAAGTGCCTACCAATCATACAATGGCATCAGAGACTATGGGCTATTCTGGCAATGGAGAGGCTAAGAAGTAATATACAGGGGTCTCATCTAGCATTTTTTTGGCCACATGGAATCCCCTGGTGGCATACCTGAGTGCGTAGACACCCAGCCTAGCCCTCCCACCACGCTGGAAGGCATTGGACCTCTCCTATTGATATTTAGGGGGGGGGGGGGGCCGGGGGCAATTGTGCATGGTTTACCATTTTGCAGATGTTCTATGGCAGGTTTGGGAGGAGGCCTGGACATTAAAACTGCCTTGTGGTACTTTCGCTTGTCTAGGTAGAGTGTGAACTTTTTATCCTTCTGCAGTTGGGGATGACAGAAGGTGGAGAGGAAGGAGGGAAAAGGAAGGTGAACATGTAGACAACACATAGAGGGGACGGTATGGGTGCACCCCATAAAGACGGATAAATGTGCTCTCTGTGACCTTTTTTAGCTAGTTGCGCCTGCCACCCTGTTCAATCTCTCTTCTTTACTGTGCTTCTAGATTGGATTGTAGATGTTTCACTTAAAAATTCCAATAAGACGTGCGGAACAAAAAAAATACAGACTCTGCTAAGTCAATGGGTACTCTCCAGACACCCTCTCCCCGAGGCTTTTTTCATAAACCCCAATACAGGGGGTCAGTAAAACTACTTCTCCAGACTTGCCTGCCACTTACCAGCAGCAGCAGCAGACTACACAGGGTTACTCTAAAGGCGGTTACAGGGGTAACAACGTTAGAGGCAAGGGCAAAGGGGGCGCAGCAAAGGGAGTTGCCTCCGCAAAGCAGTGACTGTTTCTTTTGGGGTAGTCCCCGCCCCCATGGTGTTTACAAAGTGTCTTGCCATGGTCGACGCTCACCTCCGGAGAAATTGCATCCACATCTTCCTTTACTTGGATGACTGGCTGATCAAGAACGCAACCCAACAACAGTGCTTGGCACACACCCACTACCATCAACCTGTTGCATGATCTGGGCTTTACCTTCAACATAGGCAAGTCTCATCTCCAGACCCAGCTCTTCTCCAGATCCAGCAGTTCTCAACTCAGTTACTGGAAACGCCTATCCCAGCCCAGCACAGGTTCACGCTTTCCAAACATTGCTCTATCTTTTTCATACATATCGGCAACTAACAGTAAGGGCCGTCATGCGCCTTCTTGGAATGATGGCCTTCTGTATTGCCATAGTTCCCATGCATTACCTAGCTACACAGTAGTCACAAGTGGAGGGTCTCTGTGAGGATATAGTGTGGATCTTGGGCCCCACTCATCACTCTGTGCAGTGGTGGAACAGCACCAATCTGAGTTCTACAGGTGACCCTCACTCACCGGGGTGGGGCTCACTTCAAAAACTTGACTGTTGAGGGTAAGTGGACACCCCATCAACAGGGTCTCCACATCGACTTCCTGAAATGCTTACCATCCAACTAGCACTCAAGTCATTCCTCACTCATGTTCAGCTCAAGGTAGTTCTCATTCATACAGACATCATCATCGCCATGTGCTACCTACAGAAACAAGACGGCAGTTATTCCCCGTTATCAGCATTGGCTCAGGGCATTTGGTGGTGGGCACTCCATCACAAGGTCCAGTTGCAAGCAAAATATCCAGCGGGAGTCGACAACAACTTTGTAGACCTGCTCAGTAGGATGCAGCAACAAGTCCATAAGTGGAGACTCCACTTGCAAGTCCTACTGCTGTACTTCCATCATTGGTGATTCCCTGATGTACACTCTTTGCCACTGCCAAAACCTCAAAATGTTCAAGCTTCGCCTCTAGGTATCCACACCTATAGTCCATGGGCAATGCACTATGGATGAAGTGGTGAGTGATATTTACCTATGCTTTTCTGCCTCTCTCTTCCTTCATTCATGGCTTCAAGACTTTGGCAAACATCCTTCACTCTCATCCTAGTGGCACCCACCTGAGCCAGACAGCCCTGGTTTACCACTCTCCTCAACCTCTCCCTAGTGCCTCACGAGAAGCTGCCCAACCAACCAGACCTTCTCACGCAGATCCAGGGCATGCTCAGACACCCGAATCCCAAGTAACTAAACCTTACGTTTTGGCTCCTGAGGTCTTAGAATTTGGCTTCCTCAGCTTACCTCTAAATTGTATGACCATCCACAAGGAGGCAAGCAGGCCTACAACAAGAGCTGCTATTCAGCTAAATGAAAAAGGTTTGTGCACTAATGTAGTCCCAGACGCATCAACCCTCTCAAGACAGCAGCCCAAGATATTGTCTGTTATCTGCTTCACCTGCAAACATCAGGCCTTTCTTATACTTCACTTGGCCACTTTTGCTGCCTGCCTTCAGAACAGAGAACACACGTCACTCTTCAGAGTCCCAGTTATTAAGACCTTCATGGAGGGACTGAAAAGAGTCATTCCACCCAGGATGCTGCCTTCCCTTGTGTGGAATATGTTATGTAGTTTTATAGAGCGCACAGCTTCCCCAGCAAAGGGGCGTCCCAGCGCTAATAGCAAACAGAAGGGTAGGCTATCGACAGAAAGAGGCCTATAGTGGAGGGAAGAGGTGGGTCTTAATAGCCTTACGAAAAGCCAGGTAATTATCGATGCGACGAATGTGTATAGGAAGTGAGTTCCAGAGTTTTGCTGCCAGTGTGCGGAAAGAGCGCCCACCAGCACGGACCCTCCTTACCCGGGGAACAACCGCCAGATGATGACCAATCGAGCGGAGTTGGCGGGTGGGAGTATATGATGAAAGCAGGTTAGCCAAGATGCCAGGAGAGGAAAAATTCAAGATCTTAAAAGCAATGCAGAGGGACTTAAACTCCACTCGTCTGGCCACCAGCAACCAGTGTAGCCAACGAATAGCACTGGTGGTGGAGCAGGTTCTAGGAAGGCCAAGGAGAGTTCTGGCAGCTGCATTTTGGACCCTCTGCAGTCTCAAAATCTCAGTCTTGTTGGCCCCCAGGTATAGCAAGCTGGTGTAATCCAGTCTCGACAAAACAGAGGCCTGGACAATAACCTGCCTGATGGGTGGATCGAAAAAGCCCAACAGCGGTTTGAGCCCCCGTAGTATACCAAAACAAGTCCCTGCCACTTTCTTAGTTTGGGCCTGAAAGCTGAGAGCCGAGTCAACCAAGACACCTAGATTTTTCACCACCTGTTTGGGGGCGGGTGCACTTCCCAGGGTAGCAGGCCACCAGCGTTCACTCCACAGCTCAGGATCTTTCCCTACCAGCAAAACCTCAGACTTGCTGGCATTGAGCTGGAGGCAGTTGGCAGTCATCCACTCAGCGACAGCAGCAAGATCGCTCCGAAACTTATGCGCGTCCTGCACGCAGTCATTGGAGAGTGCAACTACCAACTGCGTATCATCTGCATATGATACTACTGTGAGCCCTCTACTCCTGGCCACCGCTGCTAATGGTTGGACGTACAAGTTAAAAAGCGTTGGGCTCAGAGCTGAGCCCTGTGGCACACCCTGTTTAATAGTATGAACCATGGAGGTGAAAGGGGGGCCGTTACCTGGAAGGTCCTCTCAGAAAGAAAAGAGATGAACCAGTCCAGTGCAGGGCCCACAATGCCTGCCTCCTCCAACCTTTGCAGCAAGATCTGGTGAGAGACCGTATCAAACGCACCACTGAGATCCAATAAGATCAGTGCCGAAGTACGTCCCTCATCCAGTGCTACCCTCAGATGTTCGGTCACCGCTAGGAGGGCAGACTCCGTGGTGTGACCCGGACGGAAGCCATTCTGAGAGGGGTCGAGTATGTTATTCTCTTCCAAAAAACCTGTCAAGATGGAATTTATGTAGGCCTCGGAGATCTTGGATGCCCACGGCAGGAGAGAGATAGGACGAAAGTTCTTAAGTTTAGCTGTATCGAGGGTAGGTTTTTTTAACGGGGAACAACCCTGGCCTGCTTCCAGGTCCTAGGGACAACTGCCATAGACAGGGACATGTTAATCACCTGGCCCAGAGGTGTAAGAAGCACAGGTAGCAGTTTCATAAGTTGATCAGGCTTCATGGGATCAGCAGGAGAGCCGGATTTAACCTTGCTGACTAATGAGCGCAGCACATCCTGGGAGATCGGCGGGAAGGCGACAAGCGTGTGAGTGGGAAGGGGTCTACCCACAGGGTCAGAGCACATATCGGCTTGAGGAAAGGTCTTATAGATGTTTACCACCTTGTTAACAAAGAAGGTGGCGAGAGCCTCACAATGCTCATCCGACGTGATAGAGGGCGCTGCAGATACCCCAGCCGATTTAAGATCTTTAAGTATGGAAAAAATACTCTTGGTGGGGTTACTGCTGCTCCTGATCTCGTCTGCAAAGTAGGCTGCCCGTACTGTCTGAATAGCCCTGTGATACTTCTTGGTGGCCTCCTGATAACACCCTTTCAGGAACGGGTCATAATCTCGTCTCCACGCCCGCTCCAACCTCTTCAAGGGTTTACGCATAGTAGCGAGCTAGTCATTATACCAAGGGCTAGATTTGGTGTTACGGCACTTAGACCATTTAACAGGAATAAGTGTGTCCAAAGGGCAGAGGATCCAGTCCGATGGCGCTTTATCGGCACATCCGGATCATCCGGCAAGCTGGGTGTGTTCATAGAGAGGAGGGCGTGGAAATGGTCAAAATTTAATTTGTACCAGGGGCGTTTGAAAGAGAATTTCTGGAGCACCCTCCGAGGGGGCTCTACCCCCGAGAGTGTCATGGGAATCAGATAGTGGTCGGACCAGCACACCTGAATGGGGGTAGTAACTGTGAGATAGGGAAGGTTAGAGAAGACTGGATCTAGCAAATGGCCAGCAGAGTGGGTGGGGCCTTGAACCAGTTGGAGCAGCTGACAAGCCGCTAGGTCAGCAGAGAAGTTACCCACTTCTGAGTCATGGGGGTTGTCAAGATGCAAGTTCAAATCACCAATAACACTGAAATTGGCAGATCTCATAGCCAGGGAACTGACTGTGTCAATTAGTGCAGCCCTAAACTCCTTCGAAGGTCCTAGTGGATGATAAACCAGTAGGCCAGACATCGTATAGCTAGCGTTAAAAGAGATCCCAAAACGTGCACACTCACAGCCCACCAGGGTTTCTTTAACAAAAGTGCAGGTGTAGCAGGATTTGAAAACAACTGCGATACCTCCCCCTCTAGCCTCTCTATTGAGAGTTGCAATGCTAAATCCCGGGGGGAGCGCCAAGCCTGGCTCAGCCACCATGTCAGCTGACAGCCATGTCTCCGTCAGAAAAAGGACATCGGGAGATTCATCGCGTAACAGGTCGTAGACATCAGGATAGTGCTTGGCTAGGGAACGACAATTAAGGCTAAACAGTTTGATATTCTGTCTGGAGCAGAGAGGGGAAGTAGGGAGGGACAAGGTGGTTACCCAAGAGTTGAAACCACAATTCTTACAGCAGAACGGACCCTCAGGCAGGTTACAAGGAGGGTGACTGCAGGGGCTCACTATTTGCCTAATGGCAAGAATGTCGTCACGAGAGTAGGTGAGCATACCGCTGATCAAATCGGCAGCATGTCTGGCGATGTCCAGGCGCGGACGGGCTTGCCTTAGGTGCGCCATCGGCTTGCCACCGGCGCGCCCGCTGCGCTCGTCCGCTGCGCGTCCGTGGTCTGTTCATGCCTAAGTACTAGAGAGCAGGAACAGTACCGCCCCCGGAAGTGCGTCACCTCACATCGGCAAAAGAGAACGTGACCGCCCTCCACGCAAACGGCGGTACAGCCTTATGGAGCCCTTCTTTTGAACCACTTCATTCATGCCCTTTGCAGTACCTTTCCTGGCCATCACTTCCCTCAGGCTTGTGAGTGAACTTCAGGCTCTAACACTTCAAGAACCCTTCTTCCAAGTTCACACAGATAGAGTAGTCCTTAGGGCAAACATCAAATTTTTCCCCAAAGTGGTCTCAATCAAACTATCAAACACCCAGTGCTCTTCCCACATCCAGAGTCAGTGGCAGAGAGGGCTCTTCACACACTAGATGTCAAAAGGGCCCTCATGTATTACATTGATCGAACAAACCCCTTCCTTAAGGGTAAACATCCTTTACGACGAATGCGTTACGACGAATGCCATTACCCCGCATTTTTTACTCCGCAAAATCTTTTACAATGCAGGGCTTTACACCACAAACCATTACAACGTATTCCCCAAAGTAACGCCCCGGTGGAGTTAGAATAGTAAATTGCGTTGTAAATCCCTGCGTTGTAAAAGATTTTGCGGTGTAAAAAATGCGGGGTAATGGCACACGTTGTAAACGGGTGCGGGGTAAAGTGTCATATTCGGCTCTTTTTCCAACCCACATAAAGGCTGTGCTCTTTCTAAAGCGGGAGTAGCACGTGAGTTGGTAGACTATATCCAGGTCTTTCATGCTAAAGCCAAATTATATTTGCCTGTCCCTCTCAGACCCAATCTACCCACAAAAAGGAGCCTCTATGGCTTTCTTAGGCAACATCCCTATAGCTGATATCTGCAAAGCAGCTACCTGGTCTATTCCACACACTTTCACCAAGCATTACTCTGTGATGTCTTAGTGCACCAACAAGCTAACGTTGGCCAAGCTGTTTCCGTACACTTTTCAGTCCTCTGCAACATCGTTTGGCTAGCCAACGTTTAGGAGAGAACTGGTTTACAGTCTATGCACAGCTTGTGTATCTACAACTACACATGCCACAAATGGAAAATATAACTTACCCAGTAAGCATCTGTTCGTGGCATGTAGTGCTGTAGATTTGCATGTGCCGGCCCTCCTCCCGGGAAGCCTTTGGTTGTTGTAGAGGCCGTTTTTTCTTCATTCATTGCATCTTATTCTGTATCTCTACACTCCATTCCTATTGTCACCCTCCATGTGGAGAAACAGTCTAACAGTGGAGTCTATGCCCATGCGCATTATCATTAATAGGTGGTGTCATCTTACCTTGTTACTCCAAGACTTGTTAAAAACAAATACAAGTTGCACACATCCCAGCCGAACACTAGATGGTAGGAGTATGCCCAGCATGTGAATCTACAGCACTGCATGCCACAAACAGATGCTTACAGGGTAAGCAACATTGTCCTTTCTCCTCCTGCCAAGACCACATTCTAATCTCAAGAAGGGGGCTACTATGGCTTTCCTGGGCAATATTCCCATAGCTGACATTTGTAAGGCAACTACATGGTCCACTCCACCCACGTTCACCAAACGTTACTCTGTGGATGCCTTAGCGCACCAACAAGCAAAGGCTGACCAAGCTGTTCTACAAACTCTTTTCCAGTCTTCTGAACATCCTCCGGTTAGCTACCGCTAAGGGGAGTACTGCTTTACAGTCCATGCAGAGCATGCATATTTATAGCTATACATGCCCCCTACGGAATATGTTACTTACCATATAAGCATCTGTAGGAAGCTGGCTCTCTATATAGTGTACTCAAAATAAGTACACTGTGCAGAGAGTCAAGTGAGTCCCCAATTGGTTGACAGAGGCCAAAGTAGATAATACTCACTCTCTATTTTTGGTAGTGTGGGCGAGCAGTTAGACTTATCAGAGAGTAGTGTTAAGCATTTGTTGTACTCAGAGAGGCAATAAATGAGACACACACCCAAAGAATAAATCTGAGACCAATTTAGAAAAATAATTCTTTTTATATATAATTTCGAACCAAGAACTACGTTCAAAGGTAAGTACTGTATTTCTTATAAATTTTCAAAGATAAGCAAATAGTTCAAAGTTTTGCGCAATTACGCACCATGCAATCCTATGGGAGGAAAAAAAGCAGGTAGGTAAAGCACACAGCACAGACAGGTGTAGGGGTTCACCTTCCAGGTTTAGAGTAGCAGGAAGCCAGGTCCAATGTTCTACCAACAGTTCGTCGGGTGCGTCCCAAATTCTACCAGGAGCAGGGAGTTGGTGGAGTTGGTAGCTGGCACGCTACGGTGAAGGGGGCCCTCTAAAGACAGGCTGCACAAGGGGACTTGTGGGCAAATCACAGAGCTCCCAAATGGGGGCTAGGTTTACAAGGGCCTTAGGGACAAAGGAGCACAGCCAGTTCGTCGTTACCCAGGGCTGGCGGGTTGGGTGCAGAGTAGGTAGGTTGGCTAGCCCCTGTGCGTAAAGGTGCTCCTCGCGGCCTGGGGCCAACAACTGGCAGGGGCAAATTCAGGACTGCTGGGCCACTCTCGAAGTGGGCCTCAGGGTCTTGATGTCCCTCGGCGGCTGGTGGGCTCTGGCACATTTGTAGTCCTGACTGGACTCTTTGATGTCGGTCTTGGTTGCTAGGCACCCGGTACCCTGGGGATTGGTACTGCATAGCTCTGGTCGGCCCTGGTGACTCCACATTCGGTGGGGAGACAGATCTGACCTTCCAGAGCACGAGTACCTCTTCCTGGTTGATTGCTGCGCTGGTCGGGCCAGGGAGCTGCAAATCAGTGGACCGGACTCTGCGGTTTCGGTGCCTGCTGTCTGCAGGGGAGTAGCTCTTCTACTCCGAGGGAGTTCTTGGGCAGTTTGCAAAGGCTGGTAGTCTTCTGGGGTTCTTAGAGGCCACACAGCAGCAGGACGAGACAGTTCACCTCGATTGTCGAGTCTTGAAGTGGCAGGCAGGGGTTCGTGCCAAAACTCTGTGGCAGGCACTCAGTTCTGGGGTTCAGTAGTTCTTCTTTGTCCTCTCCATGTTTAGGTCCATCGAATCTGAAGTTCTGAGTCGAGGGGTGCCACCTAAATACTCAATTTAGGGGCGTTATGAGGAGTACTAGGTAGTAGCCAATGGGCTACCTACAGTTAGGGCGACTACACCATCTATATGACCACTTCCTATGGGAGGTGGGCATAACCCTGGCCCTAATAGGCTAATTCTCTTAGACACAAGATGGAGGATTCTAAAAAGTGGGGTCCACATCAGCTGCCCCACCTTAGGGGTGGGTTGGCTAGGTTTGGGCACCCCTCCTAATCTAACAAATTTACCCACCTTTCCTCCCGCCAAAAAGTGGGGACAGGAAAGGAGGGTTGGCATCTTCCACTAGCTGGAGAGGCCTGGGATTCATTTCAAATGCGGCGTGGCCTATGAAGTGTCACGCCCTGGAAGGCAGTTTATGCTTGGACAAGGTGTGAACACCTCGGCCTAGAGCAGGCTTTGTTCCTGGCCCCTGAGAGCGAAGGCTCTCGCCACAGGAGGCCAGAAACATGTCTAGTAGTGGCAGGCTGGCCGAGACCAGTCGCTAAACACACTAGTAGTCGGTAGGTTTTCAGGGACTCCTGTAAGGTACCCTCTGGGTGCATTTATTAATAAATCGGACACTGGCATCAGTGCAGGTTTATTAAGATGAGATGTTTGGTACCAAACATCTTTGGGTACAGTGAAGCCATCATGGAGCTGGGGAACTCGTAATGACGAGTGTCCAGCCCATGTACCCGTTATGGTTTCCCTGTTCTCTTACAATGTCTAAGAATGGACTTAGATATTGCAGGATCATATCTGCTCAGGCAGATATGTTCACACATGGGATATAGTGCACCCTGCATTCGGGCTGTAAGACCTGCTGTAGGGGTGGCTTACCTATATCTCATGCTGTGTCTGCAGGCATGGCACACTGGGCTGTGTGCCATGTCGACTCTTCGCTTTTGTCTGCACCAAGACACGCAGCCTGCAATGGCAGTTTGCATAATCTTGGTGAGGGGTTCCTTGGGTGGCACAATTTGTGCTGCAGCCCTAGTGGACCCTCTTCAGTCCCAATGCCCTAGGTACCAGGGGTGCCATTTACTAGGGACTTACAGAGGGGCTGAATTTGTGCCAATTGTTGAACAATGGTACATTTTTGGGTAAGAGCTCTGGCACTGGGACCTGGTTAGCAGGGACCCAGTGCACTTCCAGTCGAAATCACATCAGGTATCAGGCAAAAAGTGGGGTGACCATGTCAAAAAGGGGCACTTTCCTACAGCATCTGTTCATGGGGAGTAGTGCTGTAGATTCACATGTGTACCTGGAAACCTTTGCAGATGTTCTTTTCACTTTCTTCCTTTTTGCATGGTCATTCACCATTCCTCTCCTGTCAACATCCTCACCTGCCTGTGCTGAAAACAATTTAACAATGGAGCCGATACCCATTCGCATTGGTGACTCGAAATACTCCTTCGGAAAAAAACAAGTTGCAAACATCCAAGCCCAACATTAGATGGCAGGAGTCATGCACAGCATGTGTATCTACAGCTGCACATACCACAGACTTGTCTTTTAGCCTTGTAGCAAGTTTGGATACACCTGACAATCCATCTGGCCATACTCTTTTTGGTAAGGGCTTGTTCTTTGTGTGGTCTGGTGAAAGAGAGTTGCTGAGTTTTACGAAAGAGCTTGGTCATATCTATGTAGTACATTAGGGCACGCTTAACATCAAGTATAGAGTGCGCTCTCTGCCACAGAGGTTGGCTGTGGAAGGTAAACCGGGAGCTCAATGGTTTGATTGAGATGAAACGGGGGTACTATTTTTGGGAGGAACTGTGGGTTGGTCCTAAAGACTATCCTGAAAAGACAATTAATTGTTTTGATATCCTCTTTTTTTTTTTTTTTGCAAAGCCTCGCCTTTGAAGAGGGCATATATCAGAAGAGTGTCATGTTGTATGCAATTAACAGCGCTATCTAGAGTTACATGTGTATAGTAGTTGGCATCACTAGTATGTATTTTTATTCTGCGTTTAAAATGAAGAAGAAACCTCGCTGAACATCTGTGGTAGAAACTAGAGTGCGGCAAGATGCCACAATTATGGTGCCATGGTTCACTTTCTACTAATTTATTTTGTTTTGTTTGATCTGTTTATCAGATTTTAGCATATGTGATACATTTGACAGGCAAATGCAATGTCAATAGAACCGGTAGGCAATCTCCAAACAAATTATTCAAAACATTAAAGCGGTATTTGAACATATAGCATATACCGATCTGTATCCATGCCGTAAATTACCTTACAACTAATATAGCGAGTAAATAGTCGATCCGAGTGTTACATTTTCCTTATTAGAACATATTACAATTGCATTATACATGTACATATTAATTCTATACATACATCTCAAATGGCTCCTATGGTGCCATGGTTCACCCGCAAAATAGCAAACATTCTTGCGTTTACTCATACAGATGGTCACTTGGCATAAAAAGCAATGCAACAATTGTGGGCTCTCTCTTAACAAGTTGAATACAAGCATGGGCATTCTTAAGCTCATGTTAATTAGTATCTTGTGAATCAACTTGGACCATTTGCTCTCATTGGCATGTCTTCTTTGTATTTAGGAAATATTTTGTAAGGTTGGAAGAGACTGTCTAGGTGTATGGTCTGTATTTTGTGATTAACACGTTTTATAAATACTTCAGTGAATCTAAAATCTGAAAGAGACAATTAGTTATAGATTCCTTACCTTAGAATTACCCCCAGGCATCAGACTGGATCCGGAGAATTTTTCGTCAGCAGTCGAAAGGTGGCATCGCTTGGCTCCACGTTCATCGTTTGCGTCGTGGTCGCCGGGATGACGTTGCGGTAACTACTTAGACGCCGCCCTCGCGCGCTGACGTCAGTTCTTTCTTTTTCCGCGCCAGCCAGCGCAGATCCGGAGAGAGCGGTACCTCCAGTTACTGTTTGACTGACTTTTTGCCGACTTTTGTCAACGTCGTTTTTGAGTCTTCGACTCCTGGTGCACGTCAGGGATGCCCGGTTTCAAGGCTTGCGGGTCCTGCCGACGGTTGAGGTCGGTAACGGATCTGCACTGCGTGTGCCTCTTCTGTCTGGAACCCGACCACGACTCCAAGTCGTGTTCCGACTGCCGGACCATAAACCCGAAGTCTTTGCGGGAGCAGTCCCGAAAGCTTCTCGAGGCCCGGCAGTCCGCTCGCGCCGCTTGAGGTCCCGGTCGCGTGGGAGGTCGAGGGACCGGTCGCGGAGCCACCACCATCAATCTTCTTCCAAGTCTTCGCACTCCTCCGGTAAGTCGAAGCACAAGAAGAAGTCGAAGAAGCATCGTCGCTCTTCGACTTCTCCCCGTCTGTCGGCCGACGTGACGACGGATGCGGGTGGTGCCCCTCCCGTGGCTCCGCGTGCAGAGCCCGCTGGGTTGACTACGGGTTTCCCTCCCTTTCCGGGACCCTGTGCGACCCCTGGCCAGCTTCGCAGTTTCTACGAAGCGATGCATGCCATCTTTGGGCAGCCCGATTCCGCCGGCGCACCTTCTGGCCCCGCGGACTCGACTGGGGGCCCTGGGTCTTCGACACCGGTGGCTTCGGCCCCGGCACCGCAGGGTGCCCTTGGATCCAGGCCTGGATCCGTATCGGCGCTGGTCGACCTGACTACACCTCCCCCGGCGCCGACTCCACCGGCACCACGTCCTCAGCCGACGCCGGTTGTGTCCCCAGCCGGTGTCGAACCCGGCCTCTACCCCGACGTGGACACGGAGCCGGAGCGGCGTCGACCGACGCCGGTTCAGGCGCCGACGGGTACTTTTGTGCCCTTGTTCCACCCTGGTTCTTTTTGGCCAGATTGGCAACCAGAGGAGGGTGGGGAGGACTGGGAGGGGTCTGGAGACCCTTTAACTGACCAGTTAGACTACGATCCAGACTGGCGAGAGGAGTTGGGGGATGTCAGTGGACTGGATACTTCCCCAGACCTTGGCATGTTGTCTCCTCCTACCGTGGCTACGGAGGAGGGAGCGTCTTACGCAGTGGTGTTGCGTAGGGCGGCCGAGGCTCTCAGCCTCGAGCTACCTACGGTGGCAGTTAGGACTAACCTCCTGACAAAGGTGCTTCAGCCGGCTGTGAGCTCTTCGGAGCCCCTGCTGCCGTTCAATGAAGCCCTCACTGACATCCTTTAGGGCACCTGGTCCAGGCCCAACACAGGGGCTCCTGTGGACAGGATGATCGCCCGACGCCACCGCCCATCTCTGGGTGACCCCTCTTTCCTCTCCCAACACCCTTCCCCTGAGAGCTTGGTGGTCCAAGCCTCCACGTCCAAAGGCGCATTCCCTAACGCACCACCTGATAGGGAATCCAATAAGCTGGACCACCTTGGGAAGAAGATGTTTTCTTCCTCCAGCTTGGGACTGCCGTCGGTAAACACCGCATGTCTGTTGGGCCGTTACACCCACTCCGTGTGGGATACGGTGGCGCAAGTGCTGCCCCAGTGCCCGGAGGAGGCCCGGGCCGTACTCTCCCATGAAGTTGCCGAAGGGAGAGACGCAGCAAAGTTTACCATTCGCTGTGGACTGTACACCGCCGACTCGCTAGGCAGGACAATTTCCACGTCGGTAGCCCTTCGACGCTACGCCTGGCTGAGGTCGACTGGTTTTTCAGGGGATGTCCAATCCACTGTTATGGACATGCCCTTTGATGGCTGTCGCCTGTTCGGCGACAAGGCAGACAACGCGCTGGAGCGCTTTAAGGACTCTCAGGCTACGGCCAAGTCCTTTGGCCTCTCCATCACTCGCCCTGCGCAGTCTGCTTTTCGCCCCTTTCCTGGCTACGGAAGGGGTGCCCCGCCACGTCCCGCCCAGAGCCACAGACCGGCGCAAGCTGTTCAGCCCCTGTGCGGCCGGGGACGTGGGAACCACCGCCGTGGGTCTCGGGGCCAGCACGCAGGCCAGTCCACCACAGCCCCCTCTGCAGCAGCTTCCAAACCCTCCTAGTCCGACCTTTCAGGGCCACCAATCGCCAGTGGGTGGCAGGATTCGCCATCACCTCCCCCACTGACGCACCGTCACGTCGGACAGGTGGGTTTTGCAAATAGTCCGAAGGGGCTACTCCCTCCCCTTCGAGACTACACCTCCATCCATGCCACCTCAGCACCATCGCATGTCGGAGGATCATCTGGCCCTTCTCCAACAGGAAGTTTCGGCACTCTTGGCCAACGGAGCCATCGAGCGATTTCCTGCCCCAGAAGTAGGTCGTGGTTGCTATTCCCACTGCTTTCTGGTGCCCAAGAAGGACAAAGGCCTGCGTCGTATCTTGATTCTCAGGAACGTCAACCGCTTCCTCCGGAAGGAGAAGTTCAAAATGTCGGGCCATGCACAAACGGACCATCTCTAGGTGGGTGGTTTTGTGCATTAAAGCTTGCTATTCTTTGGCAAAGAAGGAGCCGCCAGTGGGACTGCGTGTCCATTCCACCAGGGCGACGTCAGCGACCACTGCTTTGGGACGGGGAGTCCCCCTCAATGAGATCTGTCAGGCAGCTACGAGGGCATCTCTGCACACGTTCACAAAACACTACTGCCTGGCCAGCCAAGTCCGGAGAGATGGCTTCTTTGGTCGTTCTGTTCTCCAGGACTTTCTAGTGTGAACTTAGTTCGCAGACCCACCTCCGTGGTTGGTATTGCTGGGGTATCTATTCTAAGGTAAGGAATCTATAACTAATTGTCTCTTTCAGATGAACAAGTTACTTACCTTCGGTAACGATATATCTGTAAGAAACATAGATTAGTTATAGATTCCTTACCGCCCCAGCCATCCTCCCCGTTCTGCGAACTGACTTCTAGGGTTAGGGAATCCCTTTCAGGGCACTAGTTTTGTGCACCAGTGGTCAGTGTCTTGCATGGCTCTGCGCTTCTGGCATAGAATGTCGTGTAAAAGAACTGACAGCACGCGAGGGCGGCGTCTAAGTAGCTACCGCGACGTCATCCCGGTGACCATGACGCCAACAACGAACGCGGAGCCGACCGACGCCACCTTTCGACGCGCCGGGGTACTGCTGACAAAAAATTCTCCGGATCCAGTCTGACGCCTGGGGGTAATACTAAGGTAAAGAATCTATAACTAATCTATGTCTCTTACAGATATATCGTTACCGAAGGTAAGTAACTTGTTTGTTAGGGAATAAAATATATATTTAGCATTTAAATTCTGTGGTTTGCAGCTTAGCATTGGCCAGAGAAATGGCAATGGCTGACAGAATAAAAGTCAAAGATGGCCACAGCAAGGTAGATACATGGGTCAGGGTAGATATCCCTGAGGATCAGCAAGAGTGTTGTGTCAGCTTGTGTTTAGCCAGTCGAAAGGGGTTTATATTGGAAATGCAAAAGCACAGTCTGCCAGGATTCTTAATGGTCTTCACTAGTAGTACAGCTTGTTCCTGCTATTTACCTAAAGAATCTCTGCATATTTATTGCCAAAGTTTATTATGCAACCACCATAATGTAACTGACCTACATACCATAAGGAATATATATTTTTAATATTACATTATTTTTTATTTTTTAATATAGGCAATGCCTCAAGGACCACCGATTACTCCAAACAATGCTGGTGAGTAGATTTTATTTTAGTTATAATTTTGAAATAAGGAATGTGAACAAGAGCAGGTAGGATTAGCAATGTACGGGTTTATAGTCTTCGTACCTGTTGCAAAAACGACTTTTTAATAATTCTGTAATTTGTGACTTTTAGCATGATGGTTTTGCATTTAAAATAATACATTTCGCTTTTGTCCTGAAGGTAGCCGTTTTTCCATATTGGAGCACAGTGATCCTTTGTCTGCAAGCCATTCAGGGCAGATATCCAACATCCATTGTGAAGAAGGAATTGTGGTGAAGAAACACCAAATGATACTTGCAAGTGCAGAAAAAGAAATGTCTCAAACTGGAAGAACAAACCTTCTGTACTCTTAGAAAGAGCAGCACCCTCTTCCAAAACCACAAATACAAGGTAAATATGGAAATTCTTTTTGAGGGGCAAGCAAATGGAAAAATGCCCGCTCAGTAATTGCTAGGTAAAAGTTGATTATAATAGATACCAATACTTTTCAGTTTAAAGATTCTTTATCTTTTAAATATCTGAGTTGAAGGTTGAGAATCTTTATTTATTGGATGGGTAATGGCTAATTTTTGTTGTGTGTGTTTCCACTACCTGAGCAGCACTTGACTATAAAGAAAATGGTTTCTTTGTTTGCACTAGAAAGTATGATTAAGGTGGATCATTTTCAGAGGTTGGTAGATCTCACCGGGTCCTTACATTTGTTGATGCCTCAGCCATGACTGCAGCCAGAATCTGCTATTGGGCCACTGGACAAGAACCCATAGACGGCTGTAATTTATTCTTCTGAACTTTAGGTTGAGGTACTGACCATTAAAAAGGGTGGGGAGAACATTTGGTGGCCTTTATTTAGATAGCTTCACAATTTATTGGAGCTCAGTGATCCGATTACGGTTCATGGCTTTTCACCTTTGATTACAAGACATGCTTATTTTGCTGTTGACTAACTATATTATTGTAGTACTTGGGGAGTGGTTCTGTGCTTTATTTTATTGTGTTTGTTTTTCAGAGAGTAAATACATCCCTCAATAGTTTTCTTGTAGGCCAACAGACCGCAACGAACGCAGTACTTCGCAGACGTCTTTTCGTCCGACTTCTTTGGGATTTCCCTGCAACTAACAAGCCATAATTGAAAATATTGTTCTGCCTTGAGAAAGCCCTGGCCTGCTGGCCTTTGGGCGAAACACGTGTCGGCTGTTCCCCTGTCTTTCATATTGATCTAAAAATAAAAAGATCTCTTGAAAAATCAAAATTAGACACTCTACTGTTTTCATGATGCAAGAAAACTATTGAGGGATGTATTTACTCTCTGAAAAACAAACACAATAAAATAAAGCACAGAACCACTCACCAAGTACTAGAATCCTGTTTTGGGTGGTATCTGGGTGAAACCACTGATGTGTGTGCTTCAACAGATTAGGGGTCCTGATTAATTGAGTGTGAACCTTGGTAACACCCACCAAACCCTAACTATATTATTGCCATGCACTATATCAACAAATTGGTGTCAGTAGGCTCAACAGAGTTAAGCTGGGAAGCAGTGATGCCTTGGCTGTTGGCAGTTACAAGAGATATCTAAATTCTTGCTGCTCTCTTGGCATACGAGAGCAGTGTTCAGGTGAATGCACTCAGCAGGCTTTTCACAAGTACATTGGTGTTTTTTTATGAACATTTTATTAGTTTTCCAATCTTTAGGATTCAACAATACTTTTCACTAATTCATCCTTTATCTGGACGTGGTCTAATATCTTTTCTAGGTGATAATTTGCAGGTGTCCACAAGTAGATGTGTTTGGAGCGCACAAGAATGCAACGTGCCCAGTTACTTTCTGTCTGGAGTCTCCAAACTGCTCTTGAGGGTCTAATGCTGATCCCATGAGTATTCAGTTTAGTTCATGCCTTTACAGTATGTTCCGATTACACATGGTCCTCAACATTAATGAGGATTCACACAGCAGTGGCTGATTTTGTAATGGTGTATTAATCCCTCACACCTTCGCTCAGCAGGATAAGGTCATTCACATTAGCCAATGTTTCTATATATTTTCTGCCTTTACCCTTATTCTGGCTCAGTTGCTGGCTCCATCAGTCAAGATTTTTCATTGTTGCATTGTACTTAAAACAGCCCTGATGAAGCCCTGTTATTGGTTTTGGTCTGCATCATTTCTCTCAAAGACAAAATGAGGTTGAAAGTAAAGGTGTGTGTCTTCAAAAGATCGTAACAGAATTCCATCATAACCAATCTGCAGTTGCCATCTTTTCATACTTTCATCCATTCCAAGGCTGCAGAGTTTGTGTTAAAAAAATCTTTCAGTTACTGTTTTTTCCAAATTTGAAAAGTTTTAAATGAACAGACAGTTTTTGGTGGCCCGTGAATGTGCATATGTTTAATTTCAGAGTAGATGTTGTGTGCAAGGATGCAAACGAGACTCCTCTGGAAGGAATAATTGCACATTCTACTTGGGCTAGGACAGCAGCCACTGGATTGTTGAGGATGGTGTCTTAGCAAGTTGTTTATCTATATTTTGTCTTCCTTTCAAATGTTTGCAAAATACTATTGGGTCGCATCAAATGCCATGGTAGGGGCCTTGTTTGGGAGATTGGTGGCTCAACATAATTTCAGCTAGCTTCTTTTTTTCTTGATTATATGCCCCCCATCCATCCAAATCAGTAGGCATTTGTTAGGGAATATTCGAAAGGGTAATAATTTTCTGAGAGAATAGTATCCATTAGAAAAGAGGGGTACCTCCTTGATAATTATTAATATCATTACGTTGGTGCCACAGGCATTTCAGCTACGGCTACTATGAATTTCCCATGTAGAGGCACTCAAAATTGACAAATCCTTTTTTATTTTTTTTACCTTACTGCTGGCAACCCTGTCTGTCACACTGAGGTCATCACTGCTAGTAATCTTGCATATGGTGGCCACTAATATAATCTTTTCTTATGTGGTCACTGTTACAACACAAATAATAGTAGCTTGGGATCAGTTTTCTTTGAACACAAGTAGTTTTTATTCCAAAAGGGTTGGAGACGTCTGCTGTAACAATTGAGCTATGACAGAACGTAAGAGATTTCAGTCATCCTATCAAGTGGCTCGAATATTTCACTGACAGAAAATCCGTTGAGGGAGCAGAGTATCTGCCAGAACATAGAGTTCTAAAACCTTTTCATGGGTTCCATCTGTGTAAAGTGTGGTGCGTGGTTTTTATTTTGTTTTGGTTTTTGTGTTGCATTACACATCAACAATGCAATTATATTTCCACAAAATTTGCAAGTGTGTAAGGATGATTGATTGGCTTATGTTCATTATTTTCTATAGCAATAGATCACAATGATAGAAACAGTAGTAACTTTGCACTTGTAAATTCGGTTGTAGGTGGTTCCGCTTCCTTATTTGAGGGGGTGGAGACATCTAGGTCTCCACCTGAGATATAAATCTCCACCCGGACGTGGTGAAGACCAAAAAAGTGGAGAATTGCACCTAGGTGCAGGAATTAATATACACATTAGTGAATATACACATGTATATAGTTACCTTTGTGAATTGGGCCCAAAGAGTGGAATAGAGCTTTTGTTCACCTTGATGTCCCAGACTTTCAGAGCCTAACTTCGGATGAATACTTTCAACTGCAGATTTGTCATCTTTTGAACTTCCCAGAGGCACAAAACTGGTTCTGGAAGTTTTGTATCGCCAGCTGGCTTCCATCGAGTTGAAGGCAAGTCTGTTAACCGAAATCTTGCCGCCAGGGCCTACTACTTGAGAGCCCATGCTGCCTTTTAATGAGGGTTTGGCAGAAATGTTGATGGCAAACTGGTTTGGAACGTGTTCATCTCTCCATGAAAGTCGTCCTATGGTTAGGCTCTGTAGATCTGCCCCAGGGGACTCCGCTATCCTGACCCAGCACTGACTCTTGAAAGCTTGGTAGTTGAGACCTCCATCAGCAAGGTAAAACCCCTATACATTCCCTTCTAAGCCTCTGAACTGAGAGTCAAAGCGCATTGATACATTCAAAGAAAGAGTCTTTCTAATGAATACGTTTAACCATAAAATCTGTTAGGAGACTTCTAGCCGCAGATTCCTTACCATAGAATTATCCCCAGGCGTCCAACTGGATCTGGAAAATCTTCGTGGGACGTACTGCCGGTAATTGGCATTATTCGGCTCTGCGTTGTGGCGGCGTCTGCGCAAGAAGTGACGTGAGCCGTGCATATATAGGCACCACCCCAGCGCGCTGACATCAGTTCTTTTCTTTCTGCATCAGTCAGCGCAAATCCCGAGATGGGATACCCCCAGTCACTTTTTGACTGCCCTTTTTCAACCGTTTGTAGAAGACTTTTTGACACATGGTCTCCTTGTGTGGCAGGATTTCGCAAGGAAGGCAGGTTTTAAGCCCTGTGGAGCCTGTCACCTGCTGATGTTGGTGACTGATCCACACCTCGTCTGCCTCTGGTGTCTGGACCGTGACCATGATGCCAAGACCTGCATCAATAGTCACGCCCTGCACCCCGAAACCTTGAGAGCTTCTTGCTGCTCGACATGCGATGCCGCAACTGTCTCGATCTTGGTCGAGAGAAAGGTCCCGGGATCGGTCACGGAGCCATCGATCTTCTTTGAAGTCATCTGTGAATTCTGGTAAGTCCCACAAGAAAATGAAGAGCAAAAAGTCGAAGAGGTCTTCGACTTCGCCCAGTCTGTCAAAGTCATCTGACGAGACGAGAGCACCTTGGCATTCAAGGCCTGGCTCCGTGGTTGATCCTCTGCCTGGGCCGTCTCCCCGTTTCCTGGAGCCGGACCGACCCCCGCCCAACTCTGTGAGTTTTATGAGGCCATGCAACTCATATTTGGGTGGCCTGTCCCCGCTGGCACGCCACCGGCTGGCTCACCCCCATCGCCAGTCAGGCCCCTTAGATCCATGAATGGATCCGGACCGACGCTGGTCGAGCCATCGTGACCTTCCCCAGCGCCGGTCCCTTTGCCGACGTCCCCGGCAGTGCTGCCCCCATTCTTATCCCCGACTTTGACACAGAGCTGGATGGGTATTGTCCGACACCAACTGGAGCCATTGTCTCCAGGCCGGAGCCTGAGCCCTATTCCTATGGAATTAGACTTGGGGAAGACTGGGAGGGGCCCCTGGACCCTTATGAATACCAGCTCCTAGAACCCACTGAGAACAGCTAGTGTGAGGTTTTGGCAGATGTCAGTGGACTGGACACCTCTCCAGATACTTGCTTGGTCTCTTCTCCTACCGTGGTTACGGAGAAGAGAGCCTCATTTGCAGTGGTGATGAGAAGGACAGCCGAGGTCCTGGACTTTACACTACCCTCTGTGGCTAATTTCTTGATGGAGGTGCTTCAACCGGGAGTCACAGCATCTGAACCGCTTCTCCCGTTTAACAAAGCTCTCACATACATCCTACCCGGGGCCTGGTCCAAGACCTGCACAAGGGCTCCTGTGAATTGGACAATAGCCTGCCACCATCTCCCTGTCCCAGGAGACACCAACTCCCTCACTTAACACCCCACCCCGGAGAGCTTGGTGGTCCAAGCCTCCACGTCTAAACTAAATCCTGGTGCATTCCCTACCACTACACTGGACAGGGAAGAGGCTAGATACCTTAGTCAAGAAAATGGTTTCTTCCTCTAGCCTGGCACTGTGGTCTGTGAACACCGCATGCCTTATTGGCTGATACTCCCACTCACTCTGGCACTCCGTTGCGCAGGTGCTGCCTATGGTCTCGGAGGAGACCCGAGCCATACTCTCCCAAGCTATTGCTGACAGGAGGGACACAGCCAGGTTCGCCATTTGCTACAGATTGGATACGACCGACTCACTGGGCAGAGCAGTTTCATTGTTGGTGGCCCATATGTGCAACTCCTGGTTGAGAACCACTGGCTTTTCAGGGGGATGTCCAGGCCTCACTCATGGACATGCCCTGTGATGGCTCCCGTCTCTTCAGAGACAAGGCGGACTCAGCGCTACATCGTTTCAAGGGCAGCAGAGCTACTGTCAGGTCCTTGAGTCTTTCCATGGCCCCTTGCCAACCCCAGACCACTTCCAGCCGTGTCTCTACCCGCCCAGCCACCATGGCACGCAAGCTTCCCAACCTCTGCGTTGCCGAGGACGCGGCACCCACAGGCCTCGTGGGTCAGTTAGCCAGAGTTCGGGCCAGTTCATCACACCCTCGGCAGCTGCAGTTTTCAAGCCTCTTTAGTTGCCCTCCGAACATCATGGGCATCCAATGGGAGGTAGGATACGCCATCACCTGCACCACTGGAGGTCGATAACATCCGAATGCTAGGTTCTCTAGATTGCCTGAAGGGGCTACTTCCTCCCCTTCGTGTCTGACCCACCACTCATGCCACCTACTTGCTACAGGCTGACGGAGGACCACATCTCCTTACTCCACCAGAAAGTGGCGGCTCTCTTGGCCAAGGGAGTCATAGAAAAGGTGCCAGCATCACAAGTACGTCGTGGTTGCTAGTCCCGCTCCTTTCTAGTGCCCAGGAAGGACTAAGGCCTTTGTCCTATCCTAGACCTGCGCCCTCTCAATTTCTTCCTAAAGAAGGAAAAATTCAAAATGCTCATGCTCGCTCAAGTCCTGTCTGCCCTGGACCCGGGAGACTGGACGGTAGTATTGGACTTGCAGGAATGCCTACTTCTACATCCCCTTCCTGCCTGCCCATAGACGCTACATGCAGTTCACGGTAGGTCACGAGCACTTTCAGTTCACTGTGCTCCCATTTGGCCTTATAAGCGCCTCTTGGATGTTCACCAAGGTGATGGCGATAGTTGCTGCTTATCTGCGGAGATCAGAGGTGCCAGTCTACCCTATCTCGACACCTTGCAGTTGAAGGTGGGCTCGCCCAGGGCGTCGTCTCCCACCTCCAGACTACGGCAGAAATCTTGTACTCGCTGGGGTTCACTATCAATGTACCGAAGTCACACCTGAGCCCTTCTCAGACGCTCCCTTTCATCCTGGCTGTTCTGGACAAAGTGCAGTTTCAGGCTTATCCTCCTGAACAGCGAGTCCAGGATATTCAGGCTATGATACTGATGTTTCAGCCTCTATCCTGGATTTCAGTGAGATTGACTCTGAGGCTACTGTGTCTCATGGCCTCTTGCATCCTGCTTGTGACACATGCCCGCTGGCATATGTGGGCTCTGCAGTGGAACCAGAATTTTCAGTGGGTGCAGCATCTAACAAACTCTATGACATGGTGCAGATCTCGGACGTTCACTGCAAAAAATCTGCAGTGGTGGTTAAAAAACTGTGATTGGGTCAGCGGCAGACCCTTCTCCCTTCCCGAACCAGATCGGACAGTAGTGACAGATGCGTCACTCGTCCCGCTGGGGCGGGCATCTGGGAGAGGTGGAGATTAGAGGCCTCTGGTCGCCGGCGTAATCCGGAGTCCACATCAGCCTGTTGGAGCTCTGGGTGATCCGACTGGCATTAAAAGTCTTTCTACTCTCCATCAAGGTAAGGCTAGTGCAGCTGTCCACGGACAACACCACCGCCATATGTTACTGCAAGAAACAGGGCAGGTGGGGTGGGGTCAAGAAGTCATACATCTCAGGACATGGCTGGAACATCAGGGCATTTCCCTGGTGGTTCAACACTTGGCAGGCTCTCTGAATGCCAGGGTGGACAAACTCAACCGAAGATGCCTAGAGGATCACAAGTGGCGTCTCCATCCGGCGGTGGAGCAAGCTCTCTTTCAGCAGTGGGGAGAATCTTGGTTAGATCCGTTTGCCACCGCTGAGAATGCGCAATGCCAGCTATTCTGCACACTGGTGTTTCCAGGGCAGCTCTTTCTCACCGGTTTTAGTCTCGAATAGTGCTCTGGCTTCCTGTACGCCTTTTCTCCCATACAACTCCTGACCAGAGTTCTCAAGAAGATCAGGAACGACCAGGCACAAGTAATCCTTGTGGCTCTGTACTGGGCTTGGAGAGTTTGGTATCCTGAACTGTTGAGCATGACCATCAGTCCGCCGATCTGGCTGCTGCTTCTGCAGGATCTTCTGTTGCAGCAGCAGAGGAGGATTCTTCACCCAAACCAGTCAATGCTGCACCTTCATTTGTGGACATTGAGTGGCGACAGTTGACAGCTTTCAACCTTCCTCTCGAAGTCTGCAAAGTTCTCTTGGGAGCACAGGTGTACAGCCAAATAGGTTGACCCCTCATCTGCATCCCTTTCCCAAGTTATTCTGTTTATCGTTACCCTGGCCCAGCAGAGCTCTGCAATGGGCACGTTGAAGGGTTATTTGTCTGCCATTTCCACCTTGTAAATAGGTTCCTTAAAGGTTTGCAACACGTATTTCCTCCAGCTTCGTTTGTTATGCCTCAGTGGAACCTTAACTTGGTTCTTACTTTCCTAATGTGTGCTCCTTTTGAGCCGCTTCATACCTGCCCTCTTAGTGTTCTCCCCATCAAGACGGCCTTTCTGGTGGCAATTGCATCTGCCCGGAGGGTCAGTGAACTACAGGTGTTGTCATCTCCAAACGTCTCCTTCCCAGACAAAGTGGCCCTTAGGACCCAAGCATCCTTCTTGCTGAAGGTGGTAACCCTGTTTCATGTAGGCCAATCCATCATCTTGCCTACTTTTTATGCTCCGCCTCATCCATCTAAGAAAGAGGAAAGACTCCACCTGCTGGACCAAAAAGAGCATTGTCGTTCTACCTTGAACGCCCAAAACCGTTACGGGTGGACAATCAACTCTTTGTGGGACTAATCAGGGCCAAAAAAGAGAAGGCCGTGCAGAAGCAAACCATCTCCTGATGGATGTTGCTCAGCATTAAGATCTGCTACTCAGTTGCCAAGAAGCAACCCCCACAGGGTTTACATACTCATTTCAGCAGAGCAAGGGCTGCGACCACTGCGTTAGCATGTGGAATTCCGGTCCTGGACATCTGCCAGGCAGCAACTTTGGCCTTGCTGCATATGTTCACCAGGCACTACTGCCTGGACAGTCAGGTCCGTCAGGACGGGCACTTTGCCCATTTGGTCCTGCAGGACTTTCTAGTCTAAATCAAGTTCACAGACCCACCTCCGGAGAGAGGTATTGCTTGGATATCTATTCTAAGGTAAGGAATCTGGGGCTAGAAATGTCTATCAGATGAACAAGTTGGTTACCTTCGATAATGCCTTATCTAGTAAAGACTCCATCTAGCTGCAAATTCCTTACCGACCCAACCACCCTCCCCGCTCTGCAAACAGATTTATAGAGAGAGCGCTAGTTCCACACAGTGTTCTTCATGGCTCAGTGCTTCTGGTGTGGAAAGTCACAAAAAGAAACTGACGTCAGAGCGCTGGGGTAGCGCCTATATAGGCACCGCTCATGGTACTTCTGGCGCAGATGACGCCATGCTGAGTCGAACGACACTACCAACCGGCGCTCAGGGGTATTGCTCACAAAATATTTCCCAATCCAGTCTGACGCCTTGGGATAATTATATGGTAAAAAAATCTGCGGCTAGATAGAGTCTCTACCAGATAAGGATCTACCGAAGATAGGTAACTTCTTCACCTTGTGAAGTCCCCAGATGCCAAACTGGATCCAGAGAGTTTTCTCAGCATTGCTCTTTTGCGTCAGCAGATGGCATCATGTGGTAATGACATGTCCTCACCCAGAACCACAGGTTTTAAGCCTTGTAGGGACTGTCACAAACATATGTCTATGACAGACTCCAACGAAGTGTGCCTCTGGTGCCTTGGGTCCTTGCACGACTACAAGGCCCGCAGTGACTGTGCCTGAATGGACCTCATGGAGATCCAGGATCGTAAAGTCGTGCGCTGTGTATCCAAACACCGAACAAAGGCACTGAAGACCCGCTCCCGGTTGAAGTTGAGCTGGTTCCTGTGAAAGATACTTCTCACATTGGAAATCCCAAGTCAAAGTTCAAGATGAAACACAGGACGATGAAGTGGGATTGTTCTCCGACCCACCTGTCTCACTAAGTTGCAGGGATATTAAGGTGCCTCTTGGTCTCGGCCCGATCTCCTATCAAGGAACCAATCCCACAACTGTTCCCAAAGAACTGCGAGTTTCCGCGTTCCTCTACAATGCTGCAGCAGAAAGAGGTTGCATATTTTCGGCACCCTCGGACGGTATTCGCATGCACTGTGGGACATGGTCCACACGATCTTGACAGCAGTCCCCATTGAATTTTACTCTAACTTGGGGCAGATCATTCAGGATGGCCAAAAGTGCAGCCAAACACATCTTCCACTGTATACACACATACGCTAACAGCGGCGGACCATAGGTGTTGCACCTCAATCCAATATATTGAAATTTAGTGTCCTGTGCATACGCTTTCGGCACTTGCCGCCATTCAGTGCCACTGGAGACCAGAAAACCGGAAATTCTTCGAAGGGAAGGTGCACCAGGAAAGAAGTTCAATTCCACAAGATTAAGTCCATCATCTTCATTTATTAATCCTTAGTATTGTACAAATTTTAAAATTCAGCCAATGCGTTTCGTTCTTTGATACATAGGAACTTCATCAGGGCTGAAACAAACACATAACGGAAAGTATAAATAACCACATATAAAACATGTAAAATGACATTGCGTACTTACATATAAATGAACACAAAACACATTTAAATCTCTATGTGTCTCATAGAGATCACAACCTAATACATAGGTTTTTGGCACATAACAAATGACACAAAAGACAAACTCAATGTAATATATCACAAAATAACCCACATATACATACATTTAAAGCCATCATGCATCCCATATAAACCCCAACAATATACAAGCTTATACCTAGTACACAGGCCTATGCACAAATATTATTTACGTATAAAAATATATATACATCATCCTGTCCCCACCTCACGTGAATGTATATTAAGAGCTTGAATTTATATGAGTGAGCAGCATATTCATTAAAAAAAAGAACACAAAAGAAAACTGATTAGACTGTGTGCATATATTAGAGAGCCAATTAAACTATGCCCATTGCCCATATGAGTAAAATTCCAAACCACTGGCACAATATTTCAAGCACTCCGTCTCTCAAATGTATTGATGTCTGATGACGGATCTCACCTTAAAGTATGGTATGTCGTATTCACAATACTTTAGAATATTGGTTGATATACCATCCTAGGACAATCATCATATCAAGGGTTGAATTCATCCCGTCCACAGATGGCATATAGGGACCATATCTTGCCCCAGCTCGAGATCTATATAGAAGAAACACCTTTAGCTCAATCATACAAAAACTTGTGTGTTATTCATAATGGATAAAGTGGCAATGGGACCAGCGTTAGATAAACAGCACCCCTCCCCCTATCATGTCACCGCTACCATGGATGACCTAAATCAATGGTCACCCAAAAAGAACAACTTGCCAAACGGGCGTTATCGAATATGGTATTGAGCAATAGACATAATACCAATTTATTAACCTGGTATCTAAAAAATCCCCAGAGACGCCTCCTCGAATATATGGTTACTCAAAAATGACCAAACAGTCAAACGAGCATTACCGGCTAAAACAATGAGCTTATTCTGCATATTACAAATTCATCAATCTAATATGTAGTATGAATCCCACAAGTGCGCCTTGACTCCGCCACGACTAGTGAATATAAATCAAGATGTATCTCGGAGTACGTAAAAAACGGCCCGATGTACATATCACATTGGAATATCCTGATAGGTCCCCCCTCCCCTATCAAACTTTCATCGCGTGTTGCATTCTCCAAGTCCGATAAACAGTAAAACGAAAGTTAACGGACAAAACAATAAGCTTATATGCATATTACGAAGACATCGATCTAGCATGTAGTTAAATTTCCACATGTACGTCCTTGATTGCGCCGGGACCAGTGGATATAAATTATGATATCACACGGAATCCGTCAAAACGGCCCGATGTCCATACCGCCTTGACATCTTCTAATAAATCCCCCCTTCCACCAACAAACTTCTATCGCGTGTAGAGTTACCAGAGTCCTATAATCAGCCAAGTGTAACCTGCGGTCTGTGTTCCAAAAGACACACCATATTCGCCCATTTTAAATACCAAACGGACGTGGTGTTACACGCCTACGTGACCCGGACATGTGGTGCCGGTCAAGTGATAAGAAACGCAAGCGAGACCGCCATATCAAAGTGGCAGCTGCGCTCCAGATTCATATTGTATACTATACCTCAATGCACAATATAGTATTAGTGCCGCATGCTATAACATGTCAATCATCATTTATCGAGCAAGGAGACATATATGTTACAGCGAATTGTGTAGAAACCTGGTTTACATAACGTAAACGACCAGAATATCTCATAACGTCCATCGTATAGTAAGCAATGTGGCCAGGGTGGCTGCCAAGAAATCTCCAACCGCCATATTGGAGTACTTATGGGAGGAGATGTACGCACACCACAGAAAAAATCAATAACAGCTCATTGAGTGGAGAGACATAGTTTATACTAACAAATTCAAATACAAATTTAGAAAGGAAGTGTAGAGTGTGCCAAGTGAAATTCGAAACTTGGGACACTCTACACTTCTTTTCTTAATTTGTATTCGAATTTGTTAGTATAAACAATAATGTCTCTCCACTCATTGAGCTGTTTTCGATATTTTCTGTGGTGAGCGTACATCTCCTCCCATAAGTATTGCCATTGAGCATAATAACCATTTTTTATCAGAAATTCCATTGTTATTACCTGATTATCTTTCCCGCAGGGACCTCTGTTCTTTGATATATAATATATACCCTGGTGCCATCTGAGTAGGGTCACCCTTGTTTCTATAAACACGTCACACTGAGGTAGAGCACAGCCCCTCAGGGAGTCAGAGTCCAGCCCTGTGCTGAAAGCATTACAGCCTCTAGGGCCTCCAGTCGACACTAAACAAAGGCCTCAGAGCTGACAAAGCGCCCACTCACGTGCATCAACCCTTCGCTGTGTCTAGCCCAGAGATCCTGTATCCACCTCAAATCCACTTGAAGCCAAAGACCCCTTTGATGTTGGTGCCTAAACCATCTTCGACTCCGAGGCCGCCATTGACGTCAAAGACCCCATTGACAACGGGCTCCAGTGACTCGCAGCAGCCAATCCTTGAAAGATTGCAGGAGGAGCTGGACGCTAAGGCATCTTTATTCATCCTTTGATTGAGCTTCTGGCTAAGCCACCACTGCTGAAACCCATAGAGACTCTGCCTCACAACAGTAGGCTTTACTTTGAGGAGGAACCTGCATCAGAGCACAAAAAACAGATAGTGTGTTAGAAATTGGGTTTCTAGTTTGCAGAGGTATGCACCCTGTCCAAGTAGGAACCACAATCCTAGTCAGGGTAAGTCAAATGCACACCCTAAATTAACCTGTACTCACCCTCTGGTAGCTTGCACAGAGCAGTCAGCTTAACTTAAGAGGCAATGTGTGAAGAATTTGTGCAAAACTTCAAACAGTAAAACTGTGAAAACACTACACAAAAAGATGCCTCTCCTGGTTAGAAAAATAGAGCTTAATTTAATTAACAAAACAACAAAAATCCAATAAGTAGAACCGGAGTTATGAATCTTTATAGTGTTTAAAAACATAAAATGCCAACTAGGGATCTCTGGTCATGCTGGACCGGGTCAGATCCAAAAGTTCAAACCGACTGCGATAGAGTGTGGGTCGGATACAGTGACCAGCCTTGGCCTGCTGAAACAGTACCTTTGTTTGGTTGCGTCAAGGATGGGATGCGAGGAGCAAAGGAGGCTAAGCTTTGGCGTCGATCCTTGGGATGTAGGTGATGCATCGGCTCCGAACCGCGCAAAGATACGTTAGAAATGCAGGCGATGCATGGGAGCGATGCGATGCACTCGATCCTCGCAGCAGTGGTGATGTGTCGATGGAGATGCGCTGGTTCCGAGCGGCGCAACGGTTTTGATGCGTGGATTTCTGCTGCAACACTACTTTTTACCCATTTCCAAGGCCCCAGGACTGGATTGGCATCACTTGGTAGGGCAAGACTCACAGAGTCCAGGCAGGTGCTCTAGCAGGGTTGTTGAGGGGTTGGAAGTCTTTTGCGTCTCTGAGACTTCAAACAGGAGGCAAGCAGACAAGCCCTTGAAGTCACTCTGAGTTCAAGTGGTGCAGGTCCAGTCCTTCTCCTCAGGTAAAGAGAGCCGCAGGAAGCAGGCAGGTTAGCACAGCAGAAAAGCAGTTCTTCCAGAGCAGCACTCCAGCAGAGTGGCAGTACTTCTTCCTGGCAGAGTATCCACAGGTCCAGAAGTGTACAGAGTTGGTGTTGTCAGAGGTCCAGCACTTAGACCCGTTTGTGCCTTTGAAGTGGGGGAGACTTTAAAGAGAGTCCCTGCCCTGGCTCCAGACTCACTACAGGGAGGTATGCAGCCCTTTGTTTGTGGTCAGGACACAGCCTATTCAGGTGTAAGTGAGGCAGTGCTCATCTCTGCCCTCCCCCAATCAAGCCAGCTAATGACCCATTAAAGCCCATCAACTCACACCTAAGCTCCCATTTTGTGTGGATGTATAGAGGGAATGCACAAGGCCCAGCTGTCACGAATCCCAGACATGTTTTGGAGACAGGCAACAGGCACACAGGGCTAAGACCAGAAATATGCCAACTTTCTAAAAGTGCAAACAACTGTAGGGGTTAAGCCCAAAGGACCGGGGCCAGGTATGGCTATTCAAAATTCAAAACACAAAACAATAAACTGGCTCCGTATTATCTTAGACTCCTATTGCTAATGGAGTGACGAACAGACTACTCTTTTATCCGTTCGAATGGAATTTTTATTAAACCATTCCTTTTGTTAAATAGTCTTTAGATTGATCGGAAAAAGTTTTTCAAATGACTGAAAAGAAACGCATATTCCTCAAATTAACACATAAAACACAACATATATATAACAGTTCACATTGGCCTACAATCATGGACACAATTGGACATACACACAATGGAAGGTTATTTACAACAAATTACGAAAACAGATAAATCATCAAATTAATATATACATAAATCGAATACAAAACACATTTATAGTTTGCATCATTTACATGAAAACAACAATAACAATCATGTAAATATCCAATTCAATGGACCAAACGTATTATTTCAACGGAAAATATTTCAAGAGTGTCAGGATAATGTATTAATCTTTATCGAATTCCCTCCAACACTCAACACATTCAGATTTATCTAAATGCCTCTCAAAATGCCAACGCGTTTCAAGACCCAGGCTGCTGGTACTGGGGCTCTCATCAGGGCTTCATACAAATGGTCGGGATATTCTAAAAAACAAAATAAATAAATGATGCAACAACAGCATCAACCCAAACGGCCTTTCTCTCTCATGCGTAACGCTAACTTATTATCTACCTGATTTCTGAAGTTAGAGCAGCCGCTCTAACTCGTTGATTCCAAGAGTTTCACTATCTGCCAGCAAAATCGTTTTGTAGTTGCTTAAGAGCGCCACGTCACTCTGTGCCAGTGTGAAATTGGCGCTCTTAAGCAACTACAAAACGATTTTGCTGGCAGATAGTGAAACTCTTGGAATCAACGAGTTAGAGCGGCTGCTCTAACTTCAGAAATCAGGTAGATAATAAGTTGCTTAAGAGCGCCACGTCACTCTGTGCCAGTGTGAAATTCTGCAGGAAAATTCCAAAAACTCTGCGGAAAGACTCGGTTAAAGTAAGTCCGCTTGGCAATTAATTTTTGAAATGCTCAGTGTAGCTTTCTGTGCAATACACCCTTAACGAGTGCAATATCTTTTTCTTTCTTTTTTTAGATTTTTTTTAGATTTACGAGTCTTCAACGAATAACGTCTTTTCCATACCCTATAGTGAAAGTGCAAGGTACATTTTTACCGGTGTTCACTGCGTTGGTTGAATGTTGTGAATAGAGTAGGTATAATCAGTCCTTGGGTGTTTTTGGAATTTTCCTGCAGAATTTCACACTGGCACAGAGTGACGTGGCGCTCTTAAGCAACTACAAAACGATTTTGCTGGCAGATAGTGAAACTCTTGGAATCAACGAGTTAGAGCGACTGCTCTAACTTCAGAAATCAGGTAGATAATAAGTTAGCGTTACGCATGAGAGAGAAAGGCCGTTTGGGTTGATGCTGTTGTTGCATCATTTATTTATTTTGTTTTTTTAGAATATCCTGACCATTTGTATGAAGCCCTGATGAGAGCCCCAGTACCAGCAGCCTGGGTCTTGAAACACGTTGGCATTTTGAGAGGCATTTAGATAAATCTGAATGTGTTGAGTGTTGGAGGGAATTCGATAAAGATTAATACATTATCCTGACACTCTTGAAATATTTTCCGTTGAAATAATACGTTTGGTCCATAAAATTGGATATTTACATGATTGTTATTGTTGTTTTCATGAATATGATGCAAACTATAAATGTGTTTTGTATTCGATTTATGTATATATTAATTTGATGATTTTTCTGTTTTCGTAATTTGTTGTAAATAACCTTCCATTGTGTGCATGTCCAATTGTGTCCATGATTGTAGGCTATTGTGAACTGTTATATATATATATATATGTTGTGTTTTATGTGTTAATTTGAGGAATATGTGTTTCTTTTTCAGTCATTTGAAAAACTTTTTCCGATCAATCTAAAGACTATTTAACAAAAAGGAATGGTTTAATAAAAATTCCATTCGAACGGATAAAAGAGTAGTCTGTTCGTCACTCCATTAGCAATAGGAGTCTAAGATAATACGGAGCCAGGTTATTGTTTTGTGTTTTGAACTTTCTAAAAGTGGCATTTTTAAAACTGTAATGATAAATTTGACTTTACCATTAAAGAGGATTGATCATTACAATTCCATAGGTACTAAGTATGACAGCTCTACTTCCTTCCAATTGGGAATTACACTTATTAGATGTTGAAAGGAATCCCCAATGTTAACCAATGGAAGGGGTAGGCCACACAGTAGTGAGCAACGAATTTGGGTGTTTTTCACTGCCAGGACATGTAACGCTTAAAAGTATATGTCCTGTCTTTTACTTACACAACACCCTGCCCTATGGGCTACCTAGGGCCTACCTTAGGGTTGACTTATGTGTGATAAAAGGGGAGTGTAAGGCTTGGCAAGGGGTTTTAAATGCCAAGTCGACATGACAGTGTAAACTGCACACACAGACACTGCAGTGGCAGGCCTGAGACATATTTAAAGGGCTACTTAAGTGGGTGGCACAGTCAGTGCTGCAGGCCCACTAGTAGTATTTAATTTACAGTCCCTGGGCACATGTAGTTCACTTTAGTATGGACATATAAGTAAATTAAATAGGCCAATTGTGGTTAAGCAAATGTTATCATGTTTTAGGGAGAGAGCACATGCACTTTAGCACTGGTTAGCAGAGTCCTAAAGCCCAAAATAATTAGGTCAGAAAAAGGGGAGGAGGAAGGCAAAAATGTTTGAGGGTGACCCTGCAGAAAGGGCCATTTCCAACATGGCGGCAACAGTCCTCCCCCATGTTTCACCTCTGCTTTCTCCACCATCACCACCTCGTCGTCCTACCCACCTCCTCTGATTCCTCCAGTACCACGCCCACCTCTGCCTCCACCACCACCTCCATGATCATTTTCACCACCTCCACAATCATTTTCACCACCTCCACTGCCTCTTTCACAGTCGCCAGAGGGATCCTGACAGTTCTTGTATGACCCAGGCAGCCCCTTTTGCTCTGCCAACCCTAATGAGACACCTTTTGAGGAAGGACCCACAGGCGACATGTGGAACGACTAGGATGTTGATCCCCAGGCCTGGATCACTACTCTGTTAGGACATCTCTCCCAGATGACACCAAAGCATACCACAAGTTCATCCAACGGGCGGCCGCCTTTCACAAGGTGGACATTCACATCCTTCATGAGGAAGATGATTTCCTTGTGGAGATGTTGTCCAAGTGTGAGCGGAGAGTCTATTTCTTGCTCATGCTAAAGGGCATGTTAAACTTAGCCCCTGTCACAAAAGTATGCAGGTTCCCCCAATGCCCCTACCTACATCAGAGGGTCATGTCCTACCCGACTTCTTAGTTGTCCACACTGCATGAAACAGGCTTCCACCCAAGCCTTGGGCAATGCTCCCCCGTCCGACAAGGAGAGCAGAAAGATCGATGCTGCGGTCAAAAGAGTGGCCGTCGGGCCATCACCCACTGGAGCATAGCCAAATCTGTGGGGCTCCTCTCCCGCTATGACAGGGCACAGCAGGAGGAGAAGCAGGAGTTAATCAAGCATCTCCCGCAGTAATTTTGGAAGAGAAGGGAGAAAATAGTTTTAGAGGGTAAGACTATATCAAATGCTACCATCCGCTACACCCTCAATGCTGTGCAAACTGCTTCCCAAGGGGTGAAAACTTATGTTCTCATTAGGCGCCACACCTGGCTCTGTATTTCAGGTTTCAACCAGAGGTCCAACAGCACATCCTCAACCTGCCCTTGATGGGGAACATCTATATGCTGGAACAAATAAAGGAGGACACCTATGTTGCTAAGTTGATGGGTGCCCTTTAACCCCAGTAGCCAGAGTCTGCTTTCGAAGGTAGCAGCTTAGAGGAGACTCCAAGGCTGCCTCCACAGATCCCACCCCCTCATATCAGAGGCAGCCTTTCCACCTGCAGGCAAAAAGAGGTGGCAGAATGGGGTTGCCTACAAGAGAAATAAAGCCAGAGGTAGAGGAGCCTCCAGCAAGGGGGCCTCCACCTCCAAGGACCGACTTTCCCTTTATAACGCATCACCTGTCGGGGGAGGGAGACTGCAGCATTTCCTCTCTCACTTTAAGGAAATCGCATCAGATTGGTGGGTAATATGAGTGATTCTTCATGGCTACTGCCTATAACTTTTCCCAACCCCTCCCAACATCCCACCTTGTTCCCACACCCTCAGCAAAGAACATCTCAACATTCTGGAGGAAGAGGTGCAAGTGCTCCTTGAAAAAGGGGCCGTAGAATTAGTGCCTCCTCACCACTGGGGTAAGGGAGTTTACTGTCTTTACGTCCTCATTCCCAAGGACTTTATGACCCTCATTCGCTACATCCTTTCTAAACATTTCCACAAGCCAACCCTTCATGATGTCATCCGCTTACTTCAACAAGGCAATTACATGATGGCTCTAGACCTGAAGAACACCTGCTTTCACATTCCCATCCATGCTGCCCACTCACTAAATCTGCTTCATGGTAAGTGGCTATCATTACCAGTCCAAAGTACTTCCTTTCAGGGTCACCACTTCCCCAGTGGTCTTCACTAAGTGCCTAGCTATTGTGGCCACTCATTTAAGGAGAGGGGGTGGGGGGGCATCCATGTTTTCCCCTACCTCGACAATTGGCTGATCGAGTGCAGACAAGTACCAATGCCTAGCACATACTCATGCTACCATCTCCCTAGCCTAAATGCCACCAAATCTCACCTGCAACTTCTCCAAATTCAGCCCTCTCTTGGGTTTGTACTCTGTGTGGTCTCTGTCTCCAGTGACTATTGGTATTCCAGCAGTTCTTACCACAATTGTTAACTCACAATCAGAACTCTCATGAGCCTGCAAGACATGATGAGCTCCTGCATCGCCATAGTACCCCGCGCCTGGCTCTACATGCGTCCGCATGCGTCTACATGTGTCTGCTGCAATAATGTCTTTCGGCTCAATGTTCACAAGCAGAGGGTCAATGGGAAGAGCTAGTGTTGGTAAAGGCTGGCATCCATCACTGTCTGCAATGGTGGAACAGCAACAACCTGTTGCAAGGCAGGCCTTTCCAAGATCCCATTCCACAAGTCACCATCATCATGGATGCCTCCATCGCCGGCTGGGTCGTACCTCAACCATATGACTATACAGGGAGGCTAGGCCCCTCATCATCAGGGGTGGCGCATCATCTCGAGCTACTTGCTATACGCCTCGCTATCAAAGCTTTCCTTCCACTCATTTGCGGCAAAGTAGTCCTAATCAAGACAGACAACATGATTCCCATATATGATCTCCAAAAACAAGATGGTACTCACTCTCTCCCACCGTCACTTACGCAGCAGCCCTTGCATTGGGAAGTCCGTCACTGCATATACTTTCTGACAGAGACCCTTCCGTGGATGGATGACGACTTGGCAGACATGCTCCCCAGGACGTATCAACAATTCCACAAGTGGGAAATCCATCCTCAAATCCTACTCTAGTACTTCCAGCGCTGGGGCACTTCACCCATAGATTTCTTCGCCACTCCAAAAAATGCAAAATGCCCAAACTTAGCGTCCAGGTCCTCAGACCCACAGTCCATGGGCAATGCACTATCAATCAATCAGGGAATTGTAAAGTGTGCTACTCACCTGTGAGGATCTCTAGGCACTGGGGTGGGGTGGGAGGGGGGGTGCCGCTCCGGGTCAGCTGAAGATCCAGTTCTTGAGGCTCTTCCTGAAGGTGTGCAGAGTGGGAGCGTGTCTGATGTTGATAGGGAGCTCGTGGATGAACTGGTCAGGGATCTTTGCCTATGCTTTTCTCCTGTTTCCTTCCATGTGGTGCTGAAGATGTGGCAGTCATCCCAAACACTGATCCTGGTAGCCCCCATGTGGGCCAGACAGCCCTGGTATTCAACACTCTTCGAGATGTCAATGAGCCCCCACAATGGGGCGTGGCTAGCAGCCGAGCGGAATGGCCACGTTCTGAAGCGGCTCCGCCATCCTCGCCGTCTTTCTTCCAAATATCCTGTCCAAAATCGACTGCCTTCCCCTTGATGTGAGGGGCAAGATCCCGAGGACACCGGCGAAGCTAGCATCGGGCGCGTCGAGCCCGCTTTGAGGAGATACGCAGCAACGGAGCGGCGCCCCCGTCACCCGGCCAGCGACAACATGGCGGCCTGCTCCGGAGATCCTCGCGGCTGAGGGGTAGGAGCTGTGCACTGGCGTGCGGGACGCCTCGGGGACTGAGGGGCGGCCCCCCGCGGCATCGGAGTCTGCCGTGGGCCGTCTGGGACCCATCTTTCCAGCTGGAGGTGACGCGCAGGAGGGAGGAGTGTAGCGCGTCCCTTCCCCCCCCGGCCTGCTTCTAAATCGAGGCCCCGGCTTGAGGCCTGGTCGCGGGTGGGTGTTCCATCGGCCGCCTCCAGATTCCCAGCTGACCTGGAGTATTGTCGTGCAGGGCCGGGGATCATATCTATTGCCCACTGATCCCCCTGTGGGCCAGAACACCGCAGCAAGGCCTCTGAGGTGCAGCTGAGGGAGAAGTGGTGACCCGGGGCAGAGATCCTGATTTGGGCGGTGAGTGGCCTTGGCGGAAGTGACAAGATTCTTCTGGGGACCTGGGGTGGCCCAGTACTCATTGATACCTACCTGAAGCCATACTCACCGTTGCAGAGGAGGGGGGGGGTGCTGATCAGTGGAAGTTGGCGTGTGCTCCCCCCTCTGGGCCCGTTACTACCTGGGGCCCCGGACGAGGACCTGGTGGCGCCGGGGGCCCCCCACGGAATCCCGGGACATTTACAGTGATACGCTTCCACCCCGGCGAGCCACCCTGTCGAGTTGCTACCCCACAACGACGCTGAAAACCGGCCCATTCACTGATAGCATACGCTGAGTTTGGCCCTGACGATCGCGAGCAGGAAATACTACGAATGCACTGGGGGTAAAGCGCGGGGGGATAATTGAAGCCGCCATCGACCCGGTCCGCGTTGCCGCGCCCCAAGATAGCGCCAAACTTGGACTATAAACCGCATCACACCCCCCTCCTCCTCAGAACACTAGCCCTCAGGAAGTCCCGGAGCCTGAATTCAGAGGCACCTATCTGTTGAAACTTGCCACCGGACAGCTAATCGGGAAAAACGACAGGCCGACGGGGAGGGACGCAGTTATTTTCCCCTCCCTGGGCAGGCGGCGGCGAGTACGGACTCCAGATCCATACAGGGGCAAGCAATTCACACCTCGCAATGGCCAGCTGCAGGGAACCCAAAACACCGGCCCAAAAGTCACTTGCAAAATTAGCATGGGGGAAAACAGGTGATGAATCTGAAATGGCTGCCAAGAGTGGGACGAATGACCCTCATCCCAAGTCTTCTCAATCTGATCCTACCCTCCAAGATGTAATGGAGGCTATTGCGGGAGTCCGGTCATCTCTGGAGACCCGAATTGACACTGTCAACATAGAGATCTCCTCATTAGAGCGGACCTACGCAAAATGGATGCCAGAGTAAAAGATGTGGAAGATGCCACAGTTCTATTAACGTCTGACACGGACCTCCTTAAGCAGCAAGTAGCCCGGCTCCAAGACCAGCAGGTGAAGATGGAAAGCCAGCTTGATGATTATGAAGGACGGGCACGTAGAAACAACATACGCATCCTGGGAGTCCCGGAGCGAGCGGAGGGACCCGCAGCAGACCCCTTTGTGGAAGCCCTGGTGACAAAGAGGCTCCAGCCGAAACGCCTGTCAGATTATTTCTCTATTGAACGAGCCCATCGAGTCCCTGGGGGACGGCCCAAACCTGGGGCTCCCCCGAGACCTATCATTGCGAGAGTCTTCAATTTCCAGGACCGCGATGTGATCCTCCAAACGGCTCGAGCCAAACCGCCCTTACAAGTAGACAACAGCACCGTCACATTCTTCCCGGACTTCACGCCCAAAGTGCAGGCCCAACGACGCAGCTTCCAGGCGGTGAAGAAGGAGCTACGAGACAAGGAAATCAAGTACTCTATGCTCTTCCCAGCCAAACTCCGGGTTGAGTCGGAGGGAAAGATCTGGTTCTTTTCATCTCCGGAGGAAACCTGGGACTGGCTTGAGGGATGGCGAAGGGTGGGACACCGGAACAATGGCAAACACGACAAGACCAAGAACGACCCACCAACCAGCGGAGCTGATCCTCGTGGGGAGAACACCCTGGATCAGAAGGGGTGAGAGGGTAGGTGACGGGGCACTGCTCCCTGTAACAACCAAAGAGACACTTGGGACCTTTGGGTGCAACTGATGGTATGGGGGATGGGAGGTGTGGGACTCGGACCCCTGGCTGACTAACGGATGGGAGATTATTAGAGTTAAAATTGAGCGCTATCACTGGTAATTTGCGACAGGTTCAATGAAATCGCTTAGGTGTTCATCGGGGTTTTTTTCTGATTGTCGTGTAATATGTATCCATCCTTCAGTCACGGCGAGGGTGGGACGGCTGTACACCAGGCACCCGCGCATGGGAGGGGGGCGACAGGCACTCTGCCTTGTTGGGGGTGGGTAGTTTGAAATCCACGGGTAGGGCGGGGGGAGGGGGACGAGGGGGAGGGCGAGTTGAGGTTTTTGTTAATTGTCATGTTGAAGCGAGAATCATACGAGGCTTGGTAAATTGTGATCAATCGCAAGAGATGCCATTTGAACGGTATGCTGTTGTTCAATCCCCCCATATTGGGTATTCGGCCCCTTTGGAACGTGTGACGGTTCAGGCTGACCTGGTCTCCTCCCCTTGGGGAAGGCTACTGACTGCGCCTCTTGACAACAACCCTATTCCACAATGACACAATGTCTACTGTCACTGACATCAAATTGTCCGCCCTGACGTGGAATGTTAATGGACTAGGAGACAAGATAAAGAGGGAGTTGTGTCAAAGTATCTAAAGCGACAAGCACCAGACATAGTCCTGATGCAAGAAACCCATCTAATAGGAAATAGTTGCAAGGCCCTTAGCAGGTGGGGCTATAAGTTACTAGTACACGCAGGGTTTACCTCTGGCTCAAGGGGGACAGGTATCCTAGTTCGCAAGGGCCTAGCTCTTGCACCCACACGTACCTGGGCGGACCCACAGGGTAGATTTGCGGTGTTGGAGGCCACCTGGGAGGGGAAAGTGTTGAAGGTCATCTCGGTGTATCTCCCCCCTGCGTTGGGGAAAGAAGCGCTATGCGATCTAGGTAAAATATTGGTGGACTTGCTAGACGGTATCTTGATAATGGGAGGGGACTTTAACCTGACTATGGACGATAAAGTAGATAGATACCCCCAGCGACCAGCTACTAGACCAAACACTCTCATGGCGGAATTCACCCAGGCCATGGGTCTAGCGGACATATGGCGCTCACTGCAACCACAAATGACATATTATACCCACTATTCCAATGCGCATAAAAGCATGTCCCGCATAGATTATTTCCTTACACTCCTGACAGATGTCGGCCATTTTCAAAATCCCTGTGGGCTTCCACGTGGAATTTCGGATCATTCCCCGGTGTGGGTCGAACTTAGTTTCCACCGCCCCAAGCACGGTAGCTCCATAGTGATCAACCCGTGGCTCCTTAAGATACCTGACATAAGAGACCAACTGACTGAACAGACTGACCTCCATTTTACAGAAAATCTCGGGTCGGTGGACTCCGCGCAGACAATTTGGGAGGCATATAAAGCAGTGATGAAAGGCCATGCGTTAGCGTTAAAACTGGGTCATATTCGGCGCCACAACGAGCACATACTTGCAATGGAGAGTGACCTACAACGACTAGAGTCGCTCCATAACTCCTCGCCCAACGAAGACACAACACATCGCCTCACCACTAAACGTCATGAATATAAAGTCCTTGTGCAAGAAAAGGCGAGAGCGCGCTTATTGTCAACAAGACACAGAGTGTATGAGATGGGGGAGAGAGCGGGTAGGATGCTGGCTTGGCTCGAGCGTCGGGAGCAGGCACACAGATGGGTGCCTGAATTATCCAACGACATGGGCGCGAAAATATCTGACCCACAAGAAATTGCAGAAATGTTTGCCGATCATTTGGAAAAGGTGTATACACCATCTACCACCTACACGTCAGAAGAATCCCGGCAACTGCTGATGGACAGTAACCTACCCTCCCTGTCAGAAATGGACAAAGCTGACCTGGAGGCAGATATCACTGTTGCAAAGCTATATACAGTGTCCAATCAGGTAAAGCGATGGGACCTAACGGTATCCCGATAGAGTTCCTCAAGTCTATGGCGTTAAAGATAGCTCCCCACCTTAATCTAATGTATACGGAGAGCCTGGAAAAGGGCATGCTGCCTCCGGATCAAAGGTTGGCAGCTACAGTAGTCATACGAAAACCCGGGAAGGCAGCGGATTGTTGCGGGTCGTATAGACCAATCTCATTAATAAATGCGGAGGCCAAGATCCTGGCGAAATTACTGGCCCTCCGTTTAAATGCCGTGTTACCTTCCCTGGTCCACGCGGATCAATCTGGGTTCGTCACGGGTAGAAATACTGCGCTGAATATTCATAGGGTAAATAACGTGCTTGCGAGGCAACCTACCTGGAGGAAGACGCAGTGATTATGTCCTTGGATGCCTCCATGGCCTTTGATTCAATAGAATGGCCTTACCTTTTCGAAGTGCTCGCACGCTGTGGATTTGGCCCCGGTTCATAGCCTGGGTTCGTTTGCTATATACTGACCTGTGGGGACAGGTGCGAGTTAACAATCACACCTCGAGGGTATTCAGGCTACGCAGAGGAACTCGGCAGGGGTGCCCCTTATCCCCTCTGTTGTTCGCGCTGGTTCTTGAGCCGCTGGCGGCATGGGTAAGGCGCGATGTCACTTTACGAGGGCTAAAATGGGACGAAGATACTGAAGATAGAATATCATTGTACGCTGATGATATCCTGGTTTATTTAGCCTCCCCAAACGCATCGATTCATTATCTACTCAATATCTTTGTCAATTACGGCAAATACTCCGGCTATGCCAAAACTGGGCAAAATCAATACTTTACGTTCTCCATGGCCCCACACCTAGACTACCCAAGGGATGTAAGGTGGTAGTGACCAGGGAGGGTTTCACATACTTGGGGATCTTCATTACCCCAGACCCCAAAATCTTTTATGAACACAATCTCGCTGTCACCCTGCAGAGATTAAAGGAAGATGTTAGACACTGGAGGTCGCTGCCATTGTCGTTGTTGGGCCGTGCGGCCCTGTTTAAAATGCTAGCATTACCGAGGTTCCTCTATGCACTTCAGAACTGCCCTTATTCTATTCCAGACCCATATTTCGTTGGGGTGGAGGCGGAAGTCCGTACACTGTTATGGGATGGAGGGACACCATGAATAGCCTTAGGAAAATTGACGAAGAGCTGGTACGACGGAGGCATCGCACTCCCAGATCTACGCCTCTACTATTGGGCGTCGCAATTAGTGGCTACCAACCACTGGTTGTATGGTCCGCCATCTAACCCGGCATACCACTTAGAGAGATATCAGATTGGACGGGAGGGATATCTAGGAGCCTTATATACTAAACCCCGCAAGGGGAGATATCTTTGTCCTATGGCTCAAACTGTTGCAATCTGGCAGACAGCTAACAAACGATTGGGTTGGCAGGGAAAGTTGACGACAGCTACGCCTCTGTGGTCATCTCAACAACTGGGATTGTTATGCTATCAAGTAGGGTTCGACAAATGGGATACGATAGGGATCTCCACGATCGGGGACCTTCTAAAAAAAGGGAAACTACTTACATTCAAAGAACTGCAAGTGAAACACGAACTGGCGCCCACTGAGATTTTCCGCTATCTCCAAATCCGACATGCGCTTCAAACGGCTCTACCAGATCTTACGAATGTCCCGGACCCGTCCCCCCTAGAGGACCGACTTCTAGCTGAGCCCCTCCTTGCTAAGGCCATCTCCCTTACTTATCGCAAGCTATGTAATAACAGACCCCCTCCTTACTCTTGGATGGCAATCCGACATAGGACAACTCGAGGACGAGGACTGGCAGACTGCCCTAATGTCCCCCAGGGAAGCGGCTATAAACCAACGTTTTAAACTGATTCAATTGAAGATTCTACACAGGACATACCCCACCGGGGTGACATTGGCCAAGATAGGGACTCGACAGGACGCGCTCTGCTTACGGGGCTGTAACTCTGTTGCTACATTTTATCACATTTTATGGGACTGCCCCTACATACGACACATCTGGGAGCGAGCAACAGATCAAATGCAAGAGGCACTGGGCAAACCACTAGTACTGAAACCCCCATTGGGAATCCTAAACATCTGGGACGTAAATGATCTTACAGACATAGAACAGCAGTTCACCACCCTGGGGTATACCCTGGTAAAGAGAGCTATTGCTATGAAATGGGGGGCGGCGGACAGGCCGTTGCTGACTGGTTGGGTGGCGGCAATGGACAAATGTATGATAGCTGAAAAAAAAATCTACAAAATCCGAGGTTGCCCTAAGAAATGGGATAGAAAATGGGGGCCTGGAATGCTCATCAGGGAGTACTATGCATTTCACCGACAGAAGAACTTGAAATGACGCGAAAGAAATTCATGAAAATGTAACATCTGAATGTATTGTAACACATCATACAGCATTTTTCCGTTAAATGACGAACTGTATATTACGATTTATACATGGCAAATGTTTTAATTTTCAACAAAAATTTTAAACCAAAAAAAAAAAAAAAGCCCCCACAAGAATCTCTTTAGCAGGCCCAACCTTCTCATGCGGACCAAGATCAAATCAGACACTCAGATCCTAGACAGCTCAATCTAGTGATCTGGCACCTAAGGTCCTAGAATTTGGCCACCAGCGCCTTCCACAGGAGGGCATAGGCATCATACATAGGTCCCACAGGATTAGCCTGCTACACAGCAAAATGGAAGAGATTAGTCCACTATTTCATCTCCAAACACCTAGACCACCTCAAACCTACTGTCCAGGATCTTATCTGCTACCTTACCCATCTGCAGACATCAGGCCTCGCATGCACATCTATACATATCCATTTAACAGCCATAGACACTTAGATGGGTAACAGGAAATGCGTCGCTTTCACATTCCCGTAGTTAAGGCCTTCTTGGAGGGTCTCAAAAGGATTATCCCTTACAGAGTCCCACCTGAGTGGAATCTGAGTATGGTATTTACCCAACTCTTGGGAACTCCCGATCCCCCTTAGAATCTATGCACTATTGCTCTCTACAGTTCCTCTCCTGGAACGTAGCTTTTCTCGTAGCTATAACATCTCTGATACGCATCAGTGAGTTTCAGGCCCTCAGGCTCGGCAACATCATCCATCACCATCATCTATGCCGATGACACCCAACTCATCCTCTTCCTGATGGACATGACAAACACCACCTTAACCAACTTCACAAACTGCATGACCGTAGTAGCAGATAACAGACTGGATGCAAACCAACTGCCTTAAGCTCAACTGTGACAAGACAGAAGTACTGGTCTTCGGTAACCAGACCTCCCCATAAGAATCCTCCTGGTGGCCGTCGGAGCTAAGACCAACACTCATTCCTAAAGACCATGCATAAAATCTAGGGATTATCCTAGATGACAAGTTCAACATGACGGCTCAAGTCAACGCAGTGTGCACCTCCTGCTTCCACACCCTATGCATGCTGCAAAAGATCTTCAAATGGTTGCTTCAGAACACCCGATGGACCGTCACACAAGCACTTGTCACCAGCAGGCTGGACTACGGCAACACTTTCTAAGCCGGAATCTCCAAACAACTCCTACACAGACTCCAGACCATCCAGAACGGAGCCGCAAGACTCATACTCGACCTCCCAAGCCGCACCCACATCACACCGCACCTCAGGAAGCGTCACTTGCTCTCCATTCATAAGCGCAGCCAATTCAAACTTCTCATGTACACCTATAAAACCCTACACAACACAGGACTAGAAGACCTGAACAGCTGCATACACTTTCACCAACCCACCAGACACCTTCGCTCTGCCTCACTCTCGCTTGCACTCACCCCCGCATCCACATAAGCAAAACTGGAGGTCACTTATTCTCCTACATCACACCCAAGACATGGAACGGCCTCCTAATACACCTCAGAGCCTCCTCCTCCTCACTTCTTGAATTCCACAAGAAGTTGAAGACCTGACTCTTCATATAAGCATCTTGGGACCATACACTTACACACCTTGCTCAAGTGCCTGGATACCCTCTCGGGTGATTAGAGCGCTACGCAAATCAACTTAACATAACGCTACAAGAACCTTACATTGTGGTCCACAAGGACAGGGTAGTACTCCAAACCAACTCAAAGTTCCTACCCAAAGTGGTTTCCCCTTTCCACCTCAACCAAACTATAGAGCTCCTACTCTTCTTCCCTCAATCATACTCAGTAGCAGAGAGAGCCCTCTACACCCTAGACGTCATGTCTCGTGTTACATTGATAGGACCAAGCCATTCCACAAAGCCGACCAGGCCAGCCTATTTCTAAGGCAGGTGTTGGCAGGTAGATAGTCCAGTACATCCAAACATGCTATCTTAAAGCCAAAAGACTCCTCTTAGTTATCCCCCAGGTTTGTTTCTATATGTAAGAAAGCAGCAACCATGGCCTTTCCTTTGCTATATGCCACTAGCTGACATATGGAAAGCAGCCACTTGGTCAACCCCACACACTTTTACCAAGCACTACTGTGTGGATATCTTAGCCCGCTAACAGACGATGGTTGGCTAAACAGTCATAAGGACTTTGTTTCAGACATCTGTATCATCCACATGCTAGCCACCACTTGTAAGGAGCGCTGCTTTACAGTCTGTGAAAAGCATGTGTATCTACAGCAACACATTCTACGAACTGAAAATGTTATTTACCCTCTAAGTGTCTGTACGTAGCGTGTAGTGCTGTAGATCCACATGTGCCCACCCTCCTCCCCGAAAACGTTCGACTCTACTTGCAGATCTCTTCCTTATTAAATAACTTCCTTTCATAATACAAATGCACAACTCCATACTACTACCCCGCTGTGCGAAAAATAATCTAACAGAGTTGGTGCCCATGCACATTGCCAACTAGGGGTGGAGTTACACTCCATCCTGTGATGCCAAAGCCTTTTTTGAAGTAAAACAACCTGCTAATGTCCAAGTCCAACACTGGATAGTAGGAGTATTCAGAGCATGTGAATGTGCATCACTACACACTACGAACAGCATTTTCCATATGCACTAGCAACGTTGGGTTAAGGACTTTGTGGCTAGTGTGATGGGTGATACAGTACATCCCTTCATAGATGATGATGTAGTACACTGAGGGCCAGATGTGTGACCATTCCATTTTGCGAGTCGCAAATTGCGTCGAATTGCGACTCGCAATTTGCGACTCACAAAATGGAATGTACAACAGTGTCTCAGACACTGTTTGCGATTCCCAATGGGGTAGTAAATTGCATGCCTCATTAATATTCATGAGACAAGCGCAATTTGCGACCCCATTGGGAATGACTAGCACTCCCAGAAATGTTGGCCTGCTGGGGTCAGCAGCCCACCAAGTTTGTGACTGCTTTTTAAATAAAGCAGTTTTTGTTTTTTAAATGCAGCCCGTTTTCCTCAAAGGAAAACGGGATGCATTTAAAAAAGGCAAATGAAACTTTTCAGTTTCATTTTTTAAGGGCAGGCAGTGGTCCCTGGGGACCACTGCCTGCTCTTAAAAAATATTTTCGCATACACTCCCAAAGGGAAGGGGTCCCGCTGGGACCCCTTTCCCTCTTGGGAGTGGTTTACCACCTACTTGAAGTAGTAGGTGATAACTGCGAGTGTCTTGCGGCCGCAAAACAATAGTACATTGCATTGAGACTCGCTATTAGGAAGGGACGCCCCTTCCTAATCGCGAGATTTGCAAACGCTATTTTACGAGTCAGTGACTCGCAAAATAGCGTTTGTACATGCCAGGACCTTTTTTTGCGGTCGTAAACGGGCCGATCTCCCGTTTGCGACCGCAAAAACGGTCGTACATCTGGCCCTGAGTCATTTGTGAAAGGAAAAGATGTATAGTAATATTAGTGACTCACCTGTATTATTCAACCATTGATTATTGCTTTTTCATTTTTTTCCTAAACAGGCCTGCACGAAAGCCTCTGGGATTTTTACCATTACTTTGCAAGAAACCAGACATTGAGAATGATATGATTATAAAGAGCAGGCAAAGCAGATTTGGACAGTCATCTGTTCCAGCTCAGTCACATGATCTGAAAAGGCTTCCATCTTTTAAAAGCTCTATTGATGAAAAAACAGCATGTAATGTGGTATCAACAAAAGGAGCCTCCAGTGTAGATGAAACCAAAGGACATGGAAGTGTTAGCCGTACTTCAGCTGTGGTATGTTAGCACTTTTTGTTGTGTGAAAAATGTATTTGGAATAATGGCAAAAGGCTGAATATCAAGAGCACAGTTGGTGTGTTCACATGTGTCTACAAGACCACCAGTGATGTAATTTGGATTCATTGCACCTGAAAACACACCGCTGTGTGGAGGAGCAGCTGGGGTTTGAGGGGAGTGACTAATTGAATCTAGTAACAAGCAGCTAATCCAAGTGTCCATCAGTATGGGCACACAGCTGCCATACTTCTAGCGTAACATTACAAATATTTCTGAACAGGCATGCTATGTGTATATAAAACAAAGTGATGTAAAACTCCTATTCGTCTATGAACTGTGAAATATTTCACAGTTCCCTGTGAAGTATGGATTTCATCATCATAGTAACAGCTCCCAAGCCCCTCTTCAGAGCCTTAACATTGTCTTGGCTACTAGGCTTATGCAGAGTGGAGGCCCAGATTATGCAGCAAGGTTTTATGAATTAGGCTGCAAAAATAGCAACTTGGGCATCACTTTCTCTGGCAGTATTATTCTCCAGTATTAGACCTTGCATAGATTCACATGCTTGAATCATTCCCCATCGTTGAAGTGGGAGTCCCATGGTAAAAATAGAAAACAGTACAGTTTAACACAGTCTAGAAGGGCTAAAAACATTCACTTTATTAACTTATCCACATCATTTAATAAGAACCAAACTCCAGCCAGTCGTGCGACAGCACCTTCTAAAACACTCCCTTCAGAGGCTATACTCCTTCACATTTTCTACCACATGTCGTGGGATGGGAGTCTCCCTGAGCTCTGCTCAGTTTGTTGCTAGTTTTCATATATAAAGAGTTATTCTTCAAGAAATCCGACTGCAGCCTAACATCTACCTAAGACCTGACTGGTCAGATTCAGCAAAGAAAGGACTTTTCAGACCTTGTGGAAGATGTAGAGCGAAAAGACTCCACTCAGAAGATCCTCACAAGGAACGTTTATACTGTCTCCATCCTTCACATAAGGTAAAAGACTGTAAAATCTGACGTACTTTTTCTTCTAAAACATTGTTGGTTAGGGAGGGGAGGATAGTGAGGATAGTGAAGATTCCTCAAAGACACAAATGAGGCCACATAAAAGGGAGAGATCACAAGATCAAATGCCTCCAGAATCACACAAAAAAACAACATTATGGGTTATTAGGAGAGCATGGGACAACAGGCAGGTGAACGCTCTCAGAAACATAAAAAGAAGAAAGTCTACTCAGAAAAAAATCCGATCTGAGCCTACCTCTCCTTCTCCAAGTCTGGTATTACATTTTATGCAGCCCTCCTGAGTGCTGTTGACGGAAACATCTGCCTTAATAGCAAACTGCCTCAAAAATCGTCGGCGACGGCGATGACGACAGCGTCGACGATACCTACAATGAAGACAGTAGCACCGGCGAAGAAGAAACTGTTGATGATGCAGTCGATGATGGAAATTGTAACGCCTCCGACAGTTAAAGCCCTGATTATGTTGTCATTGACGCTGACGTCAACGTCAACAAGAGAAAAATGCCCTGAGACATTACTGAAGCCCAAACATTCCTTCCCAAGTATAATCTCACTACTCCCACCAACACACTTATTGGATGAGGAAGATTCAGAGCTGCCCACAGTCCTTCTGAGTTAAATGTCAATTATCAAGAAGAAGAGGAAGATGAGGAATATTTTGAAGAAGATTATTATTCGTCAGGAGCACAACAATATGTTGAGAAGCCTATTCAATATTTAGACTAAAACCAACATTATACTCATCACCAGCTCAAAGAAGGCATGGCTCAGATGCTAATAACTTTGGTGAACAACATACAGAGTATGTTGCTGGATTACTATAAAAGGTTTTCAGAACCCACAAAGACTGCATCTCCAACACAACCGGTTCGTCCGCCACAGTCTCTTCAGGTACAACCTCCTACTCTGCGCATAGCGCACAATTTTCCAGCACCTCTGACACCCAAGAGAACATAAAGACTTTGCAGTTCCTTCAACAGATGACGGAATGTCCTCTGACATGGATAGAGAGGAAGATGAACTACAGGGCATTCAAACAACACCCAAGGAATGGGGTAACTACCTGATTACCAGCGCCATCATCGCTGACCACACAACCTGTGGATTCTTCACCACCTGATGACATTTGAGGTTTTAATAATTTGGTGCAAAAGGCTGCGAAGAGGTTTAAACTACCAATGCTTATATAGCAATCCGATTGCTTTTTATAAGATTTTAAGGAATCTGCTAGAAAATCAGTTAGGGCAATCCCTATTGTAAATTTTATTTGGGAGGAAGCTATGAAAATAATGAAGGATCCAGCTACAGTCTCTGCCATTTTACCCTGGTTGGATGAAAAAATATAAAGCGCCAGAAAGTTCACCAGCATGTTTAATTGGCCATCCAAAACCAGACTCTGTAATAATGCAAGCAGCTCAAGAATCCATTCACACACATTTCAACACCACCCGATTGAGAAGGCATGCACTTAGATAGCATAGGGAAATGTTTTTCTACCATGTCGGAAATTACAATTAGAGCTGCCTATTCATTGGCTAATCTCGTCCATTATGCCAGACAAATGTGGTCAGACATGGCCACATACATAGATCACTTACCTGAAAATATTAAAGTGGATGCAAAAAAGATCCTACAAGAAGGTTAAAAAACTACATCTGAGATGATAGACTGTGTGATGGACATTTCATCTAAAGGTTTTCGTCAGCTAGCACGAGCGACTATTTTCTGCAGACAGGGATGGCTGAAAACCAAATCGTTCAGGCCAGAAATCTTGGACATGCCATATGAGCTGGAAGTATTATTTAGCAAACATGTGACGATACCCTACAGGCGTTAAAGATTGACACAGATACAGCAAGATCATTAGACACCTTACAGATGAGGAGTATGCCTTTTCGAGGAACAAGAAGAAGAGGGCTACTCTTGTACAGAGGTCCCAGTAGAGAGAGCAGTTGCAAATCCCTGAAGGAAAGGTGCCCCGTGGGTGCACTTCAGTGAGCTTACATGGTTGTCAACAGAAATTATACAGGAAGGGGGCGCTAGAGGGCGCCAAGCAAGATGGCCGCACCTATGTGAGGCTCTTGCAGCTCGGGCCGAGATCCGAAATAAATCCTGTTTATCTTCGGAAGAATCCGCAAACCACTGGCGAAATCAGAGAGGCGACATATCAGAGGACCCGCCGCACTGCCCGAAAACACTGCTGCAGACCCAGAAGTGGGTAAAACTGAAACTGACATCCTATCCGGCAGGGAAGACAAAATGGCGGTCTGACCCACTCGGAGACCGGACGGGAGCTGCTGGAGCCCCGCTGCCGGACGACGCGGCCCGTTGGCTCCCCGGTGACTGCCGACCGTCGACTCTGCCCCTACTGTCCCTGCCCCCACCTCCGGCGGCGGAGATTGTGGCCGTAACGGGGGTATACCAGGCCTGGGGCCTCCGGGACGGAGTGACGACCGGCCGGACCGGACTGAGGTGGTGGAGGACACGGAGCCGGCGGGTGACGGCTGTGCTGGCTGGCCGCTGAGGGAGAGCTGCGGGACAACTGCCGCTCCCGGGCGGCTGCTGCGGAGCCAACAGAGGCTCTGTGCAAACACCCACCGGAGGATCGCTCCGGTCCCGGAGGGGGTGAAGGGTCGCTGCCACTGCCGGGGCCGCCATCTGAGGTCCGGAAACACTGCCGGAGGACCCGTAAACAGCGCTGCGGAGAAGGTAGGAGGTGGCTGCGCCCAATCCTTGCTTGCCCCCGCTGGTGCTGAGGGACGGAGGATCCCTGAAGCCTCCCTTGCTGGCTGTCAATTGTAGAGGGACCACGCTGGTGGGGCCGGGGAGAGCGCCACGCTGGGGCTTCCCTGGTCGTCAGCCCTTACAACGCGCTCGGAGGGACCCCGCATCGACGCCTGACCAACCTAGCCTGGAACCTGAGGGCGTTACAATACATGCTCTGAAGGCCGCGGTCCGCTTGGGCTGCCGCGCTCGCCATACCGCCCCCCGCCGGCGAGAGGCCACACGAGTTGGCACCTAGTACCTGGGGCGCTAAACAACCCGCAGGTGCTGGGACTTACTCTGCATGCGGCCGCAACAGAACACTGCTGCTGGAGCTTGGGGCGGTGCGGGGGAGGTGGCCGCGACTGCCCTGTCTATGCGGATGCGGCCTCTTGCAGCTGTCGCACAGCGGAGGAGACAACAAGTGGGGCGTGACACCATCCGTGAAGGGACACCGGTCCGGAACACCAGCCACTGAACCCCTGGACACAGCATATGACCGCAAAAAGCTTCAATATCCAACGCCGCCGACCTCTCAGTTGACACCGGATCCTTGGGAGTCTGGACGGCAGATTACATTGTGGACCACGGGCGGGACCCCAGGGGCGCGTCCCAGTTCCCACCCTCTGGATTGCGACTATTCCTGGCCACATCCTCTGAGACCATGGGGAAGCCAGACGGGCGGCAGCCCAAACTAAACTTCGATACCCGCAAATCGTCTCGATCCCAATCGGCGCCCGACGAAGACCAACAGGAGGCGGCGACCCCTTCCACCGCGGATCTCAAGGAGCTGCTGCTGATGATGCAGTCGAGCTTAACCTCCATTGAATCCAAAATGGACTCCATGAATACCAGATTGGATGGCCTCACGCACAAAGTGGAGAAGCATGATGACCGCCTGGTGGAGGCAGAAAGGCGGATTTCGGATCTAGAAGACACGACCACCACTACCACGAGCCGCACTCTGGAGATGGATCGACTCCTGAAAGTAATAGCAGCCAAAAATGAGGACTTAGAGAGCCGCTCGAGGAGAAACAACCTCAGAATTCTTGGAATTTCGGAATCAACACCCACCGGAAGGATGGAAGAATATGTTGAGACACTTCTCATCGCACTATTTGGCAGGGAGCCATTTTCACAGGTCCTGATCGTCGAACGAGCGCATCGCTCATTGGCGAATCGGCCGGCCCCTGGCGCTCCTCCCCGGCCCATCATCGCCAAAATACTTAACTACCGCGACAGGGACACCGCCCTTCGCCTTTCCAGGGAACAAGGACAACTAACATATGAAGGGATGGCGATATCGATATACCCTGATTTCACTATGGCCGTCCAAGACCAACGCCGTAAATTCCTGCAGGTGAAGAAAAACTCCAACAACATAATCTGCCATATGCCATGTTATTCCCAGCTCGCCTCAAAGTAACACACCAGGGAAAACAGCATTTCTTCACAAACCCACAGCACGCCCAGGATTTCCTCAAAACCTTGCGCCCAAGATACCTGCGGATCAGCGGTCCCCAACACATCACCCCGCGGAAGGCGGGAACACATCGGACGTCGAGTAAGAAACCTGTAAAATAATCCTCCCATTCTTCTGTAACCTGTGTAGGACCTGCGTGCGGACGCTCTCCCCCTCCCCCCGGCTATGAGGTGTCCGCTGATTTGGCCCGCTACACTCCGGTCATGTCCTGCGGAACGACAGACAAGCTGATGTCGATGCCTCCCCCTACGGAGGGACCAGGGGAAACACCACCGACCACGAGCATTGAGGACAGATCGGCGAGACTTGGCCGCTGCTGCTGCAGCTGATGTCTACTGGACACTTTCAGTGTCATCCGGGTGGGCTGACCGGGTGGAGGGGGCTGGAGCCTAGCTCGTGGGGTCCTCTTCCGCAGGTGTGTCCTGATGCTAGACTCTGAGAAGGATGAGCCGCATTGGGAACACAGAGCCCTGTGGACTATATCCATGTAACCATAGGAATACCTTTCAACTAACGCCGAGATGAAACTATACAAAACTGCCCGAGCACCCTCGTTCTGACGAGGAGAACTTGTCCGCCCTCTAGAATCCACCCATCAGGTGAACCCTAAGTACTTCGTATCATAAATGGGTAATTTGTTGAGCCCTCTGGCCCCTGTTGGGGAAAAGGCTACGAATTGTTATTGGGAGGGGGGAGGGATAGGCCACGGCGAGATTGGGTCGCTGTTGTGGGCGGGGGGCGGTAATGGGGACCGGTTTTATATAGAGTGTTATTGTTCCACCTCAATAGAATCTGCTCATGCAGGAAATTTAGAATATAACCTTAATGTACTTCATGCACCAGAATTAGAAGACACAAATGGAGACACGTCCTAAACCCACCCAATACAACTTTTTAACCTGGAATATCAGAGGGCTGGGGGATCCTCGCAAACGCCGCCACATCCTCTCGTATCTAGAACGACACAATATCCACTGTGCCATGATTCAAGAAACACACCTCGCCCCCAACCCACCCCCCACCTTTGCAGCTCGTTGGGCCACCACCAAATGCTTCTCGTGCTATTCGTCTTATGCCCGGGTACCCTCATCCTGGTGAAACGCTCGATCCCATACACCCCCATCGGCTCATATGGGGACCCACAGGGCCGCTATAGTATTCTCTGGGGCAGACTTGCCGCGCAATCTGTCACACTAGTCTCCTGCTATGGGCCCAATACAGACGACCCGGAATTCTTCCGCATACTCTGGGGCAAAATAATGGACATAGGCTCCACACACCTTATATGGGTAGGGGACTTCAATGTGACCATCAACCCGGTCTTGGACAGATCACACCCACAACCTCGCCACTACTCCAAAGCGCAGGAGACCCTCCAAGGTATTATAGAGGAACATAGTCTCACGGATGCCTGGAGGACCCTACATCCACAAGCCCGAGAGGGGACCTGTTATTCCACTGCTCATTCCTCCTGGTCCCGCATCGATGGCTGGCTTATAGACAAAGGGTTGACACCCTGGTTGGCGCATGCATCTCATCTCGCAAGCACATACTCGGATCACTCACCCGTCCTTCTCTCCATTACGCCACCTCACGAAGACCCACCATACTTTTCCTGGAGACTCAACCCGCAATCATTATTAGACCCGGTATTTAAAGATGAGCTTGAGCAGGAAATATCCGAATTTTTCCCCCGGAACGACAATTCGGTTTCGCAATATTCTACCGTATGGGAAGCCTTTAAGGTCACCATGCGAGGTATCTGCATAGCTAAAAGTGGCGGAGTCTTAAAAGATATTCGAAATACATTACAGAAACTAGAGAGAACAATTAAGCAGGCAGAAGTGGCACTCCGGGTCTCACCCACTCCGGAACAGAAAGCTCAGCTACATGACCTCCTCAAGGACTACCAAGAAACGGCGGAAAGGGAGTGTAAATTCAGAGGAAAGTACCACCGGGCCCGACGCTATGGCGAGGGAGAAAGACCAGGAGAGCGCTAGCCTCAGTGATCCGCCCCCCAATCTGCCAACACGATCCTAGAAATAGAGGATGAAGAGGGTCAGCTCCACCGGAGCACTTCTGAAATAGTAGACACCTTCCAGAGGTTTTACAAAAAACTGTATAAGACACATAGAAGGCAGCCTGAGGATTTCACCTCATTTTTCGAGGACACAGCTATTGCATGGCTGGGGGACGGCCAGAGAGAGGCCCTCTTAGCCCACCATGAGGATGAGGACATAACCTCTGCAATTATGCAATTACAGTCGGGCAAAGCCCCAGGTCCCGATGGCCTTCCGGCCGAGTTCTATAAAATATTCAGACATCTTCTCATCCCTGCCCTACGTCACGTACTCGAGGAAGCCCGAGAAACAGGCATATTACCTCCATCGATGCGTGAAGCGCTTATCATTTCCCTGCCCAAACCGGGGAAATCAGCGACGCTGGTGGATTCATATAGGCCTTTGTCCCTTATCAACGTGGACGCCAAGATCCTAGCTAAGCTAATCGCCAATCGCATTAGACCCCTCATGCCTGTCCTGGTCCTTCCTGACCAGTCGGGGTTCGTGCCGACTAGAAGTACATCTCACAACCTGCGCACCCTCTTTGCAATTCTCCACGATATAGAGCCCGACACCAACGCCGCTGCCATCTTCTTGGACGCCACTAAGGCATTCGACTCCCTAGAATGGGACTATTTAGCCTTCGTGCTGCGACGCATGGGATTCCCCTCCCGTTCCTGGCCTGGATAAACTTGCTGTACAATGGCCTGCGGGCCACGATAAGGATCAATGGAAAGCACTCGGCTCCCTTTACTATAACCAGAGGAACCAGACAGGGATGCCCCCTGTCCCCCCTATTATTCGCCCTGGCTGTCGAACCCTTGGCTGCCAAGATACGCCAACACTTTCGCACACATGCCCTCATCTACCCTGAACGGCAAATTTTAATCTCATTGTATGCAGACGACATTACCCTCTATCTGCAGCACCCGGAGGTGAGACTGAATCCCATCCTCCGGCAGTTCCTCCTTTTTGGGCAGCTCTCCGGAGTAAATATAAATTGGGGAAAATCCCAAATTTACCCCCTTACTGACTCCACTCCCAGATTTGTACCGGACTACCCCCTAGCGTGGTGCGATGATACACTCACCTATTTAGGGATAGTCATATCCCGCAACCGCGAAGAACTAATGAAGGCTAACTACGGCAGTGCACTGAACTCCTTGGTGGACAAAATCACACGCTGGATTGCAATGCCATTATCCATGGCAGGAAGAGCCGCCCTCATAAAAATGGTCATACTGCCCAAACTATTATATTTATTTCTAAATATTCCCTATGCCCCTACCTGCCATTTCTTTTCGACCCTCAAAAGCCAACTCACTCGGCTTGTATGGGGAGGTAAACAGGCCAGATTACGCTGGGAGGTCCTTACACGTCCCTTCAGTGAGGGCGGAATGGAGATACCAGACCTGGAACTGTACTTTATCTGTGCTCAAGCTCACTTCGCCTCCTACTGGATGCACCCCCCCTATATGCCACACCTGGCCATCGAAGACGGATATATGCACCCCACCCCCAGCACTGCGTATTTAAGCACCCCTGCAGTTACGCGAAGTCACGCCTCCACCACCGTCCAATGCACCACCAGCGCATGGCGAGATTTAGCGAATATCACACGCACCCCCTTATTATACTCTCCCCTCCTTCCCCTGGCCGGTAGGCAAGATGTCCGGGTGACACGGGAGGGCGGATGCCGCAAAATGCTACGCAAACTATCAATCCATACCTGGGGACAGCTGTACGCAAAGAATAAATTTCGCACGTGCGACAAATTCTTTGGCCCTACAACCCCCTCCCCCCTGGAACGATTCTACTACATCTGAAAGAGACACGTTAGTGACCGATTCCTTACCTTAGAATATCCCCAGGCGTCAGGCTGGATCCGGAAAGTTTTTGCGTAGCAGTACCCTTGCGCGTCGGTAGGCGGCGTCGTGCGGCTCCGCGTCCGTCGTCGGCGTCGTGATCGCCGGGATGACGTCGCGGGCAGTACTTAGGCGCCGCCCCTGCGCGCTGACGTCAGTTCTTCTTTTTCCGCGCCAGCAAGCGCAGATCCGGGAAGAGCAGTGCCCTAGTCATTTTTTGACTAACTTTTTTGGTGAATTTTTTCACTGTTTCTTCGAATCGACTTCAAGGTGTCGTAGGGATGCCCGGCTTTAAACGTTGCGGCGCCTGTGCTCGGATGATGTCCATCACAGACCCGCATCGGGAGTGTCTCTTCTGCCTCGGCCGAGGCCACGACACGGAGTCGTGTTCCGACTGCCGGGCCCTCAACCCGAAAGCTTTGCGAGAGAGGTCTCGAAAGCTCCTCGAGGCCCGGCATTCGGCTCCGCGCCACACCAAGCCCCGGTCGCGTGAGAGGTCGAGGGGTCGGTCGCGGAGTCCTCACCGGTCGTCGGCATCGAAGTCTTCGTCGTCCGGTAAGTCCAAGCACAAAAAGTCCAAAAGCATCGTCGCTCTAGGACTTCGCCGCCGGTCTCGCGACTCGGCTGAGGCCCCTCCCGGCACCGCCCCCGCGGCCCCGGACATGCCTGTGGAGTCGCCCCCGCAATACCCGTCCTTCCCGGGGTCGGGGGCGGATCCGGGCCAAATACAGGAATTCCTGTCGGCCATGGCCCGCCTCTTCGGGCCTCAAGGTCCCTCCGGTGCGCCTTCGGGCCCCGCGGGCCCTGATGGGGTTGCCCCGGCGTCGCCGACGGCTCCGGCCCCGGCGTCGCCCGTGCCTCCAGCCTCGATCCCGGCTCCGGCCCCGGCCTCGATCCCGGCTCCGCAACCCCCATCGACGCCGGTCGACCTAACCACGCCTCTGCCGACGCCGATGTCTCCGGTGCCGTTCTCGACGCCGCCTGGGGCTCCGGGCGGCGTCGTCCCCCAGTTCCTTCCGGCTCCGGACATGGACCCGGACCGAGCGTCGCTCGACGCCGGTTCCGGCGCCGATGAGACCTTGGGTCCCAAATGTCCCTCCTCCTCCTTATTTTGAACCAGAGGAGGACCAGGAGGACTGGGAGGGGTCTGATGACCCTCTGGCACAACAGTGTCAGTACGATGAGGACTGGACAGAGGGTCTAGGGGATGCCAGTGGTCTAGATACTTCCCCTGACACTGGCATGCTGTCTCCTCCCGTGGCTACGGAGGAGGGAGCCAATTTTGCAACGGTGTTGCGTAGGGCGGCTGGAGCCTTACATCTCCAACTCCCTACTGTGGCGGTCAAGACTAATCTCTTGACAGAGGTGCTTCAGCCGGCAGCCTCCTCTACGGAGACTGTGCTGCCGTTTAACGATGCCCTCACTGACGTTCTTTTGGGCGCCTGGTCCAAGCCCAACACAGGGGCTCCTGTGGATAGGAACGTGTCCCGACGCCATCGCCCAGCTCCGGGCGACCCCCTATTTCTCTCTGTCCACCCCACTCCTGAGAGCTTGGTTGTCCAAGCCTCCGCTTCCCAAACCGCCTTCCCTACCGCCCTCCGGATAGGGAATCCAAACGCCTGGATCAATTTGGGAAGAAGGGTTTTTCTTCCTCCAGTGCTGGCTTGCGGTCCATCAACACCGCTTGTCTTTTGGGCCGATATACCCACTCCTTGTGGGATTCGGTGGCGACTGTTTTGCCCCAGTGTTCTGAGGAGGTCCAGACACTGCTTTCCCGCGCCATTGCGGAAGGAAGGGATGCGGCCAAATACACAATACGATGTGGCCTTGATACCGCCGACTCGCTGGGCAGGTCTATTGCAACGACGGTGGCGCTGCGTCGCCACGCCTGGCTGAGAACCACTGGTTTTTCAGGGGATGTCCAGAATACTGTCATGGACATGCCCTTTGATGGAGTCGGTCTTTTGGGTCCAAAGCAGACCATGCGTTGGAGCGCTTTAAGGACTCACGGGCTACTGCCAAGTCCCTGGGCCTTTCTGCTACACGCCCTCCGCTAACTTCTGCTTTTCGCCCCTATCGTGGCCACGGAAGGGGCGCCCAGTCATGTCAGCAGCCCAGCCACCGGCCCGCGCAGCAGGCGTCTTCGCGTGGCCGAGGACGTGGATACCGCCGTGGCGGTTCGGGCAACCAGCGTGCGGGTCAGGCCACCACCTCCAACCCGTCCGCGGCCTTCAAGCCCTCCTAGTCCCTCCTTTCAGGTGCACAGCACGCCAGTAGGGGCAGGGTCCGCCATCACCTTCACCACTGGCGTCCCATCACCTCGGACAGGTGGGTCTTGGACATTGTCCGAAGGGGCTACTCCCTCCCCTTCGAGACCACCCCCCCAGCCATGCCACCTCAATTCCACCGCATGTCAGGGGATCACTTGGTACTTCTGCAGAAGGAAGTCACAGCCCTCTTGGCCAAGAGGGCCATCGAGCATGTTCCGACCCCTGAAGTAGGGCGTGGTTGCTACTCCCACTACTTTCTGGTGCCCAAAAGGACAAGGAGGACATGCGTCCTATCTTGGACCTCCGGAACGTCAATCGCTTCCTCCGGAAGGAGAAGTTCAAGATGCTCACCCTAGCTCAGGTCTTGACTGCCCTCGACCCTGGAGACTGGTTGGTAGCGTTGGACTTGCAGGACGCCTATTTCCACATCCTCGTCCTGCCGGCCCACCGGCGTTACCTTCGGTTCACGGTAGGCCTCGAGCATTTTCAGTTCACCGTGCTCCCCTTTGGCCTTACAAGTGCCCCTCGGGTGTTCACGAAAGTGATGGCGGTGGTCGCAGCTCATCTGCGCCGGGCAGGGGTTTCAGTCTTCCCCTACCTCGACGACTGGCTGCTGAAGGCGGGCTCGTCCCAGGCAGTCGTCTCCCACCTCCAGACTACGGCCGAACTCCTGCACTCGCTGGAGTTCTCCATCAATGTGCCGAAGTCGCATCTGATTCCTTCTCCACAGCTCCTTTTCATCGGAGCAGTTCTGGACACGACGCAGTTTCGGGCCTATCCTCCCGAACGGCGAGTCCGGGATATTCAGGCTATGATTCCGATCTTTCAGCCTTTATCCTGGGTTTCGGTACGGATGACCCTGAGGCTGCTGGGCCTCATGGCCTCCTGCTGGTCAATCATGCCAGATGGCATATGCGGGCTCTGCAGTGGGACCTGAAGTTCCAGTGGGCGCAGCACCAGGGCAACCTGTCCGATCACGTCCAGATCTCGGAGGGGACTGCAAAACAGTTGCAGTGGTGGCTCTCGAACCGGCAATGGGTCATGGGCAGATCCCTCTCCCTTCCCCAGCCAGAGCACACAGTTGTGACGGACGCGTCCCTTCTGGGATGGGGCGGTCACATGGGAGAGGCGGAGATCAGAGGCCTCTGGTCTCCGGCGGAGTCCCGGCTCCATATCAACCTTCTGGAGCTCCGGGCGATCCGACTTGCACTCAAGGCATTCCTTCCTCTGTCAAAGGGAAGGTAGTGCAGGTGTTCACAGACAACACCACCGCCATGTGGTACTGCAACAAACAAGGCGGGGTGGGGTCGTGGACCCTTTGTCAGGAGGCTCTGCGCCTCTGGACATGGCTGGAACATCAGGGCATGTTCCTGGTGGTTCAACACCTGGCAGGTTCCCTGAACGCCAGGGCGGACGAACCTGCGCCGCAGGTGCATGATGGATCACGAATGGCGTCTTCACTCGGAAGTGGCGCAAGGACTCTTTCTACAGTGGGGAGAGCCTTGGTTAGATCTATTCGCCATCGAAGAGAACGCGCAATGTCATCAGTTCTGCGCGTTGGAATTTCCAAGGCGGCACTCCGCTCGGCGACGCTTTTCGTCACGAGTGGAGTTGCGGTCTATTGTACGCCTTTCCGCCTATACCACTTCTACCCAGAGTGTTGAAGAAGATTCGGCACGACCGGGCCCAAGTCATTCTTGTGGCTCCGGACTGGGCTCGAAGAGTTTGGTATCCCGAGCTACTCAATATGAGCGTAGATCCCCCGATCCGTCTGCCTCTTCGGGAGGATCTTCTGTCGCAGCAGCAGGGGACGGTCCTCCACCCGAACCTGTCCAGTCTACACCTGCTTGCGTGGAGATTGAGCGGCGGCAGTTGATTCCTTTCGACTTGCCTCCCGAAGTTTGTGATGTGATTCTGGCAGCCAGGCGTCCCTCCACTAAGGTGGTATACGCCTGCAGGTGGAACAAATTTGTGGCATGGTGCACAGCAAAGGCTGTGAATCCCCTTTCTGCCCCTCTTTCTGAGGACCTTCTGTTCCTTCTCTCTCTGGCCCAACAGGGTTCTGCCCTGGGTACCATCAAGGGTTATCTTTGTGCTATCTCGGCCTTCCTCAGGCTCCCTGATCAGCCCTCCCTTTTCAAGTCCCCTGTTGTTAACAGGTTCTTAAAAGGCATTACTCACCTCTTCCCTCCTGTTCCGTTTGTGATGCCTCAGTGGGACTTGAACTTGGTTCTTACCTTTTAATGTGCGCTCCCTTTGAGCTCTCTACATAACTGTCCTCTTCGTCTTCTGACTCTGAAGACAGCCTTTCTGGTGGCCATCACCTCCGCTCGGCGGGTGAGTGAGCTCCAGGCTCTATCTTGCAAACCTCCCTTTCTGTCTGTTCATCCAGACAAGGTTGTTCTTCGGACGCGTCCGTCCTTCTTGCCAAAGGTGGTTACTGCCTTCCACATTGGGCAGACCATCACTTTGCCTACCTTCTTTCCGCCTCCGCATCCTTCCAGAGAGGAAGAGAGGCTCCACCGTCTGGACCCAAAACGTGCGCTCTCCTTCTATATCGACCGCACAAAACACTTCCGGGTGGATGACCAGCTCTTTGTTGGCTACGTGGGCGCCAAAAAGGTTGGGCGGTGCACAAGAGGACCATCTCCCGCTGGGTTACCTTGTGCATCAAGACCTGCTATTCTTTGGCTAAGAAGGAGCCTCCTGTTGGGCTGCGTGCCCATTCCACCAGGGCAACGGCTGCTACCACGGCCTTGGGCCGCGGTGTTCCGCTGCCGGTTATCTGTCAGGCAGCTACGTGGGCCTCGCTGCACACGTTTACAAAGCATTACTGCCTTGACAGTCCGGTCCGGAGGGACGGCTTCTTTGGCCGTTCTGTCCTCCAGGACTTCCTTGTCTGATCTTTGTTCGCAGACCCACCACCGGGGTTGGTATTGCTGGGGTATCTATTCTAAGGTAAGGAATCTGTCACTAACGTGTCTCTTTCAGATGCACAAGTTACTAACTTGTGTAACGATATATCTGTAAGAGACAGTAGTTAGTGACAGATTCCTTACCGCCCACCCATCCTCCCCGTTCTGCGAACTGATTTCTAGGGTTAAGGACATCCCTTTCAGGGCCCTAGTATTTTTCAGACACCTATGTCAGCTTCTTGCATGGCTCTGCGTTCCTGGCGCGGAAAGTCGTGTACAGAACTGACGTCAGCGCGCAGGGGCGGCGCCTAAGTATTGCCCGCGACGTCATCCCGGCGATCACGACGCCGACGACGGACGCGGAGCCGCACGACGCCGCCTACCGACGCGCAAGGGTACTGCTACGCAAAAACTTTCCGGATCCAGCCTGACGCCTGGGGATATTCTAAGGTAAGGAATCTGTCACTAACTACTGTCTCTTACAGATATATCGTTACACAAGTTAGTAACTTGTGCATTAGACTGCGACAGGATGTAAAAGCCCTTACTCCTTGTTTCCCTCAGGAACCCCCTATTATGCCCCCCTGCACGCTCTCCTACAACAAATTACCCCTCCCATGTTGTCTCACTATTGTATCGTACAGTTCAGGACAATAGGGAATATGACCCCCGTTAGCAAAGACTAGATGGGAAACAGAACTGGGCCATCCCCTGACGGATGATCAATGGTCCTTTTGCTGTAGGCAAACAGGGGAAATCTCTGCTAGCAGCAAATTTCGCCTCCTCCATTACAAATTCATACATCGACTCTACTACACACCGGCGCGCTTACACCGCCTGCGACTCCGCGACAATGACAAATGTGACCGATGCGGCAGTGAAGGAGCCGATTTCCAACACATAGCCTGGGACTGCCCACCAATCCGTCGATTCTGGACGGAGGTAATGACGGCATTAGACCTAATGACTGGCACACACATCCCGGTAGACCCTCTGACTGCACTTCTGGGATACACTGCACCTATAGCGACCCAAATCCGAAAATACACATCCATCGCACTCCTCCTTGCTAAGAGAAAGATCGCCTGCAGATGGGGCAGAGGGAGAGCACCAAAATTTAAGGATTGGCTCCAAGATCTCATTTATTGCCAAGAACAACTACACACATACGCTGAACTCCTGCCTCCCTCCTCCCGGCCCCGGGATATCTGGGCACCTCTGCAGACATACCTGCTAGAACGCGCTGAGGACACGCCTTCACCGACCCCCCCCCTTCACTACCCCACAGACATGAGACGCACAGGTGAGACATGGTCCCCCCCAAGGCGACACACACGCTGCACAGTGGATTCTGGGTTATCTGGACATATTACTCCATAGTTCCAGGCATGAACTACGCCATATCACACAAGATATAGTTATAGAACACACAATACAAGAGTGGAAAGTTGTAGTTTGCAAGATGTCACTCTACACCACGTGCCTCCACTGAAATCCCTGTTTTTTTACCATGCTCCTATGTCATCTGACGCGGCCGGCCCGATGCGGTTGTAGGCGGCATGCTGTGTTGTCCCTCTTCCTGTTGAAGTAACTCTTTGAACATTGCCATGCTGTGCCGGCCCTTTCAGGGATGTGGGCATTCTGCTGTGGATGACATCTTTTTGTTTCAATAAAGGTTTTCAAAACTTAAAAAAAAAAATTAAAAAAAAGAACCTTAGGCCTTTGGACATTTTTCAGCCAGGCCTATGTATGTTGAATTGTAGTTTTCCACTGAAGCTGAATCTAACACCTCTCCCACAATTTAAGCCGGGGTAAAACAAACAAGTTACTTACATATCTGGAAGAGATGGGCAGATGATAGAGGCCTTTTTCTGGAGCCTCCTTGTGTGGCGGATGCCACTAGGCAGGGAGACATGGGCGGGACTGTGGTACGGGGAACAAATGGTTGAGCGGAAATTGCGGTAGATATGGCGGGCTTTGCAGTGCGGCTCGAGATGCAGTATATAACAGTGCAAGGGGGGAGGGGTGTTTAATTGGTTTTGTATCATTTCTTTTGTTTGAAAAATATGTGTATTAAATGTCAATGCATAATGTTTCTGTCTCTACTGTAGCAGAAGGTTTCTGGGTTACAGAGCCCTGCATTGTATTTGTCATTTGACGCAATAAAATATGTTTAAAAAAAAAAAAATTATACTGGAAAACAATGCAGGGCAGCACAGCTTCTGTTGACATTCTATCCCACCAGCTACCATATGCGACACAAGGTATCCCAATTGCTTGTAAAGCAGATAAGAAATAGTAGCTTCAATTGATTTTTTTTTTTTGTGGCTTCTTTAGTGGCTTTTTGATATGAAGTTAAAAATGTATAGATTTGTCCAGCCAGAAGATAGGCAGATTTGTCAGGGACTGTCCAGGACTATGTCGGGAATACAGTCAGGGACTTGGGCAAGGACTGGGAACTGGGTAGAAAACGTACACAGAAAGAAGAGTACAGCGCCCAGGATCCCACAGGAAGTCAGAGGAGAAAAGGGATCCAGAGGGGAAGCCTGTACAAGTGAACAAGATGGCTAAGACTCAAAGGATGGGCACTCAAGAGGCAATTTAGCATTCAGAATAACTACACCCAGGATGGACCAACAGACATTTATACACACACAACAACATTAACAATAAAGGGAATGTGGGGTAAAGCACTCAGGAGCTCCACACGGTAAGACTGAAGCTCGATAAGTTCCTCACCCACAATTGCTGTTACAGAAACTGACTGCAAATAGCCACATATAGGATGTGCATGCAAAGGCAGGGTCTGTGAAGCTGATACCTATGGTGATGTTATAAATGTAACTCAAAGACAATACTCACAGTGAACAAGAAACACCACCTAGGTTGGCAGCTGTACCCACAGATCCTGGCGATCAAACAGGAACACGCAAGGCAGTAACAGCAAGGGGGTAGAACTAAATACAAGCACAATAGACAAGGAGCTAGCAAGGAGGAGTGCTTAACAGGAAAGGAAGGAAATCACAGGGCACACTTGGCAGAAAGCAAGTAATAAACATACAAGGTAATAGAAGCAAGACAGCAGGAATAGAAAGACTGTAAACTAGGAACTGGAACCAAGGAAATGGGAAGAAAAGCAGGGACTGGGAAAGGGGAGGCTACACGGGCATACTAGAATAGTGCTGTATCAGGAGTCAAGAAAACACAGTAGCACTGAAGGCTGTGTTGGAGCAGGAACAAGAATTGTGCAAAAGCTCAAGAGTCAAGGTAGCGCTGCAGGCAGGGATAGTTCAAGGAAACGGGAAATAGCTACAGCTCAGGAAAAGGAGTCAAGAGAGCACTGCAAGCAGTGCAAATCAGGAACAAGAAATAGCTGAAGCTGTCAGCTCAATGATTCCTCGGGAACGGTTCGATGCCAAAAAGGGGTCCACCTCTCGACAGTCCCAACCCTGAATGCTATATTAGCACAGGTGAGTGGGATGATCAAGTGGGGGAAGGAAAGGAAGAGGACTGCTGGGAGGGAGATCTGTAAAGCAAATAACTTTCCTCGTTCCAAGGAGAGGACTGTATAAATAACCTTATCTTTAGGTTCGCAGAGAAGGGGGGATTGCGCATCAGGCCTGGCAGTGCCCGCTTCACAGGGAAAGAGCAGAAGGCCGCCTCTTGAACCCCCTGTTAGAAATACACAAATAACAATCACCAAAATAATCCTTTTGGTTTACTGCCCAGGAAATAATATTTCATGCCATAAGAATTGTGCGCAATCATCTGTTTCATCGGTACATTATTCCTAAACACCTAATGCACCCACTGGTGCTTGTAGTTCAGCGTGCAACAAGTTTTTTGACACAGACCGTTATGTTGAGGTTGAAGACACTCCAAACACACGGCTGGCCAATGTTACCGAATTGTCTCAAGTAAAGGTTCCCAAACAGTGCCTGTAAAGCGATTACCGCTTCAGGGGTGGGGAATTCCTATCTCCCGACGCCCGAGACATATAGATTTCTTACAAGGGCAAGAGGTTTTCATTTCTAACTTGTCCAAAGGACAAGTAGACAGTTACGGTAATCCGATACACAGCTGTTCAACCCTTTTGGTCACAGCCAGTTAATAAGGAGCTCTGAGCAGTTTATTGGCAGTGAAAGGGTCAATGCAAAAGCTGGGGCCTTCACTTTAATTTCCCCAGAGCAGAACAACAACATGATGGAGCTGAGCTCAAAGTTGCAGCTCCATATAAAACATCCACAGCACTGTCAGATAAGAGTCTTTTTGCTTTCTCCCCGAGGCTTTGTGTGGCTTCCAGGCCCTCCTCTGGTCCTTTCATTTTCTTCGAGCACGAGACGCAGCTCCAGCACACTCACATCACTGGAATGTAAGAGGCTGGCTTAAGGGCTTCTTGGCTCCTGCTCTGACTTTAACCTTGTGACCCCCTGCCTTTTATTCTGTGCTTCACCCTTGAGCCTCAAATCGGCCCCAAGATCCCTCCTCACCCTCGCCTCCGGGGGCCTACAGTAAAGCCCATGCTTTCCTTCTCATGCAGCCCCTGCACAACCCTCCTTTGCACTTTGCTTTGCCTGTACACCTTATGTTTCACCCGGTGCCTGTACTTGCTAACCCCATCCCACCCCCTCTGTTGCCCCCTCTGACTGCCCTGACCCGATCCCCTTGGCCTCTCATATCTTACCTCATCCAGGGCTTACATTAAAGTTCATTAGTTTCCCCATGGGGAATTCATGCAATCCTCAAGCGCACCCTCATTTCTCTCCTTGCACTGGGCCTCTCGTCTCACTTTGTGCATGCACCAGGGGCATCTGAACACGCGCTGTAGCAGCTACAGCAGCTGTGGAGTTCTTAATGGGCCTCTTCTTTCTGCAGGTCCAGACAAAGGTTCCTAATTGATATGAAAGGGTGGATGGATATATACATGGATGAATGAGTGAAAGGATGGATGAGTGAAAGAATGGATGGATGAGTGCAAGGGTAAATGAATTGATGGATGGGGTGAAAGTGGATGGATGGATGTAAGGATGGATGAGTGAAAGAATGGATGGATGAGTGAAAGGGTGAATAAATGGATGGGGTGAAAGTGGATGGATGAGTGAAAGGATGGATGGTTGAATAAAAGGGTGGATTGATGGATGAGAGTGGATGAATGGCTGATGGAGTGGGTGGATGGCTGGGTGGAAGGATGGATAGATAGATGGGTGGAAGGATGGATGGATAGATTGATGGGTGGAAGGATGGATGGATAGATGGGTGGATAGTTGAGTGAAACGGTGGATGGAGGGATGAGTGAAAGGGTGGATGGATATGAGTGAAAGGGTGGATGGATATGAGTGAAAAGGAGGATGGATGGGGTGAAAGACGGAAGAGCAGATGGATGGAGGGATGAGTGAAAGGGTGGATGGATATGAGTGGAAAGGAGGATGGAGGGGTGAAAGATGGAAGAGCAAAAGGATGGAGGGATAGGTGAAAGAGTGAATGGATATGAGTGAAAGGGTGGATGGAGGGGGTGAAAGTGGATGGATGGATGAGCGGATGGATGAGCGGATGGATGGATGAGTGGAAGGAAGGAGGGATGGATGAGTTTGAATGATAGATTTGGAGCTGGAAGGATAGGTTTGGCCCCAAGGGCGTCGTGAACCACTCGCTTTAGCAGCTACAGTGGGGGTGGAGCTCTTGATGAGCCTCTTCTGTCTGCAGCTAAGCAGACAAAGGCCCATAATTAACGTGTAAGGGTGAGTGAGTGAAAGGATGGATGTGTGGGTGAAAGGGTGGCTAGATGAGTGAGTATATGAGTGTAAGTGTGGCTTGCTAGATGGATGAATGAGTGAAAGGATGGATGAGTGACAGGGATGGTGGATGGACGATGGATGTGTTGAAGGAAAGGGTGAAAAGATAGATGGGTTGCAGGGTGGATGGATCAGTAAGCGAAAGGATGGAAGAGTGAAAGGGTAAATTGATGGATGAGCGGAAGGATGGAAGAGTGAAAGGGTAAATTGAAGGATGAGCGGAAGAATGGGTGGCTGAGATGGATGGATGGATGGATATGTTTGGGGATGGATGGGTAGATTTGGATATGGATGGGCAGATGGATGGACAAACAGAATGGTGAAAGGCTGATGAAAGAATGAATGGAAGCCAATGTAAAGGTGAAATGCTAGATATCAGTGGGTGAATGAAAATATGAATGGGTAGATCTGCAGAAATAAGGAAATCGCTAGTATTCAAATCCTTCTATACTATGAGCCTGACATAACCAGAGAGGCTATTATTCGAGCTCTTCTATAATGAGTGCTGCCATTATTTGACGGTGCACTACATGATGGCACCAAAGGGACAAGTGGATTTTGTACAGGACAAGTAGATTTATGAAGCTACCTGTCCCATGGACAAGTAGATATTTTATTAAATTCCACACCCCTGCCGCTTATTATACAAAAGTCTCGTTCTAGTGGTGCATGTGCACCCTTACCGGTACCAGGGAAGCAAACAGGGGCTGGCAGCGCAGCGCGCTGTAGTAACGAAGAATAATCAGCTCCGAGTCCGGCACCGGAGGCTCTTTTGAACTCCTCTGCTTCCGGGTCACATGTTTCCTTCCCGTGAGGCAATCTCGGAACTTCCGCTTTGCCTCATGGGAACTGTAGTCTTTGGCCCCTTCCGACCGCGCGCTCCTCACGCTGAACGTCGGAACGCTCTTCCACCCTGCCTTTGCTGGCCCACCACCCTTCCACCCAGGACCAGGCTCTGCAGATCGTCACCGGAAGGGTTGTGTCGGCTGGAGACAGGAGGACACACCGCATGGCGGTAGGTGAGCTGAGTATGCGTGTGACAGCACATCCCTCCTCTGGCGGGCGCCTAGCCGGCCGGGGTTTATCAGGGTTCTTCCTATGGAATGTGTTTGTCAAACGTGGGGCATGTACATGTGTGGCTGGTTCCCAGGAGTTTTCCTCAGGACCGTAGTTCTTCCAAGCTATGAGATACCACAAGGAACCCTTCCTTCTTTTCGAGTACAGAATGCATTTGACTTCGTACTCTGGTTCTTGGTCTATCCAGATCGGTGTAGGCTGTTTCTTCACCTGTTTACCAGAAGGTTTTAACAGAGAAACATGGAATACCGGATGTATCTTCATGTTTGAAGGCAACGCCAGCTTTACCGCTACAGGATTGATGCATCGCACAATTTTGTAAGGACCTACGAACCTGGGATTGAAGATGCTGTATTTTCTAAATCTTATGTTTCTGGTCGATAGCCATACGTAATCCCCTTTTTTGTATATGGGACCAGGGCATCGCCGTTTGTCCGCATACTTCTTGTAACGCTCCTTGGCCTCCAGCAGGCGTTGTCGTGCAACCATAAACGTTTGCTGTATCTTTTTGGTACGTTCGGTTAGTTCCGGGATTTTATCCGTTTTTTGTGGTTGAACCAAGGGAATGAGTCTAGGGTGTAATCTATAGGTACAATAAAACGGAGCCATCTTGATAGAGCTGTGATGGGCGCTATTGTAAGCAACAACAAGTCCACCCATGCATCTTTGGTGTTGTCTACGTAACAACGGAGGTATTGTTTAAGGGTCTGGTTTACGCGCTCCGTTTGGCCATCCGTCTGCGGGTGGTAGGCAGTTGACATGTTAGCAGAGATTTGGAGGGTTTTACACCATGTCTTCCAGAATTGGCTGGTGAACTGCGAACCCCTGTCAGACACAATGACTGTCGGCAATCCATGCAAACGTACTATATTGGTGAGTAACAACCGAGCCAATTGTGCAGCGGATGGAACTGCGGGGCACGCTATGAAATGCCCCATCTTGGTGAGGCTGTCGACAACCACTAGTATTGTGGTACATCCTTGGTCTTTAGGTAACCCTGCGATAAAGTCCAGCGAGATATGGTCCCACGGCTTTTCTGGGGTGGGTAAGGGATGAAGGAATCCCCGAGGTTTTCCACGATCCATCTTGGCTTGGTTGCATACCTCACAACTTCTAACCTGTCGCTGTATGTCTCTTCGAATGGTGGGCCACCAGAATCGACGTAACACTTTCTCCAAGGTCTTCTCCGTTCCGGTGTGCCCTGCGCAGGGGTTTTCGTGACACCACTGGAATACTTCCTTCTGTAACTTAGGGCAAGGTATCAATAGCTGTTGCCTTCTCATAGGCAACCCTTCCTTGAGTTGCCAGGTGGGATTACTCTGTAACCAAGTCTTCCAATTGGTTCTCCTCATTGTGCGTCTTATCTGATCAAAAAAGCGGTCTGTCTGAACAAGGCCAATCACCTTACTGGTAGGAATGATGGCCTGTGTCTGTGGCGTCTCTGGTTCGTGTTGTCCTGTCTGGAAAGGCCGTCTGCTTTTTTGTTATCGACTCCCGGTCGATATGTCACCACAAAGTCGAATTCGGCGAAATATAGCATCCATCTTAGTTGCCTCGGGGTAAGTAGGCGAGCTGATTTCATAAATTGCAGGTTCCGATGGTCTGTGTAGACTGTGACGATATGTTTTGCCCCCATCAGATAATGCCTCCATTCTCCGAAGGCTACTTTAATGGCTAACAGTTCCCTTTCTGCGATGGTGTAATTGGATTCGGCCTGATTCAGCTTATGGGACATGTAAGCCACCGGATGCAGCTGTCCGGTGTCCTTATTCCTCTGGGATAGTACGGCTCCTACTGCGGTACCAGAAGCATCTGCTTCAACGACGTATGGGATGTTGTTGTCTGGATGTGCCAAGAACGGTGCAGACGTAAAGGCTTGTTTGAGCACCAAGAAGGCATGCTGGGCCTCCTCCGTCCATTGGAATGGAACATTTTTCCTCAAAAGTCTTGTGATAGGCGTCACCACACGTGAGAACTGGTTGATGAAACGCCTATAAAAGTTCACAAAGCCCAGGGAGCACTGCACATCCTTCACCGTGTTGGGCTGGGGCCAATCCATAACGGCCTGTATCTTGCGACGAGCCATTTCCTGTCCCTCCGCTGATAACATGACTCCCAAGAATTCCACCTTCTGCACATGGAACTCACATTTACTGAGCTTACAAAATAGATGGTTTCTGCGCAGCATTTGCAAAACTGCTCTTACATGCGAGGTGTGTTGTTCTTCTCTGTTGGAGTATATCAAGATGTCGATATATACGATGGCCGTTATGTCCAGGTACTCTCGGAGCACATTGTTTAGAAAGAATTGGAATGCCGCAGGGGCGTTACACAGCCCAAACGGCATGACTCTGTACTCGAATAGACCATAATGAGTACGGAAGGCCGTCTTCCACTCATCCCCCTTGCGCATTCTTACCAAATGGTATGCGCCATTCAGATCCAATCTCGTGAATATCACGGCTTGCCGAACCTGGTCCAATAACACCGGTATCAACGGCAAGGAATACCGGTTTTTTACCGTGACGTTATTCAGCGCTCTAAAGTCCACACAAGCCCTTAACTCGCCATTAGCCTTTGGGATAAAAAAAAAGAGGCGAAGCAGCCGGGGACTTGGATGGTCGTATGAACCCGTTCTTCTGGTAGGTATCGAGGTACTCCTTCAGATGTTCGTTTTCTGGCTCAGTAAGCGCATATATCCTGCCACAGGGGATCACTGCTCCAGGGATCAGATCGATTTGGCAGTCGTACACTCGATGCGGGGGTAAGACGTTCGCCTGGTCTTCGTTGAATACATCTTCCAGATCGTGGTAAGGGAAAGGCAAGTCAATTTCTTGCTCATCTGCGGTGGCTATCATATATATCTTGGATAACACTGTGGCGGGTCTGTCCTGTGGTTTTTGGCAGTGTTCCAAACAATAAGGGGACCCAAACTCCAGAGAAGTATCGCTCCAGTTGATGGTGGGGTTGTGTCTCCGCAACCAAGGAAGTCCTAAGATTATGCCATATTGAGGGGCTTGTATGATGTTAAAGATTAACAGCTCCCTATGGTTGTTTCCACACGTGACTTCCAATTCCTGAGTATTGTAGCATATGGGCCATGAAGCCAGACGCCGCCCATCCACGGCCACCACAGTCTCGTGTTCTGGTTTTTTCATAAGTACTAGCTGTAATGCTCTGGATAATTCAGTATCCATAAATAGGCCAGTGGCTCCGGAATCGACCATGGCTTTAAGAGAGTGCCACTGGTTGTCAATATATACATGCAAGGTAACATAAAAATGAACGGAGGGGTCTCCTGACCCTTGATTGACGGAAGGTATCATTTTCATGCCCAAGAACTTCCCTTCCTGTCTTCTTGAGCTCTGGAGTTTTCCGGTTTCCGTACTTCCATGACGGCTGTGGTTTGCCCTTCCCTAGCTTGACCCTTAGGCTTGATTAAGCAATCCTTCACGTAGTGGCCTTTCCTTCCACAATATAAGCAGAGTCCGTTCTTCCTGCGTTGTTCTCTTTCTTCGGTGGTGAGGGAAGCTCTTACGGAGCCTATCTCCATCGGCTCTGAGATGTTACCGCCGCTCCCCATTGTGCTTCTGTTTCTCTCGAACCTAGGAGCTGGTCGGTCAACTCGTCTTCTGTCATTTTTGCGTTCGTTGAGTCTGGTCCAGTCGCAAAGTTAAACTGATGAGTTCCATACACGTTGTGGATTGGGGGTCTATAGGTGCCAGCACATCTTTTAAGTTGTCCTTGAGACCCTGGTAGAACTAGGCGGCTTGTTTTGCTTCTGGCCAGTCGGTCTCGGCTATCAACCTTTGAAAGGCGTTGATGTATACTAGCAAATGCCTATTCCCTTGTTTCAGTTCAAGTAACTCCCGGTCCGCGGTAAAGGCGGCAGCTCTACGATCAAACACCCTTTCGAATTCGGTACGGAAGGCTGACCAATCGTATAGTAAAGGGTCGTCTCGGCGTACCAATGGAACAGCCCATTGTGCCGCGTCTCCCGCTAAGTAGGAAATGGTAAACGCTACCCGGGCCTGATTGGCAGTAAAGGCCTTGGGCTTACAATTAAAGTGTAGTAGTACTTGCGTGAGGAACACCTGGACCTTACTGGGATCCCCAGAGAACCTTTCTGGCGCTGCAAGCGGGATAGGCGTAGGCATCTCTACGCAAAAGTGTGCCGAAGGATTGGTAAAACCTCCCCCCGTATATCTCCCTACGCCTACATCAAACGGGTTTCGCTGCATCTGATCTATCTTCTGCTTAAGGTTCTCGGTTTCTGCTCGAGAGGCGGCTAGTTCAGTCTGTATCCCTGCCAGGACTCCTATGACGTCCTCTAACGTGGCCATCTTTGTATCGATCCACCCAGGAGGAATTAATTATACGTGGGCTGATTATTCTGTCAGCTCGATGATTCCTCGGGAACGGTTCGATGCCAAAAAGGGGTCTACCTCTCGACAGTCCCAACCCTGAATGCTATATTAGCACAGGTGAGTGGGATGATTAAGTAGGGGAAGGAAAGGAAAGGGACTGCTGGGAGGGAGATCTGTAAAGCAAATAACTTTCCTCGTTCCAAGGAGAGGACTGTATAAATAACCTTATCTTTAGGTTCGCAGGGAAGGGGGGATTGCGCATCAGGCCTGGCAGTGCCCGCTTCACAGGGGAAGAGCAGAAGGCCGCCTCTTGAACCCCCTGTTAGAAATACACAAATAACAATCACCAAAATAATCCTTTTGGTTTACTGCCCAGGAAATAATATTTCATGCCATAAGAATTGTGCGCAATCATCTGTTTCATCGGTACATTATTCCTAAACACCTAATGCACCCACTGGTGCTTGTAGTTCAGCGTGCAACAAGTTTTTTGACACGGACCGTTATGTTGAGTTTGAAGACACTCCAAACACACGGCTGGCCAATGTTACCGAATTGTCTCAAGTAAAGGTTCCCAAACAGTGCCTGTAAAGCGATTACCGCTTATTATACAAAAGTCTCGTTCTAGTGGTGCATGTGCACCCTTACCGGTACCAGGGAAGCAAACGGGCTGGCAGCGCAACGCGCTGTAGTAACGAAGAATAATCAGCTCCGAGTCCGGCACCGGAGGCTCTTTTGAAGTCCTCCGCTTCCGGGTCACGTGTTTCCTTCCCGTGAGGCAATCGCGGAACTTCCGCTTTGCCTCATGGGAACTGTAGTCTTTGGCCCCTTCCGACCGCGCGCTCCTCGCGCTGAACATCGGAACGCTCTTCCACCCTGCCTTTGCTGGCCCACCACCCTTCCACCCAGGACCAGGCTCTGCAGATCGCCCCCGGAAGGGTTGTGTCGGCTGGAGACGGGAGGACACACCGCATGGCGGTAGGTGAGCTGAGTATGCGTGTGACAGAAGCTCAGGAACAGGAACAAAGAATAACTATAGCTCAGTAACTTGGGAAACAAGGTAGCACTGCAAGCAGTGCTAATTCAGGCACAAGGAATAGCTATAGATCAGGAATTCTGTAAACAAGGATATCAAAAGCTCAGGAAACACTGGAAACAAGGATATCAAAAGCTCAGGAAACACTGGAAACAGGGGTCGGTCTCACCGGTACACAGCTACAATGACCAACCCTGGCCTGAAGGGAGCTGGGGCTTAAAAGAGCTCACAGTAATCACATGCATCAGGTGCGACCAGGTTAGCAGCAGCCAGCCACAGGTGAGCTGAATTCCTCCACCCATCCTTGGCCTGCAAGGGGGGAAACAAAGCAGTGAGCAGGGAATTCTAGGTAACAGAGTGTCAAACATGAGCAGGCTGGCTTAAAGCATGAGCAGGCTGGCTTTCTCAAAATACAGCATGGATTGGGAATGGATGGCAATTTGCAAGTAGAATCCAAATGACTGGAAGTCAGTATATGCATGAAGGGGAGGGTCCAGAAGCATATTATGACACTGGAGATCCCCACAATTCAGCCCCCAGTGGTGGGCATGAGAATGCAGGGAGCGAGTCGTGACAGATTAGCAAAGGTCATTCATTTGTTGGTGAAGTTGAACTCCTTGAGTTGAGCAATCCAATTTTCAGGGTGGTCTTCATGAAGTAAGATAGTTTCTCTAGCGATATCCAGGAACTGATTTCTTTGAAATATGAAGGTAGCATGGCAGAACTATTACAGATTTATAAGTAAAACCTCATGTCATCTGCGTATTGGTGGAAAGAAATGTGACTTTTTGTGAATAGTTCATCCAATGTTTCAACATGAAGACTGAGTCCCAACTTTAATACATTGTGACATATCTGCCTGATGCGATTCAAACCATTTCAAAATGGAACCCTCTACCCAGTCTATCACTTAGGATGTGAGTTAAGAGGTTATGATGAGTAGTCTCTAAATTTACATGTAAATTGAGGACAACAACAAGGTAAGATTTTCCTTCAATAATGATCTGTTTTCTTGCTATGTCCTGGTCTGAAACCTGTTTGCTATTTCAGATGTCCTGGTTATAGTTTTAACATGTGTGGCTAACTCCTCACTGCTGGTTCCCTTAAGCTAGGGGGTGGAGGTTTCGTAGGATTGATCATGTAAATTATTGAATGTGTCTTTTTGTCTGTTTAGACCATGCCTCAGCCTTGTTCTCAAAAATAAGGATTTCCTCATACAGGGGAGTTTCTTGTAAGATTTCCTCTCAGCACAACATGTGGAAAGTGTAGGCTTAGGTCTGCATTATGAGTGACTACGTTCCACCTGGAGTGGTAACTCCAGCTAGAATTTCACCAACTGCCATTCTTAGTAGCTCCATGTCTCCACCTGCCATTCTTAGTAGCTTCATGTCTCCGGGCCCAGAATTCCCAGGTTGTCAAACTGCAGACCTAATAATTGCAGGTCCAGTAACACCAGACCTGGTTTTACCAGGTGCAGATGTGCACCAGTGAAACCGTTGCAAGGGCTGGGGCCTAGGGCAGGAGATCAGCCCAGCCTTGCCCAACCCCTGCAACACTACAGAGGACCAAACAAACCACTGCCTAAAGCCAGACCCCGGACACCGTCCCCCACAAAGCAGTAAGGCTAGGCCCAAGTGTATCAGGCCCTAAGTAGAGGCCCTACCTGACCTAAAACCTGCATCGTGGGAGCATACTATGGTCCCAACTCTTCACCCCAATCCACTCATCCCGCTGAGGAAGGACACATGTAGTGCTCGGGCTGTGTGTCTCACACCCCTCCTACACATCCCCAGTCTCCACCTCTCTCTCTCACCCAGTGCTCATCATAGAGAAGGAGTCAGTTCTCCAAATTGACTCCTTTTGTCTTTCTTGCCCACTCCTGAGACCCCAATCCCCACCCATCAGCCCTGCCACCGACATTTTTCCACCTCCTTTGAGCAGGTGGAAAATGTTAGCAGATTTGTCCCTGGAATTGGGAAAAACGACATAGAAAAAGACCTGGTATTCCCCGATCTATGTAGTTATTCCCCATTAAGGGGATAAAACTTGGAAAGCTGGAATGGAATTTTGGCGCAGGGATACTGATCAGTATTGAAAGTTATAGCACTCTGGTATCCCTGCACCAAATTCCAGCAAACTCTTAATGAGGGGCCTTAGATGGGAACTTCTCCATCTCTTTTAAGATGCACAGAGAGCTTTCCTTTTGTTATTAATAGCTTTAGGAAACCAGAGACTGATCCTCTGAATTGATTTCTGCGTATTGCTCACCGGGAATGTTCATTTGGAATTCCATCACACGTAGTGCAAGCCAGATACAAGAAGAGTATTGGGCTCAGTCGGCGCTTACCTTTGGACTTAAAAAACATTTTAAAGAAAAATTCTCTGAGAAGGGAGATTTCCGAGGAAAGATGGCGTCCGAGTAGCTGCTGCTTCCGCTGCTCGCTCCGCCGGTCAGAATTCTCGAACTATGGTCTAATCCCTGTTTCTCTCGCTAAGAAAACCATGCCTTAAGGTTCATTGAGCCTAGCAAAAAGGAAGAAAGGCGGGTTTATGGAGTTGTCACAGTACCTGCATTGTGCTGTAATATTCGCAAGTTCAGTGGAGCGGATCTTGCGGCACACATCAACAAGGCGATCTCTTTCCCCGCTGGTTGCTCTGGCTGTGGTCTCCACCGCTCCTACATCCCGGATTATCGCTTCCCTGCGGCGACTGAGGCGGCTGTCGATGTTGACACACTCTTCGGCTGCGATATCGGCGATCCTTGGGAGCCTGGTAGCTGAAGCTGAAGCTACAGTTACAGTTACAGCTGTGCGCCGATCGGTATCCAGAGGGCAGCGGATACATTGTTGCACGTGTGCTCCCGGGGCACTACAAGCAGGGATGACAGGGCGGGGCTGAAAACCGCCTTGACTGCGCTGGAGCCCCGCCAGAGACGGCCGGATACCCGGGAAAAACATTAAAGAAGTAGTGGGAAATGCTGACTCCCTTGAAAAAGCTGAACGGACTATTAAGCGGGAAAAAGCACGCAAGTTAAGACCCATAAAGTTGTTGCTGCCGGATTAACTCTCTCAAAATCCCAAATTGGTCAACCACTTATTTCAAACATTTTTTCTGTAAATGAGGCGAAAGCACACAATATGATGGCAGGTGGTGCGGCTGGTACGGACTGTAACTCTGTGGCAGGAGCTTCCTCTGAGGCGGGCCAGGAGATCGATACACCCGCTACTCAATCTATCCTGGCCATTAGACTTGGAATGGCACAGGAGGATGGCAGCCATATTCAATCAACTACCAATGCCTCAGCTGTTGAAAGCGATTTGCTGGTGACCTGTGGTGAGAATTATGAAGAAGAAATGCAAGATCCCCCGCCGAGAACGCCTGATAACATCGATAAATTTTATTCATTAACCGATGAGTCAATGGAAAGTGGGGCAAAGTTGGGACGAGAGAACTCGAGTGAAGGAGGGAGCTACACTTGGAATAGTAGCACAGACTCAGAGCCATCCGCAAAATCTACCACAAGGAAAAAAAAATTTAAGGAAGAAGTCTAATCGTAATAAGGAATGTAGTTCTCCAGAACAGGGTAGCACAACGGATCTGAAGTGGGACTACTCTGCCTCACAACTGTCGGCTCCTAAAGAAACGTTAAGGGGCTTAAAGGAGTACCATAATTCACTAGGAGGCGCCGACAGCGCGGCATTCACTCCTGTGAACGAACCCACACTGTCTGACCTGCTGTATTCCATTAAGAACTTTCAGGAGGAGGCTAAGCAAGATAATAGGAAAGCACGTCATGCCACGCAGAGGCTTCAGGGCACCGTAAGGAAAGTTGGTAAGACTTGTGTGGAGATTGCGGACAGAATGGCTTCAGTGGAAACTCGGACGGAAAACCTTGAGAAAGATGTTGCTACCCTGAAAACACAAGGAGATGAGCACGAGGGGATTGTGAGAGATCTCATGCTTAAAGTCGAGGAACAAGAAAATAGATTACGGCGGAATAACTTGCGCGTTCTTGGTATTCCGGAGGGGGCCGAGGGGGCGATCCCAAAGCCTTTATGGTCACACTCTTTAAGGGAGCTTTTCCGGATTTAGAATCCTGGGATTGGGACAAGGAACTTCAACGAGTTCATCGTTTTCCCTAACTCTATCCAAACGCTCTAATTCTTCCACACAATACCCTCGAGCTATGTTAATATATTTTGGGAATTTCCTTTTGCGTCAGCTATTGTATGACCTAGCACGGCCAACCAACAAAAAAGAGTTCAATGGCATTACCTTTTTTACACGGCCTGATTTCGCACACGCTACTGTGGAACGCAGATGGAGGTTGAGACAACTCTTTGTGCCTTTTCAGCAACTTGGGGCCACAGTCTTTCTCCAGAATCCAGCCCGCTTAAAGATCATATATAAGGCTTCTACACGTAGCTTTACCTCCGAAATTCAAGCACAAACATTTTTGACTGAGATCACAGAACGTAAATAGGATGGAGATAATTACTAAAATTGAACGGCATACTATAACTACCCTTTGAATATAGACTGTAGGAGTTGAGTTTTTTTTTTTATTACTACTTGAGGCTTTAGTACCTAATTTTGGTATTGGGTGAAAACAGACAGGGATGAAATGGTGAGCAATTATTGATCGGGGGGCAGCATAGGTTCATCATTGCTCGGATGCCCTCATCCAGGCGCAGGTTGCGTCAGGTAACCTCAATGGGAGGTGGTGGGAGGGGGAAGGGAGGGAGAGGGCTGGTTCCGGGGATCGGGGGTGAAGGGGTTGTTACTCTGGGGTTCTTCTTTAAGTAGTTTGGCCTTTTTTTTTTTTTTTTTTTTTGGTGTGGGAAAGAAGGGGGAAAAAAGAAAATAATAATAATAATTTTTTTGAATGTATAATTTACGCATAGCAACAATTAATATTTGTGGCCTCAACGATGCAAAGAAACGGAGGAACACTGCGATGGGCTTACGCTTGTTAAAGGCTGATGTGATATGTATGCAGGAGACACATATTGAAAGAACACAACTGCATTTGTTAGATACTCTTGGATATACACTGGTAGGGGCAACGACCCAAAGTTCAAGGACACGTGGGGTTGCAATAATGTCAGCTAATCGCTCTAACCGGTTTACTAGAACCGCAGCTGATCAGAACGGAAGATGGGTAATTACCGAATGCTGTAGGGATAACAGGGACCCAATAACAATATGTGCGGTCTACGGGAGTATTCTAGACGATCCAACTGTTTTTAATTTTATAAATAATGAATTAGCTACCTGGCCACTACCCATAGTTATCTGCGGGGATTTTAATATAAATCTACCCTCTAACCAGAATATTGCCCGTGATAATAATTGGGTGTATAACGGTCGTAAACCAAAGGTTTTTGATGCTTTAAGAACTCTTTGTCGGGAACAAGCACTTTCTGATTGCTGCAATTCAAATTGGCAAAGACACATTAGAAGCATATAATAAAGTAATATTAGCCAAGGCAAAAATGCTAGAGGTAGTAGCTAAGAGAGCGGCGGACAAGCTAGAGGCTTGGCGCGAGAAGGCATACGAGTGTAGCGAACAGGTGGGGCATCATTTAGCGACTCGGGCTAGACAGAGAATTACTCAAACCCAGATAGCTGAGATTAATGACCCGGCAGGAGGAATTACCTCCGACCCAGATCGTATTCGCAAGGTCTTTTACTCATTTTATCAATCCTTATATTATGAGGATACCCTCGCTAATTTGGGAGATGTTATTTCTTATATTACTCAGGCTCCAGTGGTACAATTTTCTCAGGAAGATCAGCAGTATTTAGAGGAGCTCCCTCAGTGGGTGGATATTTTGTTATGTATTAGTAGTCTTCCGAGTGGCAAATCCACCGGATTAGACGACATACCCTTGGAATTCTATAAGAAATTTGCCCCACAGCTGAAAGAGATGATGTTTCAATTATTCTTGCATGTGTTTAGAGGGGAAAGCCTCCCCAATCTTGGACACAGGCTAAAGTTATAGTTTTTCTTAAAAAAATAAATCACCATTGGATCCAGGGTCTTACCGACCCATTACATTAATTAACGTGGACAATAAGATATACTCTAAGATCCTTGCCACGCGTTTAGCCACTGTTATTCATAAAGTGGTCTCACCTCGACAACATGGTTTTATACCGGGACGGGGCACGACGGACCATACTAGGAGAGTCATTTCTTTATTTGATGCCGCTACTGTTTCAGGAAAGCCAATAGCACTTATAATATTAGATGCAGAGAAGGCCTTTGACAGGGTCTCTTGGGCTTTCCTTTGGGAGACCCTGTCGAGGGTCGGAGTTAGCAATGGGTTAATACAGGCTTTCAAGATGCTTTATTACCAACCTAGCGCAAAACTTTGTATAAATGGCGTGTTTACAGACTTTTTGATATTACTAGGGGTACGCGCCAGGGCTGTCCAAGCTCCCCGCTACTGTTTGCGCTCTATATCGATCCTTTCTTACGGCTTCTTGAGAATAATAGGATCATTAGACCCATTGAATCCCAGGGATGGGAAACTAAAGTTTTGGCGTATGCCGATGACATTGCTATTGTTACTCCAGATCCCGATACAGCAATATTAGAGATTGAGGCTGAAGCGGCAAGATTTGGGCAAGTCTCAGGGTATTCTTTAAATGGCGCTAAGACGCAGATTGTATGTAAAAATTTTAATATGACTAATATTAGTAGACAAGTAGAGAAAGCCACATACCTTGGGGTTGATATTTTGGCCAATATTGACAAGATTGTTGACTGTAATATCAATCCGTTGATTGTTAAGACAAAAAGTGAATTAAGGAGACTACATAATCTTCATCTATCAATTATTGGTAGATGTAATATAATAAAAATGTTATTTTTCCTAAATTTTTGTATTTGCTAAGGGCAATTCCGGTGGAATTTACCAATAGTTGTTTGAAGCAGATCGAGGATTTATTTTCTCGTTTTATTTGGGCATATGAAAAACCCAGAAGATCATACAAATTTCTGTCTTTGCCAAGAGAAAGGGGAGGCTTGGCTCTACCTAATATTCGATTATACTACTGGGTCACCTCCCTACTCTCTAATTTAACCCTTATCTCAGAAAAACCAAGAGATAGTATAAGTAATGAAATTCCAACACCCATAGAACTTATAATGGGTAGGGATGCATGGGGGTGGCTCTGGAAATTTTTGAATGATAGCCATTACAAAAAAGTTCGCTTTAAATCGTTAATTGGTGGATATAGAGCAATGAGGGAAGTACGGAAATTATTAGGTATAGGACGACTAAATTATTATACCCCAATATGTAACAACCCCAACCTGCCGGGAATTTTTAGAGACCCCGTTGCTAAAAGATGGGGTGAAATGGGCCTAACTAAACTAGGTGATTTATACTCTTTAACTAATATAGCTAGCTTTGAAAGCCTTAAAGCTACCTACAACTTAGATAGGAGGGATTTCTTTAAATACTTGCAAGTACGGGATTTCCTAAGTAGAAAAGGGGAGGCCCTGTCGGCTTTGCCAAAAATGCTATGATAGATAAATTTAGGAAAAAGGTAGTGCCTTCTATTGGAGAAGCATACTCCTTTTTAATTCGTTGATGCCAGATGACATGGAATCAAGAGCAGCTAAATGGAAATCTGAAGTAGGAATGCAGGAGGATCTTTTCTTTCATTCGATAGAATTAGCCCGGAAAATTTTAATCCCGGCTAGACTCCAAGCTCAATATTATAAATCATGCTTCTCCCTCTACTACACTCCTCTAAAGATTTCCAAATGGGCGACAGGAAAGGCACACATTGTCCTCGGTGCTCTTTATATCAGGCTGATTTAAATCATATGTTTAATGCATGTAGGGCTTTGTGGAAATTAAAACAGGAAATTTCCCAATTTTTAAGGAAGTACTGGGGTTGAGGTCGTTTATCATCTTCCCTGATCGGTTTGGGGTTGATCCACAATTGCAAGGGAGGCCTGGCGAATACCTCGTGTTTATTGGTATGGCTATATTACGGCTTTGCCTAGCTTCCGCCTGGCTAGATGCAATACCCCTGGTTTTCATCAATGGCAGTCCCGATTATTGGCAAATTATCATTTTGAGAAAGCAATTTATTTAAAAAGGGGCTGAGGGCTCGTTCCAAAGGATTAAAAATTTGGGCTCCGTTGAGGTCATGGCTCGAGAGGTATTAGGCCAACTGATTGTGATTCTTATGTTTGATTTAATTTAATTTAGATTTTGTTCAACCCCGGGGGGCGGGTGTTCAGGGTGGAAGGGGTGGCAGGGGTGGGGGGATGTTGGTTAAAAAACAAAAAAAATGTGCATCTTTTCAAAAGCTTTGTGTTAAGTTTGGAATTTGCTAACCACGGTTATTTTGCTTTTTTATAATGATTTGCACAAAATTAAAAAAAAATAAAAAAATTAAAAATGGAATTCCATCACACGTGTTGTTATGTTGGATAACCATGTAACTGTGATTGAGATTATGGTGGGTGATGTATGGACATGTTTGAATTTGTGCTATAAACTCTTCTTTGTCAATCTTTGTGGTGACTCTTAATGTAGGAGGCTTCTTTCCTTTGCTTGCCTTTGAGGCAGTGGAAGTAGAAAAGTGAAGAGGATGAGAAAGTGGTTGGATCAGTCATTTGGAGATGGCTGGATATCTGGACTTACATTTTTGAGATAACTAGGTTACATATGAAGCTTTAGTTCTGTGAGGCTTTATTGCAATGTTGGGTCAGAGAGTTCTCATAGAGGAAAGTTTTAAGATTGGATGCATGGGTGGCATTGCTATGCACACAAGTAGAGTGAAGTCTCCAAGGAAGATGTGGTTAGACAAGGGAACAAGTTGATTGGTCAAGTAGCCTATCAGTTTTTCAACTAAATGATTGTTTCCCAGAGCAATGATAGAATATATTTAGTCTAAAGGGGAGCAATTACCTTTGGGTGATGCTTGGAAAAGGTCAGAGTTTGGCATAAGGAGGAGTCTGTATAACTGAAAGCTATATCACCTTCCTGTTTGTGTGTTCTGTCAGTGTGTAATAGCTTATACCTATCTGATAGTAAAAGATCGAGTAATGCCTTGGAGGAGGGTATAATCCACGTTTCCATAAAATGAGGATATCTAGATTGTGGTCTGTAAGTAATACAGATATGGTAGCTGAAACTAATGTGAGAATTTGTCTATATGCATAGGTTGGATTGCTGATCAAGTTGCTAAAGCATAAAGATCAAACTCTAATTTTTGTACGTCTAGGTCTGGATATGGTAGACATTTGTGTGTGCATCATGACTGAATGTTAGATAAAGTCTGCATCATCAGGATAGGTGTAAGCACAAATAGTGATCGGACGAGTGTCGAGAGGGCAAGCTATTAAGGGAAGATCTAGGAGAGTATTGGAACACAGACGACTAAGAAGGCCTGCATCCAGAAAGAAAAGTCTTGTCATTATATACAAAGAGGAGGGGAAAATTAATGTTTGAGGATGTCTTTCCCAGTGCTTGCAATTACTTGCTAAGACAGGAGTTCTGTTATGATGGCAAAGTCTGAGTAATGGAGAGAAGTCTGTGGTAGTGGTGTCTAGGTTGTTGGGGTTAATAGGTGAACTGCTGTAAATATCCATGTTCAGAGGACAGAGAGCCTCTTGAATGTGGAAAATGTGGGCTTTTTAGTGAATAGGGAGCTGGAGCATGGGTTAAAATTCATAAACTAGATTGGATGCAGGTGAGATGAAAACTATCCTGGGGTAGCAAAAGAGATACCAAGATAATCCAGATCAGGTCTCACTTGAACAATGTTGTGTTTTTGGACTTTGAGGATAGATGGTGGAGAATGCGGGGAAGGCAGTCTGTAGAGTAGTCATCATGTGGAGATGAGAAAATGGAAAGATGACTACAGAGACATCTGGTATGAGTGTGCCACAAGATTAGGGGAGTCAGTAATAGAGTCTGATACAGGGTTAACATTGTCCTTCTAAGAAAACATTAAGGAGTGAGTTAACAAGGGTGCAAAGAAAAGGATAGAGACAAATGGGTGGGTGTGTTAGTGATGGGGTGGTTGTCAAGGTTTTGGAAATTCTTGAGATAAAAGAAAAGGCTTAGGAAATGTGGAGGTTCAACTCATGAGCTTGAATCATGACTTTTCCATTATTATAGTAGCTGATTTGTAAGCCGTATAGCTGGTCATGGTAGCCAAAGTCCGTGAACTTTCTTCCACTGGCAATTTTGATATTTCTTGACATAGTGATAAAGTTACTGAAAGTGGATGTTTAGGAGGTTCTGTCCTTGGAGTAAAAGAGCTCAATCTCAACTTTGCCTGAGATGGTGCTATGATGCTTTTGAGCAAAAAGAGGTTTGGGGTTTCACAAGAAACATTTATGTTTGTTATTCCTAATGGTGCTCCTCAAGCGGTCTAGTCAATATTGGCGGTTTATGTTGTTATTGATCATAGCAGTTAATATGACTTGATATGGAGAGAGTTTAGATTTGGAAATTTTAGGGACCACGATGTGGGAGATAAGTGCAAAATAGTGAGGAGACATTAATATTTAAATGGGTAAATGAGATCTACTGGAAGACGGCTCCGAAAATAAACTAAATGTTTTGACAAATTGTTAGGTTGGAACGTTGTTATCAAATGCAAGAGCTAAAAAATGTGAGTTAATAGTCACCAAGCAATTGTGACAATTAACAATATTCTGTAAGCACATTTTTCACATACACTTTTACACGTTGCAGGGCTTAGAAGTGCCAGGTAACAACAATGTATATGTATGCTTGTATGTGGTATTTTTAGGGTCAAATACAAGCATAAATCCAACGAGTGATAGGAGAAGTAGCTGGTTTGTGGACGGTTAATGTATAGTGATATAGTGTTCTTTGAAGAGGTGCGTCCTCAGCACTTTCCTAAATTGGAGCAATGTTGTGGTGGTTCTGATGTGTACAGAGATGTTGTTCCAGAACCTGGGTGGATAGATGGAAAAGGCATGGTGTTTTCTTTTTTACACTTCTTAGTCTGCAGTCAAATAGTGTTTTGGCTGCAGGTGTGCAGAGAGCCACCAGAGATGGTGAGCTTGTCTGCAAAATAAGCTGGGGTGCTGGTAGTGATGGCTTTTTTGAATGATGCAGCTGGTTTTGAAGATTATGCAGGCTGGCAAATAGAACCAATGGGGTTCCATCAGGATGTGTGATGTCCTCAAATGTCTTTAATCCGTGGATAAGATGCTCTTGCTTTAAAAGAGTGTGCTGATACCAGATTGCCTTTATTTTGGTTTTTTTGGCGGTGTGTTCCTTGATGGTGAGTTTGGTGTCCAAAGTGAATCCAAGTGACTTGGCATTGAGTGAAAGTTGGGATTCAAAGCCCTCATAATTCATGTTATTGCTCTAGGTTTGTACTGTTTCTTGTTTGCTGTGGTTGAGTTGAGCTTTCAGATAGGCGCTGGACATCCAGGTCTGGATAATGTGCAGTTAGTGTTTGAGGCATGGATGTCTGAAGCTGAGGAGACTGTCAAGTAGACATGTACATCATCGGTATATTGGTGAATCTTGATGTTATCTGTAAGTAGAGCACCAAGCTGCTTTATTCTCCAAGAAACAGCAGTTCTCAAGCAGTTTGGACAGCCAGATGTTATATAAAGCACCAGAGTGGCAAGAAGTGCTTTGTTTGAGCAAAACGTGTGTGTACTTTTTTTTTTATTATTTATTTTATCTGAAAGAGACACGTTAGTGACAGATTCCTTACCTTAGAATATCCCCAGGCGTCAGGCTGGATCCGGAAAGTTTTTGCGTAGCAGTACCCTTGCGCGTCGGTAGGCGGCGTCGTGCGGCTCCGCGTCCGTCGTCGGCGTCGTGATCGCCGGGATGACGTCGCGGGCAGTACTTAGGCGCCGCCCCTGCGCGCTGACGTCAGTTCTTCTTTTTCCGCGCCAGCAAGCGCAGATCCGGGAAGAGCAGTACCCTAGTCATTTTTTGACTAACTTTTTTGGTGAATTTTTTCACTGTTTTTCTATCGAATCGACTTCAAGGTGTCGTAGGGATGCCCGGGTTTAAACGTTGCGGCGCCTGTGCTCGGATGATGTCCATCACAGACCCGCATCGGGAGTGTCTCTTCTGCCTCGGCCGAGGCCACGACACGGAGTCTTGTTCCGACTGCCGGGCCCTCAACCCGAAAGCTTTGCGAGAGCGGTCTCGAAAGCTCCTCGAGGCCCGGCATTCGGCTCCGCGCAAGCCCCGGTCGTGTGAGAGGTCCAGGGGTCGATCGCGGAGTCCACACCGGTCGCCGGCATCGAAGTCTTCTTCGTCCGGTAAGTCCAAACACAAAAAGTCCAAAAGCATCGTCGCTCTAGGACTTCGCCTCGCCGGTCTCGCGACTCGGCTGAGGCCCCTCCCGGCACCGTCCCCGCCCCGCGGCCCCGGACATGCCTGTGGAGCCGCCCCGCAATACCCGTCCTTCCCGGGTTCGGGGCGGATCCGGCCTAAGCACAGGAATTCCTGTCGGCCATGGCCCGCCTCTTCGGGCCTCCAGGTCCCTCCGGTGCGCCTTCGGGCCCCGCGGGCCCTGATGGGGTTGCTCCGGCGCCGCCGACGGCTCCGGCCCCAGCGTCGCCTCGTGCCTCCAGCCTCGATCCCGGCTCCACAACCCCCATCGACGCCGGTCGACCCAACGACACCTCCGCCGGCGCCCGATGTCTCCGGTGCCGCTCTCGACGCCGCCTGGGGCTCCGGGCGGCGTCGTCCCCAGTTCCTTCCGGCCCGGACATGGACCCGGACCGACGCCGCTCGACGCCGGTTCCGGCGCCGATGGGACCTTGGGTCCCAAATGTCCCTCCTCCTCCTTATTTTGAACCAGAGGAGGACCAGGAGGACTGGGAGGGGTCTGATGACCCTCTGACACAACAGTGTCAGTACGATGAGGACTGGACAGAGGGTCTAGGGATGCCAGTGGTCTAGATACTTCCCCTGACACTGGCATGCTGTCTCCTCCCGTGGCTACGGAGGAGGGAGCCAATTTTGCAACGGTGTTGCGTAGGGCGGCTGGGGCCTTACGTCTCCAACTCCCTACTGTGGCGGTCAAGACTAACATCTTGACAGAGGTGCTTCAGCCGGCAGCCTCCTCTACGGAGACTGTGCTGCCGCTTAACGACGCCCTCACTGACTTTCTTTGGGCGCCTGGTCCAAGCCCAACACAGGGGCTCCTGTGGATAGGAACGTGTCCCGACGCCATCGCCCAGCTCCGGGCGACCCCTGTTTCTCTCTGTCCACCCCACTCCTGAGAGCTTGGCTGTCCAAGCCTCCGCTTCCCAAACCGCCTTCCCTACCGCCCCTCCGGATAGGGAATCCAAACGCCTGGATCAATTTGGGAAGAAGGGTTTTTCTTCCTCCAGTGCTGGCTTGCGGTCCATCAACACCGCTTGTCTTTGGGCCGATATACCCACTCCTTGTGGGATTCGGTGGCGACTGTTTTGCCCCAGTGTTCTGAGGAGGTCCAGACACTGCTTTCCCGCGCCATTGCGGAAGGAAGGGATGCGGCCAAATACACAATACGATGTGGCCTTGATACCGCCGACTCGCTGGGCAGGTCTATTGCAACGACGGTGGCGCTGCGACGCCACGCCTGGCTGAGAACCACTGGTTTTTCAGGGGATGTCCAGAATACTCTCATGGACATGCCCTTTGATGGAGTCGGTCTTTTGTGTCCAAAGCAGACCATGCGTTGGAGCGCTTTAAGGACTCACGGGCTACTGCCAAGTCCCTGGGCCTTTCTGCTACACGCCCTCCGCTGACTTCTGCTTTTCGCCCCTATCGTGGCCACGGTAGGGGCGCCCCTTCACGTCAGCAGCCCAGCCACCGGCACGCGCAGCAGGCGTCTTCGCGTGGCCGAGGACGTGGATTCCGCCGTGGCGGATCGGGCAACCAGCGTGCGGGTCAGGCCACCACCTCCAACCCGTCCGCGGCCTCCAAGCCCTCCTAGTCCCTCCTTTCAGGTGCACAGCACGCCAGTAGGGGGCAGGGTCCGCCATCACCTTCCCCACTGGCGTACCATCACCTCGGACAGGTGGGTCTTGGACATTGTCCGAAGGGGCTACTCCCTCCCCTTCGAGACCACCCCCCAGCCATGCCACCTCAATTCCACCGCATGTCAGGGGATCACCTGGTACTTCTGCAGAAGGAAGTCACGGCCCTCTTGGCCAAGAGGGCCATCGAGCATGTTCCGACCCCAGAAGTAGGGCGTGGTTGCTACTCCCACTACTTCCTGGTGCCCAAAAGGACAAGGAGGACATGCGTCCTATCTTGAACCTCCGGAACGTCAATCGCTTCCTCCGGAAGGAGAAGTTCAAGATGCTCACCCTAGCTCAGGTCTTGACTGCCCTCAACCCTGGAGACTGGTTGGTAGCGTTGGACTTGCAGGACGCATATTTCCACATCCCCGTCCTGCCGGCCCACCGGCGTTACCTTCGGTTCACGGTAGGCCCCGAGCATTTTCAGTTCACCGTGCTCCCCTTTGGCCTTACCAGTGCCTCTCGGGTGTTCACGAAAGTGATGGCGGTGGTCGCAGCTCATCTGCGCCGGGCAGGGGTTTCAGTCTTCCCCTACCTCGACGACTGGCTGCTGAAGGCGGGCTCGTCCCAGGCAGTCGTCTCCCACCTCCAGACTACGGCCGAACTCCTGCACTTGCTGGGGTTCTCCATCAATGTGCCGAAGTCGCATCTGATTCCTTCTCCACAGCTCCTTTTCATCGGAGCAGTTCTGGACACGACGCAGTTTCGGGCCTATCCTCCCGAACGGCGAGTCCGGGATATTCAGGCTATGATTCCGATCTTTCAGCCTTTATCCTGGGTTTCGGTACGGATGACCCTGAGGCTGCTGGGCCTCATGGCCTCCTGCATCCTGCTGGTCAATCATGCCAGATGGCATATGCGGGCTCTGCAGTGGGACCTGAAGTTCCAGTGGGCGCGGCACCAGGGCAACCTGTCCGATCACGTCCAGATCTCGGAGGGGACTGCAAAACAGTTGCAGTGGTGGCTCTCGAACCGGCAATGGGTCATGGGCAGATCCCTCTCCCTTCCCCAGCCAGAGCACACAGTTGTGACGGACGCGTCCCTTCTGGGATGGGGCGGTCACATGGGAGAGGCGGAGATCAGAGGCCTCTGGTCTCCGGCGGAGTCCCGGCTCCATATCAACCTTCTGGAGCTCCGGGCGATCCGACTTGCACTCAAGGCATTCCTTCCCTCTGTCAAAGGGAAGGTAGTGCAGGTGTTCACAGACAACACCACCGCCATGTGGTACTGCAACAAACAAGGCGGGGTGGGGTCTTGGACCCTTTGTCAGGAGGCTCTGCGCCTCTGGACATGGCTGGAACATCAGGGCATGTTCCTGATGGTTCAACACCTGGCAGGTTCCCTGAACGCCAGGGCGGACGAACTCAGCCGCAGGTGCATGATGGATCACGAATGGCGTCTTCACTCGGAAGTGGCGCAAGGACTCTTTCTACAGTGGGGAGAGCCTTGGTTAGATCTATTCGCCATCGAAGAGAACGCGCAATGTCATCAGTTCTGCGCGTTGGAATTTCCAAGGCGGCACTCGCTCGGCGACGCTTTTCGTCACGAGTGGAGTTGCGGTCTATTGTACGCCTTTCCGCCTATACCACTTCTACCCAGAGTGTTGAAGAAGATTCGGCACGACCGGGCCCAAGTCATTCTTGTGGCTCCGGACTGGGCTCGAAGAGTTTGGTATCCCGAGCTACTCAATATGAGCGTAGATCCCCCGATCCGTCTGCCTCTTCGGGAGGATCTTCTGTCGCAGCAGCAGGGGACGGTCCTCCACCCGAACCTGTCCAGTCTACACCTGCTTGCGTGGAGATTGAGCGGCGGCAGTTGATTCCTTTCGACTTGCCTCCCGAAGTTTGTGATGTGATTCTGGCAGCCAGGCGTCCCTCCACTAAGGTGGTATACGCCTGCAGGTGGAACAAATTTGTGGCATGGTGCACAGCAAAGGCTGTGAATCCCCTTTCTGCCCCTCTTTCTGAGGTCCTTCTATTCCTTCTTTCTCTGGACCAACAGGGTTCTGCCCTGGGTACCATCAAGGGTTATCTTTGTGCTATCTCGGCCTTCCTCAGGCTCCCTGATCAGCCCTCCCTTTTCAAGTCCCCTGTTGTTAACAGGTTCTTAAAAGGCATTACTCACCTCTTCCCTCCTGTTCCGTTTGTGATGCCTCAGTGGGACTTGAACTTGGTTCTTACCTTTTGTAAGAAGGTGGGCCCGTCCGGGGGTCAAAACGTGGACAGTATGGAATGGTGGTCCGTAAATCCCGCCTCTCCACCTCTTATTTCTTCCCGGCAGGACTCCTGGACTACGAGTCCCAGAATTCCCTCCGCCCTGGAGTATTCCGTGGAAGACGACGAGACAGGGTGGGGGCTCCTGGAGAACGGAACTCCGCCCCATGACGTCACCCTCCCTGGACCCATAAGGACACCGAAGACTCGGGAGAGGGTGTGTGTTAACACCGGCGACGAGACGGAGTGGAGAGCGGTTCCAGCCCTGTACGGAGCGAGCAGCGGATTGCCGGGAGAGCAGGCGGAGCGAGGAGCAGAGACAGAGGGAGACGGAAAGGTGCCAGGAGGCCAACGACCCCGCGGATCGCCCAGCCACGCACCAGGAGGTGCGTGGCTCTCAGAGGTACGAAACGCTTACGGGTTGGTACGGGAGGCGGGACAGCATACCCCTTAGACTAAGGAGTTGCCTATCCCTTCGCCTTTGCTTCCGTTGTCTCTGTGGGTATACGGTAACACCTTGCACTCGAGCACGCCCCCAGAAGCAATAATAATCACAAGTGTGTTGGTGTCCCGTCACAACCCTCCCTATCACTGCACTCAGAAGGAACCGACCCCTACCCCCGTATTTCTTTCTTCCATGTTCCCGGTCCATGGCCACGACATCCCCGAGGACTCGGCGCCTGTCAAGAAGGGAATCCATACGAGTGGAGCGGAGTCCTGCCCGTACACCCGCCCCGGGACCCTACGTAACCCGAACTTTGGCTACCAGAAAAAAACACCTGTTAATACCCATTAAACCCTCATTATCACACACCGGTGTCGCCTCAGATCCTTTACCCACGCAACAACTGGTGTCAGAAGTGGGACATCCTGCCATCGGTACATCAACGATGGACGTACTCATTCAGCATCTAGTAAAGGGACAAGAACGGCTTGAATGGGCGGTGGAACGGCAAATGACGTCTGCCCAGGCAGACAGGGACGTCTTTAAGGATTCGTTTACGGCCCAGATCGATGGCCTACAACAGATGTTTGGGGCGCCTCCGGTGCCCACCTCTGAAGCGCCCCGTGGCGGGCCCCATGGTCCATCCGGCATTGCCCTACAGAAGTATATCCCAGGAGAAGATCCAGACGCTTTCCTGTTGAACTTTGAGAGGGTGGCGAGGGCGTGTGGATGGCCGGAGGACAGGTGGCCCTTCTTTCTGGCTCCTCTGCTAACTGGGGAAGCTCAATCGGCATACCAAGTGGCTAACGCCACAGGCACCACCCCATACCAGGAGGTAAAAGATGTGATTCTTGATCACCTTGGGCTAGACGCCGAAGCCTACCGAGTCCGCTTCCGGAGGGAGCGCGGACAGCCTGGGGAGAATCCAAAAGCCCTATGGTTTTGCCTCAAAATGGCAGCCGATAAATGGTTAAAGCCCCTCGTGAGCACGAAGGAAGAAATAATGAACAGGGTGTACCTGGAACAGTACTTGGAGGCCTTACCCTATGGTACTCAGAGGTGGCTGAGGCAACATCCCCCGCCTTAGTCCAGAGGAGGCAGTGGAAATGGCCACCCAGTACGCAAGGGCTCAGCCTCGTACCTCTACCTGGGAGAATGAAAGACAAGGGAAGGCCCTCCCCGGCAAACCCGAGAGGAGACCACGTCCATCCGCAGAACCGTTCCGACACAAGACCCCCAGACCGGATATTCCCTCTTTCCGCGGGCCCCAATGTTTCGAGTGTGGTGATTGGGGCCATCTCGCTCGGATGTGCCCAAAACGAAGATCCAGCGACGAACCTATGGAAGTCGGATACGTTCCAAGATCGGTCCTCTACACCGCTGAGATGGGGCCGGCATTCCATGTAAGTGTACACGTGAATGGAAGGGAGGTCAATGCCTTACTAGATTCAGGGTGTAGGCAGTCCGTGATACGTAGTTCTATTGTCAGAACAGACCAATATGTGCCTGGTGTAGTGGTTCACATTAAATGTGTACACGGGGACATAAAACCATATCCATTGGCTATCCTTTCTCTCACTCCTCCCCACGGGCCCCCATGCGTGATAAGGGTCGGGGTGTTAGAGACTCTCCCAGAAGAACTACTTATAGGGACAGACAACCCTAACTTCCTTTCGTTAATCACACACACCATTGGTAGGTCTTCCGGGAACTCAGAGGAGCGGAGGGAACATAAAGTACCTTCCGTCGCATTAACCAGCCCCGAACCCTGGATCCTAGACAAGAGCTATAGGTTTGCTCAAACAAATGACCCAACCCTCTTTAACGCATGGGAAACAGCCCACGCAAGCCAGGACACAACTCCCCAGGTGTATCCTAGGTTTCTGATAAAGAACGACTTGCTCTATAGGCAGGGCAATCCTGGTGAGCCAGAACAGCTTCTGGTGCCGACCTCGTTCCGAGAACGTATCTTGTTCTTCTCCCACTCACACCTCACCGCTGGCCATACCGGGGCTGAAAAGACAACTCAGAACGTGCTCCGACATTTCTTTTGGCCCGGTATCTCTAAAGATATCAAGATACATTGCCAGACCTGTGAGGAGTGCCAAAGGAAGAATATGCAACGTCCGCCGGCGGTTCCCTTGAAACCACTACCTATCATTGGGAACCCGTTCGAGAGGATTGGGATGGATTTAATCGGACCACTACCACAGACAAAAAAAGGAAACCAGTACGCCTTAGTAGTTGTGGACTATGCCACCCGGTTCCCTGAAGCTTTTCCCCTCAGGGCTCCTACCTCAGCAGCAATCGCAGATCGACTGATAGAACTCTTTTCCAGAGTCGGATTCCCTAGGGAAATCCTAACGGATCAAGGAACGCCCTTCGTCTCCCGGTTGATGAAAGAGGTATGTGGAGTACTGGATCTCCACCACATCCGAACATCGGTATATCACCCACAGACAGACGGCCTTGTCGAGCGATATAACCGGACCATCAAGACCATCCTGAAGAAGATGCTGGTCCTCGAAGGGAAGGAATGGGATCGCCTATTACCGTTGGCTCTTTATGTCATCAGAGCACAGGTCCAAAGCAGTCTGGGATGTTCGTCCTTTGAGCTCCTGTACGGGCGACAACCCCGGTCCCTGCTGGAAATGACACGGGAGGCCTGGGAACAAGAAGTGGAAGAGGAAAACCGAGAGACATTGGAGTATACCCAGCAATTAAAGGCCAAACTATGGAAACTGAGAGATTTGGCATATGATCATCTGGAAAGAAGTCAGAAGCGGCAAAAGAGCAGTTATGACCGGGGTAAGAGATGGAGAAAGCTGGCCGTCGGTGATTGGGCCATGGTATTGCTCCCTCATCCACTAGAAAGATGAGTTCAGGTTGGCAAGGCCCCTATAGAGTGGTTGACGTCTTGGGGGATACCTCCTACCGACTGCAAATAACCCCCCGCCGACATCAAACGTATCACATAAACCTCCTGAAGAAATGGTTGGGGAACCCTCCCAAAGACATCCGCCTGACCCTACCCTCATCCGGCGGGAAGAAAACCACCCTTGACCAACTCGTGGTGAACGAAGACCTCTCGGACGAAGCAAAAGCAGAGCTGTTGAAGACCTTAAGCCAGTTTTCCCCTTGTTCTCCGACCTACCAGGGAAAACCACCCTGGTGGAACATCGAATACAGACGCCCCGGGAAAAATCGTGAAACAAAGGCCATACAGAATACCAGCAGCCAAGCGAGCGGTCGTCAGAAAGGAAGTCCAAACCATGCTGGATCTCGGTGTCATACGCCCATCAACTAGCGATTGGACATCCCCGATAGTCATGGTACCCAAACCGGACGGATCGACACGGTTCTGTATGGACTTTAGAGCCCTAAACGCCATCTCCTCTTTCGATGCCTACCCGATCCCAAGGATAGACGAGTTGATTGAGAAACTAGGAGAAGCACGGTTCATAACGACCCTGGACCTAACCAAGGGATATTGGCAAGTCCCCCTAAGAGAAGAAGACCGAAGAAGACCGCCTTCTCTACGGAGGACGGACTATATGAGTTCAACGTTCTCCCTTTGGCCTACATGGGGCTCCGGCCACGTTTCAAAGGCTCATGAACATGGTGTTACGGAACTACACCGATCATTGTTCGGCCTACCTGGACGACATCGTCATCTTCAGCAAGACATGGGACGAACACCTCCGGCACATACATAACATACTGACCGCCTTGGACAAAGCTGGTCTTCACATAAACTCAAAAAAATCCAAAGCCGCCTATCAGAAGGTGAAATATCTGGGTTATGTATTGGGTCGGGGTCTAATAGCTCCCCAGGCCGAGAAAGTGAGAGCCATAGCTGGAACCGGTTTCCCTCAGACCAAGAGAGACCTGCGGGCCTTTCTGGGCCTGATCGGATATTATAGGAGGTTCATACCCCGATTCGCCGAGATCGCTACCCCTCTCACTGACATGCTTCGCAAAAACACCCGCCCACAACAGTATCAAAACCCCAGCGAAGACATGCAGAAGGCTTTTTGTGCCCTCAAGGACATTATCACCACTAGCCCGGTGCTCCGCCTCCCCCGACCTCAACAAGCCCTTCATCTTGCATACTGACGCCTCAGACCACGGTCTCGGCGCCGTTCTGTCACAATTGTCTGAGGAGGGTATAGAGCATCCGGTTCTATATATTAGTCGCAAGTTGTTCCCTAGAGAAACCAAATACCCGACCGTAGAGAAAGAGTGCTTAGCTATAAAATGGGCAGTTGATAAACTACGGTACTATTTGGAGGGGAATCCATTCACGTTGTACACCGACCATGCCCCCCTACAGTGGATGCATGTAAACAAATCTCAGAATGCCAGGGTGCTGCGTTGGTTTCTGACACTACAGCCCTTCTCGTTCGAACTCCGACACCAAAAAGGAAAAGATAACGGGAGTGCGGACTACCTTTCCCGGGTGTTCCCTCTCCCCGAACGGGAGAATCCAGGGGGGGAGGAATGTAAGAAGGTGGGCCCGTCCGGGGGTCAAAACGTGGACAGTATGGAATGGTGGTCCGTAAATCCCGCCTCTCCACCTCTTATTTCTTCCCGGCAGGACTCCTGGACTACGAGTCCCAGAATTCCCTCCGCCCTGGAGTATTCCGTGGAAGACGACGAGACAGGGTGGGGGCTCCTGGAGAACGGAACTCCGCCCCATGACGTCACCCTCCCTGGACCCATAAGGACACCGAAGACTCGGGAGAGGGTGTGTGTTAACACCGGCGACGAGACGGAGTGGAGAGCGGTTCCAGCCCTGTACGGAGCGAGCAGCGGATTGCCGGGAGAGCAGGCGGAGCGAGGAGCAGAGACAGAGGGAGACGGAAAGGTGCCAGGAGGCCAACGACCCCGCGGATCGCCCAGCCACGCACCAGGAGGTGCGTGGCTCTCAGAGGTACGAAAACGTTTTACGGGTTGGTACGGGAGGCGGGACAGCATACCCCCTTAGACTAAGGAGTTGCCTATCCCTTCGCCTTTGCTTCCGTTGTCTCTGTGGGTATACGGTAACACCTTGCACTCGAGCACGCCCCCAGAAGCAATAATAATCACAAGTGTGTTGGTGTCCCGTCACAACCCCTCCCTATCACTGCACTCAGAAGGAACCGACCCCTTACCCCCGTATTTCTTTCTTCCATGTTCCCGGTCCATGGCCACGACATCCCCGAGGACTCGGCGCCTGTCAAGAAGGGAATCCATACGAGTGGAGCGGAGTCCTGCCCGTACACCCGCCCCGGGACCCTACGTAACCCGAACTTTGGCTACCAGAAAAAAACACCTGTTAATACCTATTAAACCCTCATTATCACACACCGGTGTCGCCTCAGATCCTTTACCCACGCAACACCTTTTTAATGTGCGCTCCCTTTGAGCCTCTACATAACTGTCCTCTTCGTCTTCTGACTCTGAAGACAGCCTTTCTGGTGGCCATCACCTCCGCTCGGCGGGTGAGTGAGCTCCAGGCTCTATCTTGCAAACCTCCCTTTCTGTCTGTTCATCCGGACAAGGTTGTTCTTAGGACGCGTCCGTCCTTCTTGCCAAAGGTGGTTACTGCCTTCCACATTGGGCAGACCATCACTTTGCCTACCTTCTTTCCGCCTCCGCATCCTTCCAGAGAGGAAGAGAGGCTCCACCGTCTGGACCCAAAACGTGCGCTCTCCTTCTATATTGACCGCACAAAACACTTCCGGGTGGATGACCAGCTCTTTGTTGGCTACGTGGGCGCCAAAAGGTCGGGCGGTGCACAAACGAACCATCTCCCGCTGGGTTACCTTGTGCATCAAGACCTGCTATTCTTTGGCTAAGAAGGAGCCTCCTGTTGGGCTGCGTGCCCATTCCACCAGGGCAACGGCTGCTACCACGGCCTTGGGCCGCGGTGTTCCGCTGCCGGTTATCTGTCAGGCAGCTACGTGGGCCTCGCTGCACACGTTTACCAAGCATTACTGCCTTGACAGTCAGGTCCGGAGGGACGGCTTCTTTGGCCGTTCTGTCCTCCAGGACTTCCTTGTCTGATCTTTGTTCGCAGACCCACCACCGGGGTTGGTATTGCTGGGGTATCTATTCTAAGGTAAGGAATCTGTCACTAACGTGTCTTTTTCAGATGCACAAGTTACTAACTTGTGTAACGATATATCTGTAAGAGACAGTAGTTAGTGACAGATTCCTTACCGCCCCACCCATCCTCCCCGTTCTGCGAACTGATTTCTAGGGTTAAGGACATCCCTTTCAGGGCCCTAGTATTTTTCAGACACCTATGTCAGCTTCTTGCATGGCTCTGCGTTCCTGGCGCGGAAAGTCGTGTACAGAACTGACGTCAGCGCGCAGGGGCAGCGCCTAAGTACTGCCCGCGACGTCATCCCGGCGATCACGACGCCGACGACGGACGCGGAGCCGCACGACGCAGCCTACCGACGCGCAAGGGTACTGCTACGCAAAAACTTTCCGGATCCAGCCTGACGCCTGGGGATATTCTAAGGTAAGGAATCTGTCACTAACTACTGTCTCTTACAGATATATCGTTACACAAGTTAGTAACTTGTGCTTTAGGTCTATCCTTTGAGGCGGTTTTGGCTGTATCGACAGATTATCATTTTCCAAAAAATCCATACATAATAGGCATCCCTAGAGGGGTGTTTGTTCAGTAGGCTTCATCCTTTGGTCTGTTGAATTGTCGTTCACATTTTGCTTCCACCCGCCACAGCATACAGCACGGGGCCCTAGTACAGCCCACTTGACCTTTGGCTCTCTTCACTTTGTGCGACTGCACAAAGATGGTGCACATTGTTCACATCCGCTTAAAAATAGCCCCTTTCTCTTCAGTGACAAAGCTCTTTCAAAGTGTGCTTTTATAATTTTATCTTTGTACATTATATTTAAAAAAACAATTCTTTATTTTGCTTGCAATTCAGGTACTCAGCTAGATGGTACTTTATTTCCTATCACCCTTTAAGTTTGCGTAAACACTGCTTTAGCTGTGCTGATAGCCTCAGGTTTTCCAAAACATCATAATGAAATACTAGCACAGCCGGGTTTTTTGGCCACCCTGTTTATCCGTTTGGCTGCTCAGATGTCACACAAAAGTATATTTCCTCCTACCACACTGTATTGAACACTGGGTTAGCACACTTCAGCCATAGGATACCTTCACTTTGAGTGACTGCATTTGGCTTGTACACATGTATACTTCAGCTAAAAAAAATAATGTCCCTTCCCCCCAATGTTAGTCACTGGTAAATGCAAGTGCCTTCAAATATCTGTTAGTACCTAAATATAGTAAGGTGTCATCACTTACTTTGATTGAAATGTACTGATTGCTGCAATATTGACTCATTATCATAAACCTCTTTTGCATATTTAATTAACCTTTGGAAAACAAGCACAAATCATTAATATAGTAAAAGTGTGTATGCAGACTTCTTTGTTGAAGCTACAGCCCCTTACTTTTGTGAAGGTTATTTGAAGCACTTCCCTCTGACGCACGACTGACACCTAGTAACCATTTGAGGTACTGCAACGTCATGAAAGAATTTCCAGGATTTGGCATCTGTCTCGAGAAGGAGCTCTAGTAACGACTTGAGGTAGTTCACTTTCGTGAATATCTTGCTACCCTTAGGAGAAACCCTATATATATATATATATATCTCAAGTACGGCTTTCACCTCAAGCCGTCGAACTCTAGCTGGGCGGGTGCACCGATCGTGAGGGTGAAACTCACGTATAATTTGTAAAAACCTTCCACCAGGGAACTACGGGCACTCACAGGTATATAAACTCCTTTTTAATCCTGGCAACGCGTTTCGGCGTGATTGCCTTTTCAATGCCTTTGGATAAATGAAACATTCATGAAGTGATTACCACAGTTCTTAAAGGTACAGTACAAGTGTCCCCAGGTGGGTTATGTGTGACATGTACATGGAAAGAGGACTCCACAATCGGAGTCTATTACTGATTTACTGTGGCCGCCATCTTGCTAGTTCGCCAATTGCTGAACTTCTCCTGCTGACATTACATACAATGATATAATAGATATTCCTTGATGCGACAGATACGCCTTAATGAACGTATAATTAATGAAATGCCAGTCAATGTCACTTTAGCAAGTCGTTGGCACAGATGTTTGTCGTTCACTCTTTTAATCACTATTGATATGCGCTGTGGGTTAGGACAGCGCATATCAAATGTGATTAAAAGAGTGAACGACAAACATCTGGGCAACGACTTGCTAAAGTGACATTGACTGGCATTTCATTAATTATACGTTCATTAAGGCGTATCTGTCGCATCAAGGAATATCTATTATATCATTGTATGTAATGTCAGCAGGAGAAGTTCAGCAATTGGCGAACTAGCAAAATGGCGGCCACAGTAAAATCAGTAATAGACTTCGATTGTGGAGTCCTCTTTCCATGTCCATGTCCACACATAACCCACCTGGGGACACTTGTACGGTACCTTTTTAAGAACTGTGGTAACTCTTTATGAATGTTTCATTTATCCAAAGGCATTGAAAAAGGCAATCACGCCGAAACGCGTTTGCCAGGATTAAAAAGGATTGGATTTTATATACCTGTGAGTGCCCGTCAGTTCCCTGGTGGAAGGTTTTTTGCATATATATATATATATATATATATATATATATATATTCTTCACTGTTACTATTAGCTCCAGCAGCATTTACAGAAGCACCAATTCTAGGCAACCAAAATACTCGTCAAACCGCATAAGGTGATTTAGAGCATATTTATTTGATCAAATTCATGATGACAAACAATTTCTGGCAAAAATGTGATGGCCGACACGATTTGGTATGACACCTTCTACTGGGCCGGTATACATAAGAACCTTAAATGAAATAACTTTATCTGTTGCTTTGTTCTACTCACACTCTCTAAATGGGGATTTCCTTTTGTAACTCAGTGCACGTATTCTTTGTATCCCTGGTATTTTATGGCCATTTGTTCATTAGAAATATTAATAATCACCATTTATTTAATTACGTGGATGAAGGTTTAAAGGTAAGGGACAGTTTAGTTCTTCAGATACATCTGCTGGTAAACCTGAGGTTTCTTCTGCTTCTGGAGACCAGAAAGGACGAAAAGTGAGAGTTATGATTGATTGATTTAAGATTTTATAAGACAGGTGTATTGGAACAAGTATATTTTCATGGCTTTATGAAACTTAAGTGTGGTTCCGATCCATTCTGATGCCATTTCTTTCTTTCCCTTTAGGCTTCTGGTGAAGGAACAGCCAAGCCACAAGAAGAGAAAGACCGGTCAAGCCCTAAAAAGCCAGAGCATGAAAAGGAACCAACGAACATTTCTGAATATTTCTTTTCAGACATTTTTATGGAGGTGAACGATTCAGAATAAAAAAAACTATCCAGAGAAGACCGTGGCGCTGGATACTGCACTCTGCGAGCTGGGGAGTGACTGCAATCCCCTTCCTGATGAGTCAGTCGCTCGTTGAGGAATAACCTAGATATTTAACCTCTGTAAATATTAGACAGATGCTGAAAATCCTGCGTCAGTATATCTGTAAAGTAAATATGCATCATGCCTTTATAAATGAGCAGTGGATAGAAAGAGTCTTAAATTGATGCCTTGGTTAATCCTGTACAGAAAAACATGAAATAATGTTATTTATTTATTTAATTTTAATTTATTAAATATGCCCTCGTCTTCTGAAAACATTTGTTGAGGAACAGAATGCTATTGCCGCGTCCTCTTTTTTCACGACAGGGAGCAGGCACTGGAAACAATTACTCAGTGTATACAAGCCCTTATATTCAGCCCTTTATGTCCAGAAAGTTACCACTGGCTTTTTGTTTTTTTACTTATCCTTAAAATTATGTTATTTTAAAGGTTTCCGTGTGATGAATCTTACTAAAGGGAACAGATAGTGTGTTCCTCCCCTAATTTTTCCTACTCATGCCCACCCTTAAAGAAGTCTGATTTGATAAACACTTTACATATTCTAGCTGTGTCTCCATGGATATACACTGTCATCTAAGACCATTTGTCTCATGAACGTGACGCCGCGCATTTTTAAATACGTCAGATCTCAAGAAGGACAGAGTCCTGTGCTGGTCAGTGGCTGAATCCACAAAAGCATCATCCAGAGTATTGTTTCGAAGTTCTGAAGGCGCTGCCGTTTGCTGATCGGTGATTTGATCACTCAGTCTTGGTTGGGATGTTGTGAAAGGTAGTGTGATGAGGCGTTACTACCCAGTGCGTCGTTGCCTCAGACAAACTTCATCCTCGGTCTGTCTTTATCCGTGATAAGGCACTTTTGCTACTATGCTGCATTTTTGGGGAAACTAAAGGCCTGCTATAGAAAACCCTTTTGCAGATTCGGAAGTTCGCAAAATCACTGGGTTTGCAACGGCTAAAGCACTTCTTACACTGTATAAAAGCTATTTTACGAATCGAAAAAAGGGTTTTTGCAACCATTTTCGAATCACAAACAGGAAGGGGCTTGGAAGGAACACCTCCAAATATTTGCGTGTCTTAATAGTTTGCAGCAATGGTTTGTGAAAGCAACTGCAGTTGAAACCATTGATCCGTTACCATGATCCCCGAGTTGGTAATTGTGTCAGTGGCCTCTGGGAGAGCGGGTGGGCCCAGAGGACTACTTTCTGAAACCCACTCAAACCCCCCCCCAAGAAAAACTCTCAACACCCACACCTGGCATCTTTTGAAATGTCATTTTATTACTATTATTAAATTATCACTTGTCCATTTCATAGACAGGAGCTGATTTTTTTAAAAAAAACTAAAAAAAAGCACAACAAAATAACAGTTTCCCAATTGAGAATGCAAATGGCGAGACAGCTGCTTGTAGGCCTCCATCTCTGCATTTTCAGCCAAGGACAGGGGGTCGCAAATGGCAACACGCATAATTAATATTCATTAGGCAGGTTGTTTGGCGACACCCGCAAAGGAACAATTTGTTGGTACATAAATCGCATTACAATTTACGCACCCATTTGCAGATAAGTGTGCACACTGCATACCCTGGTTTGCAAACTGATGTGGGTACATCAGGCACTAAGAGACCGTGTGTTATCTGATAAAGGAGGGATCCCCTTCTAGAGAAAGGTCTCTACATGCTTCTGGACACCTTCCCCAGGTTGCTGATATGACAGTGGCATGAGATCATTTCAAGTGTGGTTCTGATATGAGTCGTAATGCCAATCCGAATCTGTTTATTGGTTAAGCAGTTTCCTTCTAGTGTGTTTTTAAAATGTTTTGATTCGTAAGTGGTTTTTGTTGTGTATCTTAGATATATTCTAGCCCCGTTTCTGAAAGTAGAGACCTGTTACTTTGGTGAAATTGCCAGAAGCCATTAGACTTGACCTGAATGAACAAACTTACTCGCAGTTATTTTAAAGTGAATCTGTTTTCAAACTCTGGGCTTTTGTCTCATTTGGGGGAAAAAACGTGCTAGGCGAGTTTTGTAGCTGTACTGAAAGTCTAATCGCCTTTGTTGCCGCGTCACATTTCGTGAACTGTAACAAATGACGCACACTTCGTTGGCCATCATTTGCTTCTTTTTCTGACATTGCTGTTTTGCCTTGAGTGGTCACAGAAAACTGGGGAATACAACTGAGATTGGGTCATCTGAGCATGCCGCTTCACTGGCACAAAGTGAAGCGTCAGTGTCCTACTTCTATTTCATTGCAGGGCTGCTATTAACAACAGCACTTTCCTTGAAGTGTGGCGTGTCGGCAGACTGCGTCATATGCTTTAGCCAATGACGGAAATCATGAAAGGGGAATAACCATGATGCCATAAAGCACTGAGAAGCACCGGCTTCTATCCCAAAGTAATAGCGCAATCTTTTTGGAGATGCGTGTGGTAAATGTGTAAAAATGTGTACATTAATTGTATATTCACTATACTACCCTCTGCAGGAGCTATTTTTGTACCGTATTCCGACTTTGACATATATTTTTTTATTCTTATCAAAAGGGACACAACAATTCTTAAGAGCAAGATTTCATTTTTGTATCACTATAGCTATATTTATTTACATTTTCAAACTGCCCTCCAACAAGTGATTTTTCAAATCAGGGGATTGATTTACATACTGAATGATGTGGCCGCATACTGCATGTCTTTCTCATCTACACACACAAGGTTCTATACATTGCAAACCGTGTGATTGTCATTGATATTCTAGCTGGTGGGCAACATCCCACTCAGCAAGTTGGGTGTGATGCAGATGTGAGTCCTCAGGGCTCCATTCCCAGTAGGGCGAACTTCTGCCCAGTATTTCTCCCGGCTCCCCAGAATAACCCGTACCAGGGGCATTGCTTACTCCATGGGTGACGGGGATAGGAAATACTTGAGATTATGGGATTTTGGAGAACAAGAGGTGGTTAATTGATGTTTCTGTAGCGATTCCCATATGTTTTGCCCAGTATTTCAGCAACCAAAATGAATATTGGCATAAAATTCAGTGCAACTTACTGGATCCAAATGAGTACTGGAATGATTGGTCACATGTTCGTGCTTTTTTTTAAATCCTTGGCTCATTGTTTTTTAATTTTGCAACCGTAAATTGCTTTATTTGCTGTACTGATCACAGGGTTGTAATTCGCATAATCTCTAAATTGACATTTTATACAGTTCTTCAATTCTGTGTTAGTCACGAATATATGATGCGATAAAGCAAGCTCCTTATGTTACATATGTAAAATATGTGAATAAAATGATTTGCTATAATTTATTCTGTCTCACAGGTTATTTTTACTTGCTCTTATTTACATTAAAATATTAGGATCACTTACCACAGGTGTTCCTGTCATATGCACATAAATGCCCATGATTATATATGGAGTGATTTTTTGTAATTGAGTGTTTGCACTAGAATGACCCACTACTACTGATCAACGCCATTTTCAATTTCCAACTTGACACGTTTTTGTCACAGTGCCGCAAAGTGTAATGATTATGTATTTGGATGATTTCAAGGCCAAACGTAAAAGTTTCCTTGGTTTGATATGCTCTTTTCGAACTGAATTCTACCTTTTAGACTGTTTCATGTTCTTTATTCTGTATCGTTTGGAATCAGAGAGCACTAATTAACAGCGACTGAATTATCGTTTGGAATTTGACTCCGTGATCTGATGTACGAGGAACATAAAGGAAGGTCACAATTACACTTTCAGATCGGTAAAGAATTTATATTTTTTTAGTATCACGTACACTACAAGTGCAGATGTCTCTCGGCGCCGTGAGATTTAAAAAAAAAAGCAGAAATTAGAACAAGTTATAGTGATTGGTGTGAAAAAGCAAACTGGGTGAAGGGGGGGGTTGTGCTCAGTAATTATTTGGAACAGTAAGGCGTTAATGCTTTTCTGAAAGGGAGGTTTCTTTTCAGACATCGAGTGGCAAAGAGTTCCAGAGGCTCGGTCCAGGACCCTAGAACTGACAGTCTCCTTTCCAAACACCAGACTGAAGTTATTGGACCACAGCTTCTGTGTATGTCTCTTGTCTCGGATATGGGCTGAACTTGTAAACCAGGTAGATAATTTTTAAAATGACCCGATTCCCCCTGGCAGCTAGTGTAGTGCTAGTGAAATGCTTTTGAACTTTTTAAGGTTCAGGATCAGCTTGGCAGCAGTATACTGAATCAATCAAAGGCCATTCACTTAGAAATGTTTGCAATCCTCCATCAATGTATTCAAGTTCAATTTAGCATTTAGATGATGCTGTTCTAATGGGTCTGATCAATGTCTTAGGCTAAAACAAAGGCTGAGGAAACAACTGGCCCAATATGTGTCCTGTAGCGGAGTACACAAACCCTAATGCCCCCTCGTTTCTTGCTATGTCAGTAAATGAGATGGTGATACCACCCAATTCAGGGAGTTGTGGGATTGTGTCGATTACACATACTCTGTAGCTAGAGCCAAGTAGAAGGACTTCTGTTTTAGCCCAATTTAGTTTGAGGCCACAACCTCCAGCCTTTAAAGAACTTCTGAAAAAGACCCCCATGGCTATTTTAGTTACAACTGCATGTTTCATGGGTGTTATAATAATGTTTGTCATAGTTTTTGGTAACTTGTATGAACAATATACAAACTTAAAACATATAAACCATCATACCCTCCTCTCCTGTGCAAATTCCTTCTCTTAAACTTTTGTCACCTCCCAGTTAATACCTTCTTATCCACTGTGCTTCTGAATCCGAGCCAGGTATGGAACTTGGAGTGGACATCTAGGACCAAAATCAGTCTGTAGCAGTCCGGGTCACTGCTATCTCTCCAGTTAAAGATGGGAGCTCAAGAGCCTGTCTTGACAGACAGGATGAAGTACCTGCCCTCAAAATTTTAATCTGATAGAGACATCTAGCCGCAGATTCCTTATCTTTGAACTTCCAGGCGTCAGGCTAGATCCGGAAGATCTTTGATAGCAGTACCTCGGCGCGCTCGTAGATGGCTTCAGTCGACTTCGTGTGACGTCGACGGCGTCGTGTTTGTCGTGACGTCAGTGTCGTCAATATAACCGCTACTCCGGCGCGCTGACATCAGTTCTTTTCTTTCCGCACCAGCCAGCGCAGATCCGTCGAAGAGAGCTACCCTGTAGAAAAGTAAGATCTGCTTTCATGGTTACCCCACTTTTTGCTGGTGTCAGTATGTTTTTTTTTTTTTTACTAGTCTGGCTGAGATCCTTCTAATCAGGACCCCAGCCACTGTGCTTCCTCTTTAAATTTGACATGGTAAGTACCTTGGTACCTCCACAACTGGCTACTGGTGTACAATTGTAAGTCCCTAGTATATGGTACTAAGGTACCAAGGCCATAGGTACACCAGGGGTCTCCCATGGGCTGCAGCATGTATTATGCCACCCATGAAAGACCACTCAAACTGTGATTACAAGTCTGCTCTTGCAGCCTGTGTAAGCTGGTGCTAGCACAACTTATGACAGATATAAGTTTCCTTATATCTGAGGTCACTACACTTAAAACCTACAAGTCACCCCTAAGGCAGGCCTTTCAATCCTGAAGGCAGGGTGCTGGGTTATAAGTGTGAGGGTGCCCCTGCATGAGCAGGACACCCCCTACAAACCCCGGAGTCGATTCTCCAGGCTTTGTAAGTGCAGTCAGCCATTTTGATACATATAGTGGCCATGCGTCATTACGCAATGGCTAACTATATAGTGGCTGTACCGAACCTAGGCATGCTTGGTATCAAACATGTTGGAATCACACCCTAACACAGTTACTGTTGTTGGAGGTATGATTCTATGCACTTGGGGGCTCCTCCGGGAAGTCCCCAGTGCTCCCGGTAACAGCCTTTCAGGGTCTACTAGCAAGCTAATACTGCTTCCGACCACAGACCTGATTCTGCCCTCCTGCTGCTGAGCTGAGCTCGATCAGGGGAAGGTAGACCACCTCCCAGACAGAACTTATTGTATTGGGCTGGGGTGGGGGCACTTGCCAGCGCCACCAGACTGCTTTGAAGGGCACATTTGGTGCCCTTCTTGCATACTCTAGTTAGAACCAGCTCTGGGAGCCCTTGGCTCCTGCTCTGGTGCGAAACTGGACCAAGGACATGGAAGCATCCTCCCCTCTGTCCTGCCTCTCCTCTGGGAGGGACCCCTGAGTTGTCCTAACCCATTTGTTAGGGTATAAAAGGGCTCACCTGTTGGTGGGATAAGACTCAAGCCTGAAACCAAGTCACTCTTCGCCCATCTGGACACTTGGACTTTGCTGGACTTCACCTGGAACTGAGACCGCATTAAAGAAGACACCTGCTGTTCCTGATCTCACTGTTCTGCAAATCTTCTTCGTCGTCTGCGTCTATGCTTCATCCAGGATCTTCAACAGACCTGTGGGCATCAAGGACACCCGAAGTAAATCTCCCTTGGAGTGAAGGAGTCACTCCCCTGCATCTGCAGGCACCGTAACAAAGCAGACCGGTCTACTGCTCCTGACGTCCCACGGACTTCGAAAGGCTCAGCAACACAGGTGGTGGTTCTGCAACTCCCTCGAGGCCTAACCTGTCCTCTCTGCAATTTTGAGGCCAATAAACCCTTGTCGGAACCGCTGGGACTGAACCCCGGTACACCCCGTTGACTTGCCGTTGCCAGGGCTTGTTGGCTCTGCACTCCAGAGATCTTCGGGCTACAAGAAGCTCCAGCCTCCAGCATCTCTTCCTGCCCAGATCTTCGTCCTCACCACAGCCACTGCACCGGGGGACTTCATCTGTGGTGAGCAAGGCTTGTTTACGCTCCCGCCGGACACCGACCCCCAGGTTCTTGACTTCCAATGTGGGACAGCTCGTGAACGACTCCTGGTCTTCCTCCGTGTCGCCTGGTCCTCACAGCTACAAGGTCACCGTCATCACTCCTGCATCTTCCGTCATCAATGGTCATTGCTCTTCCGTGCCTCCTGCTGACCTCCGAGTCGCATAGACTCTGTCCCTTCTGCTTGCAGGTTCCTCTCTTCAAGAATTCACCCTTGAATTCCACAGGACTCTTGCACAGTCTTCACCAGTGGCATCTTTACTGAAGTCCTCCATTGTGGTCTACGGCAGTTTCTGACGTCACTTCGCACCTATGCACCGTGCTTCCCTGGTGCAGGTATTTTGGTTCCTGGAGTATCCACAGGTGGGGTGACTCTCCAAGCTTTTGTCTTCCACATGGTTTCTTCAGGGTTCACTGGGAAGGGTCCTCCTTCTTCCACATTGCAACAGCAACTTTCCCGTTGACTTCTATTGAGTACGCGGCTGTGTTTCCACTCTGCACACAGCCTCCGTGCGGTTCCTGGGTACTTACCTTGGGTGGTTCTTTGTGTCCCCAGCTCTTCTGAGTCTCCTGGTCCAAGTCCCGACTTTAGTCGCAGTTTGCATTCCACTTTCTTAGTATATGGTTTGGTCTTCCCCTGGACACCACTGTGTATTGTGCTTACTTACCTGTTTACAGTTGAAATATTGTGTGTATTTGTGTTGATATCTCTGGGTAGGAGATATACCACTGTGTTAGTGTTGTATAATAAATAGACACATTTTTATAACTACACTGTGTGGTTCTTTTTCGGTTAACCTACACTACATGGTTAGATCTGGTAAAACAAGCTGCTTAACATTCCTTCTGGACTAAGCCTGAAGGCTGCTCTCCAGAGCTACCACTTAGAGAGCTTTTTTATGGTTTTCTAAGACCACTAAAATCACCATAAGGGTTGTCTGGATTAGTGCCAGGTGCTTCACTTAAATAAGTGTGCACCATATACTAAGTCAGCCTCCTACATACCCCTTGTAATTTTTGACAGACTTTTTTTTAACCTCTTTTGGTGTGTTAGGGGTGTCTAGCAAGAAGACCTCGGGGTGCGAGCCGTGCGGCGCCTGTCACCGCGCCATGTCGGTCATGGACCCCTACCTAGTATGTCTCTGGTGCCTGGAGTGCGACCACGACACTACGTCGTGCTCCAACTGCCAGGCCTTGGCGCCGAAGGCTTTGAGGGAGCGGTCCCTAAAGCTGATCGCGGCCTGGTGTACAGCACCACGGAGTCCACTTCATTGATCTCGTTCCCGCTTGAGAGGAAGGTCCGAGCACCGCTCCAGAGGGTCGAAGTCCTCTTCCTCGAAGTCATGGCAGTCCGGTAAGAGGCACCACAAGAAGTCGAAGCGTGCTTTGACTTTGCCCCGTCTGTCGCTGTCGCGTGACGAAACAAAGGAGCCTCTGCGTTCGAGGCCCATCTCCGTGGAGCGGGTGCCTGGGTCCGCTCCGCATTTTCCCTCCCTTTCCGGGAGAGACCCCAGCCCAACTAAAAGAATTTTATGACGCCATGTGTGCCATATTTGGGCGGCCTAAGCCTGCCAGCGTGCCTTCAGGCCCCGCAGAATCAGATGAAGGAGATCCTGTGCGTTCCGCAACTTCGGCTCCGGCCACAGCCTCCTTCTGGACCTATCCCTGGGTCTGGACCGGCGCCGGTCGTACCCCAGCGATCTTCCCCAGCGCCGCGTCCAACACCGAGGTCCTCGGCGTCACCGGCACCCACCAGCAGCGCCTCCCCAATCATCATTCCAGATGACACCGAGTCGGGTGAGGGTCCACCGACGTAGACCTCAGCGGGGCCGTGGACATTGTTCTCCCCGACCCCCGAGGTTTGGGCGGCCAGAAGTCGAGCTAAGCCACAATCCCCTCCTCCACCACAAAGCCTTCCTAGTCCGATCCCCCCAGATCATACAGGTCCAGTTGGTGGCAGGATACGCCATCACCTCCACCGCTGGTGGGACAGGTGGGTGTTGCAAATAGTCCAAAGGAGCTATTGCCTCCCCTTCGAGAGTACCCCTCCATCCATGCCTCCAGCTTACAATCAGCTGACAGAGGATCACCTTGCCCTACTCCCCGAGGAAGTCAAGACTCTCTGCCAATGGAGCTAAAGAGAGGCACTCCAGGCCAGAAATAGGCTGTGGTTGTTATTCCCGCTATTTTCTGGTTCCAAAGGACGGAGGCCATCGTCCTATGCTCGACCTCAGAGCCCTCAACTACTTCCTCAAAAAGTAGATGTGCAAGATGTTCACTCTTGCTCAGGTCCGGTCTGCTCTGGACCCTGGAGACTGGATGGTAGCGATGGACTTGCAGGACACCTATTTCCATATTCCCGTCCTGCTTGCCCATTGTTGCTATCCGCGGTTTACGGTGGGCCATGAGCACTTTCAGTTTATCGTGCTCCCTTTTGGCCTTTCCAGTGCACCTCGGGTGTTCACAAAGTTGATTGCGGTGGTCACAGCCAATCTGCGAAGATCAGGGGTTCCAGTCTTCCTCTATCTCGACGACTGGTTGCTGAAGGCAGGTTCGTCCCAAGCAGTCGTCTCCCCCCTCCAGACTACGGCGAACCTCCTGCAATTGCTGTGGTTCACTGTCAACATGCTGGACTGGACACCGCCGACTTGCTTGGCAGGACAATTTAAACGTCGGTAGCTCTTCGACTCTACGCCTGGCTTAGGTCGACTGGTTTTTCCGGGGATGTCCAAGCTACCTTGCTGGACATGCCTTTTGATGGCCGTCGCCTGTTCGGCGACAAATCGGACAACGCGCTAGAGCGCTTCAAGGACTCCCAGGCTACGGCCAAGTCCTTGGGCCTCTCCACCCGCCCTGCGCAGTCTGCTTTTCGCCCCTTTCGTGGCTACGGAAGGGGTATCCCGCCACGTTCCATCCAGGGCCACAGGCCGGCGCAAGCTGTCCAGCCCCTGCGCAAGCTGTCCAGCCCCTACGCTGCCGGTGACGTGGGACCCACCGTCTTGGGTCTGGGGACCAGCGAGCGGGCCAGTCCACCAGCGCCCCTTCTGCAGCAGCCTCCAAACCCTCCTAGTGTGACCTTTCAGGGCCACCAATCGCCAGTGGGCGGCAGGATTCGCCATCACCTCCCCCACTGGCGCACCATCATGTCGGACAGGTGGGTTTTGCAGATAGTCTGAAGGGGCTACTCCCTCCCCTTCGAGACTACCCCTCCATCCATGCCACCTCACTACCATTGCATGTCGGAGGATCATTTGGCCCTCTCCAACAGGAAGTTATGGCTCTCTTGGCCAAGGGGGCTATCTAGCGAGTTCCTGCTCCAGAAGTAGGTCGTGGTTGCTAGTCCCACTACTTTCTGGTGCCCAAGAAATACAAAGGCCTGCGTTCTATCTTGGATCTCAGGAACGTCAACCGCTTCCTCCGGAAGGAGAAGTTCAAAATGTTGACACGAGCTCAGGTCCTGTCTGCCCTCGACCCTGGAGACTGGATGGTAGCGTTGGACTTGCAGGACGTTTACTTTCACATGCCCGTCCTGCCGGCCCACCGGCGTTACCTGCGGTTCACAGTATGCCACGAGCACTTTCAGTTTACCGTGCTCCCCTTTGGCCTTACCAGCGCCCTTCAGGTGTTCACGAAAGCGATGGCGGTGGTCGCAGCTTATCTGCGCAGATCAGGGGTTCCAGTCTTCCCCTATCTCGATGACTGGCTGTTGAAGGCGGGCTCGCCCCAGGCGGTCGTCTCCCACCTCCAGACTACGGCGGACCTCCTGCATTCGCTGGGGTTCACTATCAACGTCCTGAAGTCACACCTGACTCCCTCTCAGACGCTTCCTTTCATCGAAGCAATTCTGGACACGGTGCAGTTTCAGGCTCAGCCCTGACAAGTACCACACATCCAGTGTTAGACTAATGCATTTCAGTGTGGTGGTCCGCATCACCACACTGAAATGGAAAGTCACGCATAATAGCGCCTCCTCTGCTGTCAAGCGGAGGAGCGGGTTTAGTCATGGACCATACAGTTAAAGTTAACCTGGAGTGGCAGGCGCCATGCGCGCTGCTCCTGGCAGGCTTGGAGGCTTAGCTCAGAGTCCGCAGGTCTAAGCCGCTAGGATTCACCAGACACTGCGGCACTTTGGTTAAAGCACATGCAGCGCTGCTCGCACTGCGTTGTGCTGCAAGCAGTTATTTTATCTAATTAGTTGCAGCGATGGGAGCCGAACCCACCGGCGGCTGAGACGAGTACCCCACAGACCTCTGGAGTGGTTCAGCAGCCCACATCACACCAGTCAGAGTCCCTGCGCAGCTGCTGCTGAGCCTCATCATGCCCAGCGTTAGCCAGGGAGTAATCTGGAAGTAAGTGAGTGCGTGTGAGATATCTCTCACTCTGCTTAATTATTAGTTTTATAGTGCTAGCCTAGCGCCGGTGTTGCCTCCAAGGGGCACCTGTATATATCAGCAGTGGTGAGGGATGAGTGGCGAACGGCGCGGTTCTACTAAGTGAAGCTCTTATTCGCCAATCCGGTCACCCATAGTTAACTTCCAATCCTTCCTACTGGCTGTCATTAAGGCCGAGAACTCGCTCTGTGTCATTAATAGCAGACTCTGCCCCTTGAACCCTGGAGTGACGCCTTGTCTGCCTGCGACCATGCATGGTCTGATTGGCCAGCGGCAGACACAGGCGGGTGGCAGTTTGGTTTTTCCTTGCTACGCACGCAGGCGTCAAAGCGCGCCTTTCATCCAGGTCTCATATTCTGTGAGCCGGGGCCTGTCCCTGTTTGGAGCCAGTGCTTACCCAGCCACCTCCTCCTCCCACGTACTGATCACTTGGCATCAAAAGATTCATGCCGTGTGTGTGTTGCTAACACGGCCCTCCTATCTCTGATCCAAGTCAGTGTTTCATCATGGGACGTGCTGTGTGGTGAGTACAGTGCTGCTCATATAACCCGAAACAATTGAGTGATGCAGTCAGATGCGTGCATGTTGTTCGTGGTAGTGTTCGCACCAAAATGTAAAACAAGTGTATTGCTATTAGAACAATTAAAGGTTCCTGTGCTGATAAAAGGAGCACACGTACGAGTGAATTTGTGTGCGAATCAATCTGCTGGAGTGTATCTGCAGGCAGTACTGTCTATGTGAACGTGCACCTCTTTTGGAAGCATAAACAACGCTTTTCCCGAAGTAACGTGAATTGTGTAGTCTCGCTAAATTGTTTTTTCAAGCCAAATGTACCAGTTATGCAAACTTTGTGTAGTTCCTTTTAATATGCCCACAGATGAAGTCTGTACTGAAAAAATACAATTTTATTCCATATGATGTCAAGATTACAGTTTGTTTGGGCCTGTGATATTTTCTCCCAGTTAGTAGCGTATTTTAGTATTCTACATGCAAATCTGTTTTTAACGGTGAGACTCCTGATCCTTTAAACATTCACTTTAGCTACAAATATATTTTGAATTGAGGTGCATTTCCAGAGTCAGTGTGACCTCCAGCCCCCATCAGTTGGTCCGCTGCAAGACTGTGGAGTATTAACAAAATATGAGTGTGGAAGAAACGTTAATAAAGTTCTTGGAATGAGTTCTGCAATGGACCATAAATTCAGGCTATGATACTGATGTTTCAACCTCTATCCTGGATTTCGGTGAGAATGACTCTGAGGCTGTTGGGCCTCCTGGCCTCTTGCATCCTGCTTGTGGACCATGCCAGGTGGCACATGCCGGCTCTGCAGTGGTACCTGAAGTTCCAATGGGCACAGCATTGGGGAAATCTCACCGACCTGGTTTAGATATTGGAGGGCACTGCGAAAGACCTACAGTGGTGGCTAACAAACCGCGATTGGGTCAGAATCTGCACCCAAATCTCACAGTAGTGACGGATGAGTCTCTTCTGGGATGGGGCGGCCATCTGGGAGAGGTGGAGATCAGAGGACTCTGGTCTCTGGCGGATGCCAGGCTCCATATCAACCTGTTGGAGCTTCGGGCGATCCGATTGGCACTGAAAGCCTTTTTACCATCCATCAAGGGAAGGCTAGTTCAGGTGTTCATGGACAACACTACCGCCACGTGGTACTGCAACAAACAGGGCTGTGTGGTGTTGTGGACCCTCTGTCAAGAGGCCGTGCATCTCTGGACTTGGCTGGAACAACAGGGCATTTCCCTGGTGGTTCAACATCTGGCCGGTTCTCTGAACGCCAGAGAGGACAAACTCAGCCGCCGATGCCTTGCAGATCACCAGTGGTGTCTTCATCCGGAGGTGCTCAAGGACTCTTTCAGCGGTGGGTAGAGCCTTGGTTAGATCTGTTCACCTCCGAAGAGAACATGCAATGTCAGCAGTTTTGCGCGTTGAAGTTTCCAAAGCGGCTCTCGCTCAGTGATGCTTTTCATCGCGAGTGGCGCTCAGGCCTCCTGTACGCCTTTCTGCCCATACCACTCCTGCCCAGAGTGCTCAAGAAGATCGGGAGCGACCGAGCACAAGTCATTCTTGTGGCTCCGGACTGGGCACGGAGAGTCTGGTATCCCGAGCTTCTGGCAATGAGCATCGATCCTCCGATCAGGCTGCCCCTTTGGGAGGATCTTCTGTCGCAGCAGCAGAGGAGGGTTCTCCACCCAAACCTGTTCTCTCTGCCTCCTTGCGTGGAGATTGAGCAGTGACAGTTGACAGCTTTTGACGTTCCTGCCGAAGTCTGCGAAGTTCTTCTGGCAGCCTGGCATCCCTCCATGAAATAGGTATATGCCTGTCGATGGAACACATTTTGTAAATATTGTTTTTTTTTGTTGTTTTTTTTTATTTATTTTTTTAAATTTTGTATTTCATTAAAGGGAGTAAGTAACAAAGGAAAAAACAGAAGAGAAAACCAAGCTTCTAAAAAGAATCATACTGCATTAAACAAATGAACAAGTAAAAAGTGAACACAAGAAAACGGAGAGGAAAAAGACAGAGAAAAAAGAAAAAAGGAGAAATGCAATATTTTGACATGAGACAGTTAGTCAATTTAACATAGGACCCCAAATTCGATTAAACTTCTTTCCAGAGCGAATACCTCTGCTTTTAGCTATAGCCATCTCCCTTTCAAAAATCTCCCTTAGCATTGCCCACCATTCATAAGCTTTGGGTGGAAATTTAGATATCCATACGCGGGCAATGCAAAGTCTTGCTGTTGCTATAATAATTGAGATAAGAGATCTCAGTCCCAGGACTACGTCTGGCTTATAGCCAAGTATCAAATCTTTATCCGTTAAGTGTAAATTAATTTTTAAACGGGCAGTTATTATACAAAAGACATCCTTCCAGAAATCAGTCAAGACCGGACAAGTAATAAACATATGTAGGATATTAGCAGCAACCAGTCCGCACTTGGCGCATTTGCATTTGTCATTTGAATTGATACTAGTAGGATCTGTCCATTTAGCTATACGGTCTGGAGTATAATAAAGCATATATACAGTTTTAAATTGTTGCAACTTTAAATTAATAGAACATATCGCAGTGTCTAAGCACTCCAAAGATTCTTCAATATCCACAGGAGTTACATCTTGTCTCAATATCTCACTCCACTTAGACGCTGTTTTAAGGCTATCATTCTCCCATATTTGAGAAAATAGTTGGTAAGCCTTACTGATGGTCAATTTTCCCTCTGAGTGTAGGTAGTTCAGTATATCCGAACCTATAGGGTGCCTGATTTCTCTACTCCCCCATAGACAGTCTCTAATCTGTAGATATTTGTAAAACATATTTTTGGGGATACCATATAACTTCTGAAGGTCTGAGAACGTAAGAAAGCCAATAGCATTATATAAATGATTGAGTTGATTAATACCATATATGTTCCAGGATTTAGCTTGCATGTCATGAAAGATTTCCGGGAGCAAAGGGTTGCTCCATAATGGCATGCAAAGATGCGTCAAAGGTAAGTTGCACCTAACTGTTATATCCCGCCATATGTACGCTATGTCCCTCACTGTCTTGAATTTTACTCTTTTAAAGTAGTTTGGATCATGGATCCTGTATAAAAACATAATACTATCATTACCAACGGCAAGATTATAGCAACAGTGTGGCTTGTTCGGAGTGAGGAGATCGCTAAGGCGTCCTGCAAAAGAGGCCCAGAAGTATGTTTTAAAATCGGGTAATTGTAGTCCTCCATATCTGTAAGGTAATTTAAAAAAAATTGTAGCACGTCTTGGTTGTTTATAACTCCAAATAAAACTACTGATAGCCCCCTCCAATTTTTTAAAGAAATAATTCGGGACACGCAGTGGTATTGCCCTAAATAAATAAAGAAATTTGGGCAAAATAATCATCTTAACGATATTGCAACGTCCTATGATGCTGATAGGAAGTTTATGCCATTCCTTCATTTTAGTAACCATATCTTTAAATAAAGGCTCATAGTTCAGTTTAATAACCTGTCCCAGATCTGTGGAGATCTGTACTCCTAGATAGGTTCCTGTCGTAACAACACCAATCATTACCCTGTTTGCCCGAAAGTTGGAAATAATCTGGGTCTTATTAACATTTAATTTATACCCAGAGAAGTCTCCGAATGTGCTAGCTTCAATATGGATAGCCTCTATAGCCCTGGCCGGGTCCGCCGAGAAAACGGCAATATCGTCAGCGTAGGCCGTCACTCTTAATTCTTCAGAGCCTAATAAAACTGGAAGAATTTGTGGGTTAGTAATTAATGATCTGATAAATGGCTCTATATATAAAGCAAATAATAAAGGTGATAGAGGGCACCCTTGCCGAGTACCCCTCAGTATAGAAAAAGGAGCGGACTGATAATTTAAATAAATTAATTTAGCTACTGGGCTTTTGTACAGAGCACGAATCCAGTCATAGAAGCGGCCATGAATGTTATATGCTGAGAGTATAGCCCAGAGACAGTCCCAAGTTACACGATCAAATGCTTTCTCAGCATCAAGCATGATCATTCCTAAGTCCTTATTAAGTTTGGAGGCGGCATCAAAAGCAACTAGAGCTGTATTCACATGAGAAGTTGTGTCCCTGCCGGATATGAATCCATGTTGTTGGTCAGAGACTAATTGTACCATATAAGGTGCAAGGCGCATAGCCAATATTTTTGCAAAGATTTTCGCGTCAGCGTTGATTAATGAAATCGGTCGATATGACCCACACTCTTCCCTCGGCTTGCTCTTTTTCAGAAAGAAGACAATATTTGTCATATCCCACGAGTTCGGCACCATCCCCTTTACACCAACATGATTCATAAGCTGAGACATGATAGGGGCTATGCTGATCTTAAATATTTTATAAAATTCCAACGGTATTTTGTCTTCACCTGCCGCTTTGCCCGACGGAAGTGCATCGGTAGCATCCGATATTTCCTCGGCTGTAATATCTAAATTAAGATCTAGTATCTGATCTATTTCTAATCTGTGGATAGTTTCACGAAATTTACATTTATCCATGTATTCAATAAATTTCCTTACGTCGAACAAGTCAGGGTTGCTATAAAGTGCCTGATAAAAGTTTGAAAATTGCTCTAATATCTCTTCTGGGTGTGTATAAAGTAATCCACCAGTTCCTCTTATATTTTTTATTACTCGCCCCGCCCTTTTATCAGAGAGTTGGTGTGCAAGCACTTTGCCTACTTGTTCGCCATACTCCTATTGAAGAACTCTATTTTTATTATAGTAAGCCGCAGTTTTATCTTTTAGAGACCGTCCTAATACAGCACGTTTCTCAATTAAAAGTAAATATGTTTGAGAATGTGTGGGAGCTAAGGTCTTTTGAATATTCCCTCGCCTGATTTCGTCCGAATGTGCTATTTCTAATTGTCGGATTTCTGCTCTACTGTCATCACTTGTCTGATATTTAATACGGTTTTGTCTTCAGACATACTGTTGGGTAGCTCCTCTTACAAAAGCTTTAAGTGAGTCCCAGACAGAAAAAAGAGAAGCAGAGCCTTCATTATCAGCTAAAAAGTTGTTAATACTTTCCTTCATAAAAGATAAATATTCTGTATCCGTCAACAGATAGCGAGGGAAAGAGAATTGAAGTATTTGTTAATTAGATGAACTAAAAGTGAGTGTCAGTGTCAGGGGATTATGATCTGAGGCTATCTTGGGGCAAATTTCACATTTAGCTATATTGAGGATAGAGTTACTAACAAAAATCATATCAATTCTTGAGTATTGTCGGTGAGGTATGCTATAGTAAGTATAACCAGGTATTAAAGGATGCAATAGGCGCCATATATCTTTCAAATCATGCAGTCGAGCCATTTCCACAATGGCAGCCCTAACCTTCCTCATTCTAGTTGATGCTCCTTGATTAGTTGAGTCTATTTGTGGGTTCATAGTACAATTAAAATCACCCATAATAATTAGATCCCCCTGCCACTCAAAAAGATCCAAAGATAGTGAATCAAAGATAGATGGGTCATCCAGGTTTGAACCATAAACTACGCATATTACAAGCTTATGACCCTGGATAAGCAGCTGTGCAATTATCCATCTGCCTCTAATATCATGGGAAGTTCTAAGCAAAGTATAGTCAAGCTTTTTATCGACTAGCAAAGCAACTCCTCTAATAGACACCATATGTGAAGTACAAACCGCTATCTTATAGCCCATCTGTTTTAGAAGGTGCCTATCCTTATATGCCAAATGTGTTTCGGTCAGAGCGACGACATGGGGTTTGTAATTCTGGAGTTCTGCCCGTACCATCTGGCGTTTGTTCACTGAATTCAGTCCGGCAACATTCCAAGATATGATTTTGATTAGCCCCATTTATAAATCGTAAAAAAAAAGCTAAGGCCCACATAGCACAGTTCCGCAAGTTAGCCTTTGCGTCAGAACAAGGAAGAAATCTTTGCAGCCAGGGGTTTATAGACCTCAGAACTATATTCAGCAACAGTACTAACAATGCTATGATAAAAAATATCGGAATTCGGGACATAAGTGGTGCAAATAACTGCCCTTCTGACATTCTAATAGAGAATTCTATAATCCATTCAGTTGCCTTAAGCAAGCACATAATTGTTTCAGCCATACTTTGATAGAGTCCTGAACTATAAATGTTAGCAATATTATATTTATAAACAGTGAAGCTCAGATCAAACATTATTCCATTGTTTATTCCCTTTGACATTTTTAACTTAACCCCCACTAACCAAACCACCCAAAACCACACCCAACCCCACCCCACCCTGTATCCTAGAGAAGGAACCACCCTAACCAGGCTTTCGATGGACCTGACAGCCAAAGAGAGCGTTGCGTCCGCATGAGCTACCCGCTACATATTTAGCATTGGCCCTGTCAAAAACAAACGAAGGCCCCCGAAATACAACCATTCATACATGAATTATCGCATAGGGTAATCATGAAATGAATAAACAGAGCCTGACAGAGCCAGAGAAGAAAAAAAAAAAGAAAGAGAGAACAGAAAAGAAATTGTTTTTAAGAAAAGCCGATAAGCCAATAAGAAGTCGTTTAAATGTACTCTCAGTTTTTAAGAGTCCGGTCTCCCGGAGGTTTTCCAAGAGTTGAGGATTTTCTGAGCCTCTGCAGTTGAATGGAACATCCAGGTGTGTCCACCACGTATGACTTTAAGTTTTGCAGGCTCTTGAAGGAACACTTGTGCACCAGCTGCCTTCATGGGATCAATCAATTGGCGTAGATTCCAGCGTCGTTCCATTGTTTCTTTACAAAGGTCTGATCTCACAGAGAATACAAGTGAGTTGGTCATCCCTGGACGAGCACGAAAGTAAACGGCTTGTCTAAGTAGAAAGTTCCCAAAATAGACAATCATAGGCCTGGGATGTTGTCTATTTACTCTTGCCTCTTGACTCAGAAATAGAGGAAGTCTATGGGCCCTTTGAATCTGGGAATCCCAATCCCAATCAGAGAGATCTGGGAATGACTTTTGGAATAGTTGAACAATATAAGCCCGAGGGTCCGCTCCCTCCTTTTCTTCAGGGATACCAAAAAGTCGGAGATTATTTCTGCATTGTCTATTTTCGAGATCTTCGACCTTGCTTCTGAGAAATGAGAGATGAGTTTCATGTATTTCCATTGTATTTACTGTTGTCGCGACAGTATCTTCGGCATTTGACAAACACTGTTGTACCTCTGTTATTTCATGTGTAAGAGCAGCTACCTTAACTGAGACCTCTGACAGACCCTGTTGTATCAGGCAGCTGTCTGCTCTGGCCTGACTAAAGCTGCTTTGGATCTCGGCTCTTTGTTCATGGAGCAGTTGGAGGATAGTAGTCAAAGAAGGCTCCGTGGTGTTGGTGTTGGTATTGACTGCCAATTGATCTCCTTCTTTATTAGAGGTAACAAAGACTACTGGAGAAGAGAAGGGTTCTAATCCGGTAGCTACCATACTTCCAGCTTGGTATAGACCCTCTAATATAGTATCCATTTGATTGGTCACACCAGAGCTAGAACTAGAAGAAGGTAACACCTCATTACTAGGAGAAGAGCCGGATAGTCTCGAAATAAGAGTTTTGATATCCCCTTTTGCAGTGACCCATTTTCGGAAAGGGCTGAGTTTACTAGGGCGGCCACCGTTGTCTGGTAGTTTTGACACATTAGAATATGCTGAAGTTTGCTCTTTGGCTTTTTGTTTCTTTTTCTGCTTGGCCCCTTTATTAGGCACAGTAACAACATCCGTCTGTTTATTTTTCAGAGCACCATTTGCTCTCGTACCATGATGCAGGCCCCCCGTTACATCAGGAGTAGAAGCTAAGGGGGAAGTAGTTATCAAGCCTTTGTCAGCAGTGATTTCTCCTAGCACAGCCGTATCCTGCTGGTCTGCTATTGGTGTTGTTATGCGGCACTCTTCCTCATTCACCATATATACTAAATCTTTCTCTATAAGATTTTTCCCCCCCCGAGGGTCGTCATCTCCCTCTATTTCATTGTCGCTTTCTCCCCCTCCAGCTGCCTCTTTACCGCTCAGTATACTGGCAGCAGCAATTTGAATGTTTTCGGTCATACACTCATTAGATTGTTCACTGAGAGTCATGTCTGAATTGCTACAAATAACTGCGTTTACAATTCCTTGTTGAAAATCAGTCGCAAGAAAATCTACATGCTTATTACTCAAACCAGTGTCCTGCAAAGTCTCAGCAACTGAACTGTTTATTCGATTCGGACCTTGCACACAATTTATTTGCATTAAAGAAGCATTACCTTGTATCAGTGTAGGTTTCGACAAATCATTTCTTTGATCCTTACTTTGATCCTCAGAGGGAGAGAGAGTAGGAGCTGCAACGTTGTTTTCCTCACAGCCATCTTCACAGCCATGTTCCGCCTGCACTGCCTCCATCACAGCAACAGCCATAGTTTGTTCCACCGAAGGGGGGCGCAAGCCTGTATAACACCAGCCGCCTTATTAGACTGGAGAAACTTAAAAACAGACTTCCCCAGCTGAGAGCTTCCCCCTTTCCCCTCATTATGTACACGTTGGTCAGGCACATCAGAAGGTTTAATTTTCCTGTTTTCCGGAGTAGCAGCAGAAACTGCTGGAGCGCGCTGATTTCGTCCTCGAGGGGGAGCCATGCCTGCCTGCAGATAATGTACCCCCGGCCGGCAGAGCGAACCAAGGCTAAGTGAGCTTTGTCGCGTCACCCGCAGAGTCCGCGAAGCCCAGCTCGCAGCTCTGCAGATTTGCAGCAGACGGCAGGCAGCAATAATCATCGAATTTTCCCCAATGCTTTCCCAGTGCTTCTATGACTTTCCAGCCGCTCGGTGATCTGTCTGAGCCTCCCCGGCAACAGTATCGGCTACGTCGGAAGCATCAAAGCTGAAAACAGTAGCAGTAGTGGGAGCAAACACGTATGCAGACTCTCAGCGGCGGCTTCAAACCGCCATCTTCCTTCCCCACGTCCGACCACATTTTGTAAATATTGTACATAAAGGTCTATTGACCCCTTAGCTGCCTCTCTGTCAGATGTTCTCCTGTTTATTCTTTCCTTGGCTCAGCAGGGCTCTGCTCTGGGCACTCTGAAAGGCTATCTTTCAGCCCTATCTGCCTTTCTTCAGCTGCCAGATCAGCCTTCACTTTTTAAATCTCCTCTTGTACAGAGATTTTTGAAGGGGTTAACCCATTTGTTTCCCCCTCCCCCTTTTATTATGCCACAGTGGGACCTTAATTTTATCCTTACCTACTTGATGTGCGCACCGTTTGAGCCGCTGCAGACTCCCCTCTACGGCTGCTCACTATCAAAACAGCCTTTTTGGTGGCAAACTGCAGGCACTGTCATCGCAGCCTCCTTACCTGCCGTCTTTCCAGACAAAGTGATACTTGGGACTAGGGCATCTTTTCTGCCTAAGGTGCTACTACCCTTCCATCTGGGACAGTCTGTTACTCTGCCCACTTTCTATGCACCTCCGCATCCCTCTAAGGAAGAGGAGCGTCTCCACCATCTGGACCCAAAAAGAGCATTATCGTTCTACCTTGATCGCACCAAAGAGTTCCGGGTGGACGACCAACTCTCTATAGGGTACGTGGGAGCAAAGAAGGAAGGTGCTGTCCAAAAGAGGACCATATCACGCTGGGTTATCCTCTGTATCAAAATATGTTAGCGAAGAAACAACCTCCTAAATGTCTTAGGGCCCATTCTACTAGGACGAAGGCAGCCACCACGGTGCTCCAGCGTGATGTCCCAATTGCTGATATCTGCCAAGCGGCCATGTGGGCATCTCTGCACACGGTCGCCAGACACTATTGCCAGGTTTCTCAGGTTTGCAGGGAGGGCCTGTTTGGCCGCTCTGTCTTGCAGGATTTCCTGGTTTAAAACTTTTCCTCAGTCCCACCTCCAGGGAAGGTATTGCTTGGGTATCTGTTCACAGGTAAGGAATCTGTGGCTAGATGTCTCTATCAGATGGACAAGTTACTTACCTTCGGTAACGCCTTATCTGGTAGGAACATTATCTAGCCGCAGATTCCTTACTGACCCACCCATCCTCCCCGCACTGCGGAATTGTTTTTAGTGTCAGGGTTGTTCCCCTTCAGGGCCCTAGTTCTCTTTTATTTTTTAACGCACCATGGTCAGTCACATGGCTCCGCGCTTCGGTGTGGAAAGTCGTGAAAAGTACTGACGACAGTGCGCCGGAGTGGGGATATATTGACGACGCGGACGTCACGACGAACACAACGCTGACGACGTCACGCGGAGTCGACTGACGCCATCTATCGGTGCGCAGGGGTACTGCTATCAAAAATCTTCCGCATCCAGCCTGATGTCTGGAAGTTCAAGGTAAGGAATCTGTGGCTAGATCATGTCTCTACCAGATAAGGCATTACTGAAGGTAAGTAACTTGTCCTTCAAGGCTGCTGTCGCACATTGGATCCACAGTGCAGTATTTGCAGTGTAGGAGTGTACACACACAACATGTAGACTGGGAGCTTTATCAGCCGTTTGCACTCCTAGCGGCACTTCTACCTCTTTCAGGATAAAGGGAGCTAAGGACGTGTTTACAATTCTCTTTCCCCTGATCTTAGACACATTAGAGCTTTCGTATAATTTCGAAAGTGAATAATCTAAGCATCATGGTCTACATTTGGGGCTACATTGTTACTATTAACCTTCATTCCCTGTGGCTATCAGTCACGAAATTTCCAGCTATTCTTTGCTGAAACTGCGGCTTTTAACTTGCCCCATAAACAGTCATAACATGCTGTCCACAGCCTATGCACAGTCATAACATGCCTAACATCCACCTCTAAACATGCAGTACTGTTTACTTTTGCTGCGCACTGCATTAACAAGAGCTCATTTCAGTAGTGGCCGACGAGATTCATTCAGGCACGTTCTGCCTCTTGCCATACCACCCATTGTAACAGCCCAAAGATATCCTGTTAGATCTTCATGACCAGAGGATTACAATTAGACTCTAAATGTTTTCTCACTTATAGAGCTATTAGGCCTACCATGCTAATTGTTGACAGAAAAACGCAAACTCAAAAATTACATTATCTCATTTAATATCATACTTTCCTTATCTTGCAGTGGGATACCCTATTACATATCTTATAATTCTTCTCAATGATCCAGGCGTTCTGTACCCCCCTATATGAACACCATAGTCTCCTGTAACAATTACAAGTGTCCATTATCCCGCTGTCCCCTCTCCAATAATTACTCTATAAACATAAGCACCTGTGAACTAGAAAGTAATTCAAATATCAAGTTATGTACTTTAATAACTATCCCCTAACTGCCCTATTATTTACAAGCTAGTTCCTAGCAAGTTGTGTTAAATAGCCTGAGCTCTTATGTCCTCGTGGTAAGTAGGGTTCACACCAGGACCTGAAGTCCTCAATTAACCAGTCCTATCTGAAAGAGACAATTAGTTATAGATTCCTTACCTTTAGAATTACCCCCAGGCGTCAGACTGGATCCGGAGAATTTTTTCGTCAGCAGTACCCCTGCGCGTCGAAAGGTGGCGTCGGTCGGCTCCGCGTTCGCCGTTGGCGTCGTGGTCGCCGGGATGACGTTGCGGTAGCTACTTAGACGCTGCCCTCGCGCGCTGACGTCAGTTCTTTCTTTTTCCGCGCCAGCCAGCGCAGATCCGGAGAGAGCGGTACCTCAAGTCACTATTTGACTCCGTTTTTTGCGACTTTTGTCGACACCTTTTTTGAGTCGATCGACTCCTGGTGCATGGAGGGATGTCACGTCGGACCGGCTTCAAGGCTTGTGACTCCTGTCACAAACTGACGCCGGTCACGGACCCGCACCTCGTGTGCCTTTGGTGCCTGGAGCGCGACCACGACCCGAAGTCGTGCTCTGACTGCCCGGCCATGAACCCGAAGTCTTTGCAGGAGCAGTCCCGAAAGCTTCTCGAGGCCCGGCAGTCCGCTCCGCGCCGCTCGAGGTCCTGGTCGCGTGGGAGTTCGAGGGACCGGTCGCGGAGTCACCACCACTCGTCATCGAAGTCCTCGCACTCCTCAGGTAAGTCGAAGCACAAGAAGAAGTCGAAGAAGCATCGTCGCTCTTCGACTTCTCCCCGTCCGTCAGCCGACGCGACGAGGGATGCGGATGGTGCCCGTCCTGCGGCTCCGCTTGCGGAGCCTGAAGGGTCAACTCTGAGTTTCCCTCCTTTTCCGGGAGCCAGAGTGACCCCTGCCCAGCTTCGCAGTTTCTACGAAGCGATGCATGCCATCTTTGGGCAGCCCAACTCCGCCGGCGCGCCTTCGGGCCCGCAGACTCGGCTGGGGGCCTGGGCCTTCGACGCTGGCGGCTCTGGCCCCACAGGATCCCCTTGGATCCAGGCCTGGATCCAGATCGGCGCCGGTCGACCTTATAACACCTCCCCCGGCGCTGATTCCACCAGCACCACGTCCGCTTCAGACGTCGGTTGGATCCCCAGCCGGCGTCGACCCCGGCCTCCACCCTGACTTGGACACGGAGCCGGACCGACGTCGATCGACGCCGGATCCGGCGCCGAGCGGTACTTTTGTACCTCTGTTCGACCCTGGTGTTTCCTACAGGCCAGATTGGCAACCAGAGGAGGGTGAGGAGGACTGGGAGGGTTCTGTAGACCCTTTGGCTGATCAGTTAGTTGAACCGGACTGGAGAGAGGAGTTGGGGGACGCCAGATGTCTGGATACTTCCCCAGACCTTGGCATGCTGTCTCCTCCTACCGTGGCTACGGAGGAGGGTGCTTCATACGCAGTGGTGTTGCGTAGGGCAGCCGAGGCCCTCAACCTCGAGCTACCTACAGTGGCAGTCAGGACGAATCTCCTGACGGAGGTGCTTCAACCGGCAGCAGCCTCTTGGGAGCCCCTGCTGCCTTTCAATGAAGCCCTTACTGACATCCTTTTGGGCACCTGGTCCAGGCCCAACACAGGGGCTCCTGTGGATAGGATGATTGCCCGACGCCACCGCCCGGCTCCGGGCGACCCCTCTTTCCTCTCCCAACACCCCACCCCGGAGAGCTTGGTGGTACAAGCCTCTACTTTCAAAGGCGCATTCCCTAACGCACCACCTGATAGGAAATCCAAAAAGCTGGACCATCTTGGGAAGAAGATGTTTTCTTCCTCCAGCTTAGGACTGCGGTCGGTGAACACCGCATGTCTGTTGGGCCGTTACACCCACTCTGTGTGGGATACAGTAGCGCAGGTGCTGCCACAGTGCCCGGAGGAGGCCCGTGCCGTGCTCTCCCGTGCAGTCGCCGAGGGGAGAGACGCAGCCAAGTTCACCATAAGATGTGGACTGGACACCGCCGACTTGCTAGGCAGGACAAATTAAACGTCGGTAGCCCTTCGACTCTACGCCTGGCTGAGGTCGACTGGTTTTTCTGGTGTCCCGCCACGTTACACCCAGGGCCACAGGCCGGCTCAAGCTGTCCAGCCCCTGCGCAAGCTGTCCAGCCCCTGCGCTGCCGGTGACGTGGGACCCACCGTCGTGGGTCTGGGGACCAGCGAGCGGGCCAGTCCACCAGCGCCCCTTCTGCAGCAGCCTCCAAACCCTCCTAGTATGACCTTTCAGGGCCACCAATCGCCAGTGGGCGGCAGGATTCGCCATCACCTCCCCCACTGGCGCACCATCACGTCGGACAGGTGGGTTTTGCAGATAGTCTGAAGGGGCTACTCTCTCCCCTTCGAGACTACCCCTCCATCCATGCCACCTCACTACCATTGCATGTCGGAGGATCATTTGGCCCTCTCCAACAGGAAGTTATGGCTCTCTTGGCCAAGGGGGCTATCTAGCGAGTTCCTGCTCCAGAAGTAGGTCGTGGTTGCTAGTCCCACTACTTTCTGGTGCCCAAGAAAGACAAAGGCCTGCGTCCTATCTTGGATCTCAGGAACGTCAACCGCTTCCTCCGGAAGGAGAAGTTCAAAATGTTGACACGAGCTCAGGTCCTGTCTGCCCTCGACCCTGGAGACTGGATGGTAGCGTTGGACTTGCAGGACGTTTACTTTCACATGCCCGTCCTGCCGGTCCACCGGCGTTACCTGCGGTTCACAGTATGCCACAATCACTTTCAGTTTACCGTGCTCCCCTTTGGCCTTACCAGCGCCCTTCAGGTGTTCACGAAAGTGATGGCGGTGGTCGCAGCTTATCTGCGCAGATCAGGGGTTCCAGTCTTCCCCTATCTCGACGACTGGCTGTTGAAGGCGGGCTCGCCCCAGGCGGTCGTCTCCCACCTCCAGACTACGGCAGACCTCCTGCATTCGCTGGGGTTCACTATCAACGTCCTGAAGTCACATCTGACTCCCTCTCAGAAGCTCCTTTTCATCGGAGCGGTTCTGGACACAACGCAGTTTCGGGCTTATCCTCCCGAGAAGCGAGTCCGGGATATTCGGGCTATGATTCCAATCTTTCAGCCTCTATACCGGGTTTCGGTCAGAATGACCCTGAGGCTGCTGGGCCTCATGGCCTCCTGCATCTTACTGGTAGATCATGCCAGGTGGCATATGCGGGCTCTGCAGTGGGACCTAAAGTTCCAGTGGGCACAGCATCAGGGGAATCTGTCAGATTGCGTTCAGATCTCGGAGGGCACTGCACGACAATTGCAGTGGTGGCTAACGAACCAGGATTGGGTCAATGGCAGATCCCGCTCCCTTCCCCAACCGAAGTTCACAGTGGTGACGGATGCATCACTTCTGGGTTGGGGCGGCCACATGGGAGAGGCGGAGATCAGAGACCTCTGGTCTCCGGCGGAGTCCGGGCTCCACATCAACCTTCTGGAGCTCCGGGCGATCTGTCTTGCGCTAAAAGCATTCCTTCCCTCTGTCCGGGGAAGAGTAGTGCAGGTGTTCACGGACAACACCACCGCCATGTGGTACTGCAATAAACAGGGCGGGTGGGGTCGTGGACCCTATGTCAAGAGGCCCTTCGCCTCTGGACATGGCTGGAACATCAGGGCATATCCCTGGTGGTTCAGCACCTGGCAGGTTCGCTGAACGCCAGGGCGGACGAACTCAGCCGCAGGTGCATGATGGATTACGAATGGAGTCTTCACTCGGAGGTGGTGCAAGGTCTCTTTCTGCAGTGGGGAGAGCCTTGGTTAGATCTATTCGCCACCGAAGAGAACGCACAATGTCAGCAATTCTGCGCGTTGGAATTTCCAAGGCGGCCCTCGCTATGCGACGCTTTTTGTCGCGAGTGGAGTTGCGGTCTTTTATACGCCTTTCCGCCTATACCACTTCTGCCCAGAGTGCTGAAGAAGATCAAGCAAGACCGGGCCCAAGTCATTCTTGTGGCTCCGGATTGGGCACGAAGAGTCTGGTATCCCGAGCTGTTACACATGGCCATCGGTCCTCCGATCAGACTGCCTCTTCGGGAGGATCTTCTGTCGCAGCAGCAGGGGATGGTCCTCCACCTGAACCTGTCCAGCCTCCACCTCCTTGCGTGGAGATTGAGCGGCGACAGTTGACAGCCTTCGACCTTCCTCCCGAAGTCTGTGATGTTATCTTGGCAGCCAGGCGTCCCTCCACTAAGACGGTGTACGCCTGCAGATGGAACAAATTTGTGGCATGGTGCGCAGCAAAGGCTGTGGATCCCCTTTCTCTCCCTCTTTCTGAGGTTCTCTTGTTCCTCCTTTCTTTGGCCCAGCAGGGCTCTGCTCTGGGCACTCTTAAGGGCTATCTCTCAGCCATTTCAGCCTTTCCTAGGCTACCTGATCAGCTTTCTCTTTTCAAGTCCCCTGTTGTAAATCGCTTTCTTAAGGGCATTACTCATCTTTTTCCTCCTGTTCCCTTCGTAATGCTTCAGTGGGACTTGAACTTGGTTCTTACTTATCTTATGTGCGCTCCCTTTGAGCCGCTACATAACTGTCCTCTCAGACTCCTCACTTTAAAGACTGCTTTTCTGTTTGCCATCACCTCTGCTCGCAGGATGAGTGAGCTCCAAGCTCTTTCTTCAAACGCTCCTTTTCTGGCGGTTCATCCGGACAAGGTTGTCCTTCGAACTCGACCCTCTTTTCTTCCCAAAGTGGTTACTTCTTTCCACATTGGTCAAACCATCACTTTGCCCACCTACTTTCCGCCTCCGCATCCTTCTAAGGAGGAAGAGAGGCTCCACCGTCTGGATCTAAAACGTGCGCTTTCATTTTATTTGGATCGCACCAAGCAATTCCGGGTGGATGACTAGCTCTTTGTTGGCTACGTGGGCGCCAAAAAAGGTCAGGCCGTGCACAAACGGACCATCTCTAGGTGGGTTGTTTTGTGCATTAAAGCTTGCCACTCTTTGGCAAAGAAGGACCTCCAGTGGGATTGTGCGCCCATTCCACCCGGGCGACGGCAGCTACCACTGCTTTGGGACGGGGAGTCCCCCTCAATGATATCTGTCAGGAAGCTACGTGGGCATCTCTGCACACGTTCACAAAACACTACTGCCTGGACAGCCAAGTCCGGAGAGACGTCTTTTTTGGCCGTTCTGTTCTCCAGGACTTTCTGGTGTGAACTTGGTTCGCAGACCCACCTCCGGGGTTGGTATTGCTGGGGTATCTATTCTAAAGGTAAGGAATCTATAACTAATTGTCTCTTTCAGATGAACAAGTTACTTACCTTCGGTAACGATATATCTGTAAAAGACATAGATTAGTTATAGATTCCTTACCGCCCCACCCATCCTCCCCGTTCTGCGAACTGACTTCTAGGGTCAGGGAATCCCTTTCAGGGCCCTAGTTTTGTGCACCAGTGGTCAGTGTCTTGCATGGCTCTGCGCTTCTGGCGTGGAATGTCGTGTAAAAGAACTGACGTCAGCGCGCAAGGGCGGCGTCTAAGTAGCTACCGCAACGTCATCCTGGCGACCACCACGCCAACGACGAACACGGAGCTGACCGATGCCACATTTTGATGCGCAGGGGTACGGCTGTTGAAAAAATTCTCCGGATCCACTCTGACGCCTGGGGGTAATTCTAAAGGTACGGAATCTATAACTAATCTATGTCTCTTACAGATATATCGTTACCAAAGGTAAGTAACTTGTTCATCACAACCTTTGTTGCAGGTTTAAGAGGTCTGGATTCTTTCCTTCTTTTATAGATGAAACAGGCAAATATAATGTAACTCAATGAAAGATAACTAGTCTTTGCCCTCCATTTTCCTAACTATGACTGCCATGAAAGGCATGTCACTTCCCTAAAACCTATAGCTGACAGTTCTGCTGTAGCAAAAACAGTCTTACTTCAGAGGTGGAAGAGAACCACTTGCATTCACAGCCTCTGCTTTTTCAGTGTCCCTCATCTGCAGCATTAAATCAACCTTATTTGATATCTATCAGTGGGAATAAGAGCAATAACTGAAGTGGGAGAGATTAGGGGCTTACAGTTCCTCCCCCTTGTTCATACTTTAGTCTAGGTGCTTGTCGTGTCAAGATTAGATTTGAGGAATGTCACATAAACCGGAGTTCCCCAGTCACACCTGGCTCCAATCAAAGCTGTCTTGGGCTGCATCTCTCCTATTGTTTATGACCTCCATTGGCTTCCTGTACATGCTAGGGTATTCTTCAATCTCTGTGACTTTATCCATAAGATGATAAATGAAAACACTCCTTCATATCTAGCAGTACTACTAAGTGTCTCAGGAGGATCCAAAGTCTGAGAAGCAAGGACCCTTTGTTGCTGTTAGTTCCCAAATTTAAATCTTGATTAGCAAGGAAACAATCCTTTTCTCAAGCAGTGCTTGCTTTACCCGTTAACCTTAGAAAGCTGCAACTTATAGCACATCTGTTCAAATATTTTGGACTAATGCTCACATGTCGAAAAGATGGCTGCATCGAAATAGATCAAGCTTTATGATGTATACTTCTAACTACAGATTCCTCACCTTGTGAATATTCCCCCAGGCGCCAAAATGGATCTGGAAACTCAAAAGCAGTAGATGGCGTTGTGCGGCTTCGCACCTATGTCGTTCCACTCCAGAAGTGATGAGCGGGCCCCAGATAAACACCTCCCACTCGTGCTGATGTCAGTTCCTTTCTTTCCGCGCCTTCAGACGCGGATCTAGAACTCTACTCCTCTCATCCCTGATGAGTTTTTTTCGATCAAAATTCTCTTACCAGTGTGCAAGGGTAATATGCCCTGCTCCCAAAGTTGTTCCAGCGACAGATCCTTGTCGCGGTCAAAGGCTTCAGGTAAGTTGAAGAAAAAATCCCTCAGTATGAACGGGAGAATTGGTATGCAGAATTACAGGGTGCCAGTGTTCTAGACACCTCCCCAGACACTGGACTTGTCTCTCGTCCTGGTCCTGCCAAAGAGGATTGTGTTTCTTTTGCCATGGTCATGCAACAGGCTGCTGATGTCCTTGACCTTCAGCTTTCCACCATGGAAATAAAGACTAACATCTGAATGAAATTTCTTCAGCCTTGCCAGACACCTTTTGAACATCCCCTAACATTTAGCAAGGCCCTTACAGATACCCACTTTGACAAAACCATGTTCTGGGCCCCAAGTCAATGGGCAGGTAGCTCGTCACCACAGACCAGCACTGGGCGATACTGACTTCCTTACTCAATACCTGACACCAGAGTCTGATTGTACAGGCGTCCACCACCAGACTGAACACTAATGCCTTTCCTACAACCCCTCCTGACCGCAAATGTAAATGCATGGAGACGCAATTCCAATGGGTCTACAGGCGTCTTTAGCATCAGGGGATCTCCAGGCATCCTTAATGGCCAAGCCATTCAATGGCTCTCTCCGCTCATACGAGAAAGCAGACCCTATCCTGGAATGCTTTAAAGAAAGTAACTCCTTGGGGCTATGTGCCCATGCTAGGCAATTGCCCCAATAGTTTCGTCCCGTTTGTGGCTATGCCAGGGGTTCCAATATTACCAGCGCCAGACCACACCACAGGCACAACAACCTTCTCACCCATTTTGTGGCATTAGCTCCCCTGCCTACTACAGGGTGTGTGTCCTTTTTCTAGACACACATCCCTGTAGGAGGCAGGGTCAACCATTTCCTACAAGGATGGCATGGTCACTTCAGATGCATCGGTCCTTCAAATTGTCTAACGGGGCTTTGCCCTCCCGTTTCTTTCTACCCTGCCGCACATTCCACCATCATCCGCAAAGCTGACAGATGAGCATTTTTCCGTATTGCTGGAGGAAGTGCAGGCCCTTTGGCCAAAGGAGCCATTGGGAGAGTTCGGTCACAGAAGAAGGGACTGGGTGTTACTCCCACTAATTTCTTGTGAAGAACAGAGGCCTTCATTCTATTTCAATCAAATTCAAGATGCTCCCACTATCCCCATTTTCTGTCTACCCTGTTGTAGTGCTAGAGGCACTCCTATGGTTTGAAACTCCGTGATGACCTTTGACTACCATCATTTTAGTTGACTTTTGGTGTTATATTTTACCCTAGCCTGAATGTACGTCCTGCATATGCCTTTTTCCTTGAAGATTTAATCTTGCAGTCTTAAAATGGGAGCTGTCACAGAGTAGAACAGCTCGGTGTGCATTTGAAAGCATGAGAGAGAGGGATGTGGAATGTACCTTTTTGGTCTCGAAGTGCAGTGTTATGAGCAGTAGTGCTCAAATGTGCATTATGTTGTACAGTTTGAGATGAAGTATGTGATGCTATAGGCAGTGGTGCACAAATGTGCATTGTGTTGTACATTGGTAAGTATTATGAAGTTCTTACTTTTGGCTTTGACATGCCCTCATGTCACCTTGAATTCTGACTCTGTCTTGCTTGAGCTTTTTGCGCGCACAGGCAGGCCCCCAGATTGCTCAAGTTGTTTGGGTTATTCACTTTCAAGGTTGCTTTGTTTTTGGAGCGGAGATTGTTGAATTTACCGTCAGAGACTTTCTTAAACTTCGTTAAGTTCATGCAGAAGGAACATGAGAACCCCTTTGCCCTGGAATGCTTGCATGGAAGGTGGCCAATTCCAGTAAGTTTCCTTGGCGCAGAGGGAACGCCTTTCGGAACCTTCTAGTGTGTTTTGAGATTATAAAGCTGAGGTTTGTTGACTTAGAAACCGGGATTGTTCGAGCCTGAGCGGTGGACGCATAGTCAGTGCAGGCATCTGGTTGCTGAGTCTCCTGACTTCGGCTGTTAATCCCCCAGTCTGGAGTGGGCCAGGATGAAGATTGCACCAGGTGAAGTGTTTGATTTTTGATTGTTGCCATTGTGATGCTTGGCTGTGCGCATATTCAGTTTCCAGTGGCTATAACAGTCATTGTGATGCGTGACTGTCAGTGTGCACCTTCAGTTTTCAGTGGCTGTAATCATCTGAGGTATTTTCTTTGAGTATTGACTTTGTGATGTGTGAGCGAGTCTGAGTACACATCCAAGTTAATCATCTGATGTATTTAGTGTATATATATATCTTTTTGATTTCTTGCAGGACGTCCAATATAACTTACCTGTGTTTTATTCTTGTGTTTATTATTATCTATGCATTTAACAGTTGCATTTGCCAAGTGTGTTGTTATTGCTTGCATATAATATATATATCTATATACATTTGAATGTTATTCATTTGACATCTGGGAAAGCCTTGCTGTTAGAGAGCTTTACATAAATAAAACCCCAAGCCTTATTCTGAAAAACAGTATTTGATGTGCTTCATTTTATAAAGTGAAATCCCTCTCCAGGAGGTGTGGTGTTGTGTCTGTTGCTTCGTCGTGTTTGAGCCACCGTGTGGTCTTCTGTATTATCTGGAAGTGCGAAGCAAGACACCTGTATTCTTGAGACTGGAGGGTAGCACTGGAGCTGCAGGACGCTTATTTTCATATTCTCGTCCTGCAAGCACACAGTGGTTGGTTCACAGTGGGCCAGGGGCATTTTCAGTTTGCGGTGCTCTCTTTTCGTCTCACTAGTGCCCATTGGGTGCTCACAAAAGTGATGGCGGTGGATGCAGCACATCTTCAGGTTGGAGATTCCAGTCTTCCCCTACCTCTACGACTGGCTTTTGAAGTTGGCTCACCCTAGGCAGTCTTAGACCACCTCCAGATGAAGATGAACCTCCTAACAATGTTGGGGTTCACTATCACTAGTGTGCCGATGTCACACTTGACTCCTTCGCCCCTGTTCATCTGAGCCATACTGGATACTGTGTAGTTTCGTGCCTTCCCCCTGTAGCAGAGAGTCAAGGAAATTCAGGCTGTAATCCTGATATTTCAGCCTCTGTCCTGGATCTCAGTGACAATGGTGTTGAGGCTGCTGTGCCTACTGCATCCTGCTAGGCACGACACTAGCAAACCAGATGGCACACGCGGGGTCTGCAGTAGGATCAGAACTACCTGTAGGGTCTCTAAATGCCAGGGCAGACAAACTCAGTAGACAATGCCAAGAATGTGCAATGTCTGCTTTTTTGCATGCTAGAGTTCCCAAGGAGGCGCTCTCTCTGAGACACATGCCGCCTTAAGTGGAGCTTGGGGCTCCTGTGTGCCTTTCTGACTCTGCCCTCTATTGGCGTGAGTTCTGAAGAAGATTAAGACCAACGCGCCCAAGTCATCTTTGTGGCTCCAGATTGGGCCACGAGGATGTGGTATCCAGAACTTCTGGGTATGAGAATATGTCCTCCAATTAAGCTGCTGCTTCGCAAGCACCTCCTGCCACAACTAAAGGACTGGACCCGGGCCTTCGCAATCTACAGATCGATATGTGGAGAATGAGCGGCAGCAGCCAATTTGCTTTTATCTCCCTCCTCAGATTGTTGATGTTATTCTGGTGGCCAGGCATCCATCTATGAAATTTGTGTACGCAGGGCGCTTGGACAAATTTGTGGCTTGGTGAGGCACCCGTCAGACTGGCGCACTACAAGCTAAGCTTTCTGAAGTGAGGTTGCTTGTTTTCTCATTGGCCGAGCAAGGACTTACATTGGACACTCTTAAAGGCTATTTATCGTCTCTTTTAGTATTATTAAGGTCGCCAGATAAGCTTTCTTTATTTAAATCACCTGTTGTGATGACATTTCATAAAGGTTTGCAGCATATGTTTCCGCTGAAACGCTTTGTGATTCCACAGTGGGACTAGAAATTGGATCTCACTTGTCTAATGCACACTCCCATTTGAGCCAATGCGCTGCTGTCCACTACATCTCTTGACCCTGAAAATGGACTTCCTGGGCACGATAACACCAGCTTTTCATGTGAGTGAACTGAATGCGCTCTCGGATCAGCCAGCTTACACAACATTTTTCCAGACATACTGGTGTTGAGAATTCGAGCTGCATGTCTTCTAAAAATGGCAACATCTTTTCATGTTGGGCAGGCTCCCACCATTCCAACTTTTTACCCTGCCTCATCCCTTGAAGGAGGAGAAGAGACTCCTTCGTTTAGACCTCAAGAGAGCCCTCAGTTTCTCAACTGATCGTATCAGCGAACATTGGGTGGGCGATCAACTCTGTGGACTTCTCGGCAGCAAAGTAGGGCAAAGTAGTGCAGAAAAGTGCTGTCTCTAGGTGAGTAGTCCTCTGCATTAAAATCTGCTACGCGCTAGCTAAGAAGCAACCATCTGAAGGATTGAGGGCTCATTCCACCTTAGCAAAAGCTGCTACTACTGTGTTGGTACGCGGAGTGCCTGTCCTGGACATCTGTCAGACTGCTGCATTAGCATCCGTGCACAAATTCTCGAGGCACTTATTGCCTTGACAGTCAGATCCATCGGGATGGACATTTTGCCTATTCGGTCCTGCAGGACTTTCTGGACTGAGCCATTCCACAGATCCACCACCTGGGTAGGTACTGCTTTGGTATCTTTTCACAAGACGATGAATCTGCGGATAGAAGTATACATCAGAAGAACAAGTTACTTATCTTCTGTAATGCTCTTTCTGGTGGATATTCTATACAACTACAAATTTCTCATTGACCCTCCCACCTCCCTGCTCTGTGGAAAGGACCCTTTTTCATCTGAAAAGGTCCCAAACTAGAAATCTGCACACTGGTCAAGTCAATTTGCCGATGGGCTCTGCATCTGAGGGCATGGACAAGCCTATGAAAGCAACTGACATCGACTCACCTGTGTGGCTTTTATATGGTACCCCACTTGATCTTTCCAGAGGAAAACGACATCTGTGGAGAGATGCAGAACGCAATTTACTGACACGCAAGAGTACTGCTTTTGAGTTTCTGGATCCAGTCTGACACCTAGGGAAAATTCAAAAGGAGAGGAATCTGCGATTAACTAGAGTATCCACCAGAAAAAGAATTAACTAAGGTAAGTAACTTGTTCTTAAGGTCACCTTTTCCATCATTATGCTTATTTATTCTGCATGGAAGAAGACAATTGCTGACCTTGTATGTGTTCAAAGGTCATTGGATGCTGAAAGTTGATCTCCTCTAGGTTGAGGTATCCCTAGGTATAGTTTACTCATTATATGTAAAGTGCCAATATACATTCCTTGGCTACACTATACAAGTAATTAAACATACAGTGCCATCAGCCACCGAGGATGGTACAGTCTCTCTGCCAGACCAGGATTCCTATATTCCCCAACATACAATCCTTTGCATAAACTGTGAAACTATCATCTGCCCACGTTGACACCACTCTGCACCTCCCCTCTCCTTAGACATTTCTATCCCGGTTTTCCCATATCAAAACAGAACTTTAATTAACGCAAGCATCCCTACTTTCGAGCAGCTTACATATTTGCAGGTGGTTACCCCAAAACAATTCTACATAATAGTATAATCATATATCCTCATTTCCGGACATCCTGCTCTCCCACTGCTGGCTTCATGGGCAGGTGTCCAAGCGACATTATAAGTGGTGATTAGACACATCAGAATTGGCAGTATATCAGGTGCTCTTTTAAGTTCCACCTTTGCAAAAGTGGGATGCAGTTAAGGAATCCAAAATCTCAATGATTGCATGCGGGAAGACTGAACTAAGCTTCTCAGTGGACTGGACCACGAAGTCCTAGAAGCGAAAACATATTTGACAGCGCCAGTGGAAAACTGAGTTAATTTTAGACTGAGCAACCACATGTCGGTTTGTTCAGACTAAAGTTCAATTTAAAAAAAGAACACCTATTTGTGGCTGCGGATTTCAACTTCCCGCCACAGTTTTATCACCTTACACCCATCTCGGTCCCCATTCCTTGATGGGAATCTGGAAATACAACTTTGGACTCCATACATGCAGCACTGTTCCGCTTCGTTCTCTGGCTAGACATGCTCTGTTTATAGATTAGTGTTTTATACTTCGCCGTTCCACTCAATGACTTATTTTATTTCTGTGACTGATAAAGAGTGAGAAATCCGCGGGTCTGCCGAGCTTAAGACAGCTCTCAGGCATAACCAGTACAAGCGTTAGACTCCTACTCAAACATGGGGGGAGTCCTTTTAAAAGGACGGAATCCCATAACCCATCGAGGTGGCATGCTTCATCATCTGGGATCTCCTCTTGGTTGCAATGCCTAGTGCAACCAAGGGCTACAACCCCCTCACTGTGAGGGAGGAGCTCAGGGATGTTTTAATGAACAATTAGTTGGATCTCCTAAAATCCACTTGATGCGAAGCGTTGGAAGTATTTCGGGTGATGGTTGCAGTGCAAAAAAGTGTTGTGAAGAGTGATCTAAAATTGACTACCAAGAGAAAAAAGAGTTTATTAGTTAACTCTTGGTGTCAAGGTTAAAAAACAGTGCATGTGCAGTTTAAGAAATAATGACTGCACTAGTCCGAAAAGCAGGTCTACATGTTTCGGCCATAGTGAACAAATTCTGATTGCGGCCTTCCTCAGGACCTACAGGACCTAGATAGTAAGTGCTACTGCAAAAGACGTGTGTAATAATATAAGTGACAAAAATACGGTTGGAATAAATACAACCTACGGAAACCTGTGGTCTTGATTGCGAAAATTTCACAATAATGCTGATGTCACCTGTGAAAGAAAAGAACAATGTGACTTAAAATCATGAAGAGTGGAGACTGGTATTAACACAGCTTGTACTGAATAGTATGCCCAACGTCTGGGTCAATGCCCATCGTTTAGTACCACAACGTATACACCAAGAGTTATGAAAAAGTATGCTTACCCGTAAGTTTACGGGTGAACCCCTCACCTCACCTGGCAACAGCTCAGGACGTGAGGCACCGCTCTATTAAAAAGGAAAATTGAAGTTACGAATACAGACGCCACAAGCATTCTGTAAACTAGTAATCCACATAATTTTAGTCAATTCAATTACATCATGCGTTACTAGTTATTAGATTTAGACCAAACTGTGTAAACTATAGCGTTTCTAAAGGGTTAGTGAGGGGTTCACCCGTAAACTTACGGGTAAGCATACTTTTTCATAACTCTCTTGGTGTATGACATTGTGGTACTAAACGATGGGCATTGACCCAGACGTTGGGCATACTATTCAGTACAAGCTGTGTTAATACCGGTCTCCACTCTTCATGATTTCAAGTCACATTGTTCTTTTCTTTCACAGGTGACATCAGCATTATTGTGAAATGTTCGCAATCGAGATCACAGGTTTCCGTAGGTTGTATTTATTCCAACCGTATTTTCTCACTTATATTATTACACACGTCTTTGCAGTAGCACTTATTATCTAGGTCCTGAGAAGGCGCGATCAGAATTTGATCACTATGGCCGAAACATGCAGACCTGCTTTTCGGACTAGTGCAGTCATTATTTCTTAAACTGCACATGCACTGTTTTTAACCTTGACACCAAGAGTTAACTAATAAACTCTTTTCTCTTGGTAGTCCATTTTAGATCACTCTTCACAACACTTTTTGCACTGCAACCATCACCCGAAATACTTCAACGCTTCGCATCAAGCGGATTTTGAGAGATCCGACTAATTGTTCATTAAAACATCCCTGAGCTCCTCCCTCACAGTGAGGGGTTGTAGCCCTGGTTGCACTAGGCATTGCAACCAAGAGGAGATCCCAGATGATGAAGCATGCCACCTCAGTGGGTGATGGGATTCCGTCCTTTTAAAAGGACTCCCCCCATGTTTGAGTAGGAGTCTAACGCTTGTACTGGTTATGCCTTAGAGCGGTCTTAAGCTCGGCAGACCCGCGGATTTCTTGTTTGATACATTATTGGTTGTGGGGAATCTATCCGCGCCAGTCTTTAAACCTCTCCCTTAGACCCTCTACCTACTGGTTTTGTATTGTTTGATAAAGAGTGAGCCCATTTATGGCACGTTTTCCTTGCATTACTTAATCCACACTGACCACTTCGTTTTTAGGGCTTCTACCATAGAGAGGCCCCCTACTATGAAACAGCCACACCTTAATTATCCATGGTAGGTACCAACAGAAGTACCTTCGACGGAAAACGGAAAAAACTTTAAAAATTGCCTCAAGCAATTAAAGGAGAATATGCAGGGAAAGCTGTCCACTGCAGCAGCCCTCTAGAGAAATTACGTCCTCCCTCTAGAGACCATCTTGCCTTTTAAGATTCACCCCCATTGGTTTAGGGTCTCATAGACTGCCAAAGACACCACCTCCCCGAACCCACCTTCTTTGATACACCAAACCTCTGCTCAAGCAGATCCCTAGTACTGTACATCTTGAGTCAAAGCTGGGTAGGCATCATAGGGCTCTGGAGAAGCAGCACAGGGGAAATTTCACTTTGCCCTGGGCTTGGTTGTGCTTGTACTACAACAATCGGTTTGGCTCCAGTTGCAAGGCCAGCAGGACCACACAGCACACTGCTTATAAGCAATGGAGAGCATCTCACACATGAGCCAGAACAAATGTAGCAGTCCTGTACTCTGGCCACTTGCACGCTCTGAGCTTGGTTCATCTGGAAACAATTAATGAAAAGAAAATTAAACGGAAATCTGCATACTAGAATGGTTCCTGGCTACCATCTGACATACTTTGAAATACAGTTGTTTAGTTTGATTGATCATTTGGAACTGAAATTCCCAGAGTTGCTGAGCCACCCAACAAGGATAGGCAACTTGTTTGAGAAATTATGGTACCAGGACCATGTTGGCAAGTCTGAAATCTGAGTAGTGAGAAATGTTCTGCCAGAGGTGGAAGTTACTGCTACCAGTATGGGATATTCGCCAGAGGTTTTATAGGTTTAGCAGATGGGTAAAATACAATGAGGAATGCTCAGCACAGCCGCGGTCTTTAAGCTACGATCTCTTCTAGGTATAACTGCTTCAGCTACTCCACTCTGGCCAGCCTCTTGGTAATAACCTTGAGGAAACAAACAGTTCCTCTCTCCCACTCATGGATGCTATTTCGGTTTCCCTCCTCATCCCAAGACTGTCTTTTTTTTTTATTTAACACTTTTTTTTCCAGTATATAACACATTCAAAGTTTGCATTGAAATCACTTCGTTCATCACATTGTAAAAATCCCTGTCGAAGATCTACATGTCCAGCCCAATAGTACTATACAGTTGTATGATCACGACTAACAAAATGAAATATCATAACAACAGATGTCATATTCAAGAAGTCTTCCCTCAATCCCAATCCCCGTTCAATCCACCGATGCGCAGGACACTATGCCCAAATGACCTTTGGCCGAAGTGCACAGCAGCACCACGCCACCCACTGTCGCCCCCGGCATGTATGTTAATACCACTGAGACGATCACCCCACTCCCTCGGGCACAGTACCACTTTCCATCTGAGAGCTGGAGGCTCGCTTAGTATCCTCCACATGTTTCCGGAATGGGCCCCATATATCCCTGGGGCGGGACCTGGGGGGCGCGAGGCTGGCATAGGTCTCAGCATTAACGTTGCAATGAGCTAAACTGTGCAGCTAGTCCTGTACTTTGGGTACTGTTTTCCTACCCCAGTGTATGGCAACCTCCCGTTTGGCCAACAATAGTCCCAGCGATGCAAGTCGTCTAACCCCCTTGGGAAAGTTCACAGTATACCCCAGCAGTGCAACCTCAGGAATAGGAGTGAGAGATAAGCCAATTATCAGCCCAAGTGTAGCGTGGACATCAACCCAGTAGGTCTGTAAGCGGGGGCAGTTCCACGCCAGGTGGATGAAATCGGCATGAGGGGCAGCGCATTTCAAACATGTATGCGGCCTAGATGCATCTATCCTATGTGCTTTGGCAGGCGTTATATAGGCACGACGAAGATATTTAAAATGGAGAAGCTTGTGCCTGCTATTAAGGGAGATTGCTTTGGTGGCCCTACAGCATTTAGACCATTGGTTGTCTGTTATTGGACCGCCCAAGTCCGCCTCCCAGTTCTGTCTGAGCCGGTCATCACACACCGGTCTCATACCGGCGCAAGCTTTGTACATTTTAGAAATGAGGCATGCTCCATCAGGGTTCTCTATCACCAGTGTGAGCGGGGAAAACGAGTCCGGTTTAATTGGATACGTGGGGAGCGTCGCCCGCAGTGCCGATCGCATTCGAGTCATAACAAATCTAGTCATAAAACTGCAGTCAATATACCGTGCGTCGTCGTCTAGGGAGAACACGTGTCTTTCAGGATACAAATCACCCACTTTGACTATGTCCAAGGTGGCCAATGTGCGCTGCACCAGGCCTTCCCCTGAAATCGGGAACCACCTAGCGTTTGGTAGAGGAAGGGCGGAGGAGTATAGGGTCAGAGCGCCGGTGAGCTTTCTCAATTTTCCCCACGCCCAGCTGGTGGTAGACACCGTTTGTATGTCGTTTGCATCGTGCGGGAAGCCCCTAGGAAGGACTGTGGACAGCCGATCAGGAAGAACGAGATCCGCCTCTGGCCACAAAAATGGAATTCTTGCGTCCGGGTGGAACCAGGCGTGCGCATAGCGGCACTGTGCCACCAAATAATATAATTGTAATTCCGGGACGTTGTACCCCCCCCCTTTCGTATGGGAGTGTGAGGTTGACCAGCGGACCCGTGGCTGCTTTCCTCCCCAAACCAGTCGGGTGAGGTGCGATCGCAATGTCCGAAAGAAACCGCCAGTGAGAGGTATGGGGATGTTATCGAAGAGATATAGGAACTTGGGCAGTACGATCATTTTTAGAATTGCTAACCGCCCAGCTAATGATAATGGTAGCCGCAGCCACCTGTGCCTCTAAATTATTCACTGCCTGCCCATAGTTTAAGCGTATGATTTGTGCGGTATCTAAGTGGACGTGGATCTCGAGATATTTTACCGATTCGGTACACCATTCTAGGGGATATTCGCATTCCCACGGCGTAGTGCCCGTGGTTAAGGGAAAAATGATGGACTTGTGCCAGTTTATGCCCAGCCCGGAGAATCTGCCAAACCGAAGAATTTCTCTAATGAGGGGCGCTAAGTTGGTTTGGGGTTCACGGACGTATAGAATGGTATCGTCAGCATAGAGAGAAACAAGAAGAGGGCCAGTATTAAACTGCAATCCCCGGTGGAGGTGGCGTTCTTGGAAGTGTCGAATCAGCGGGTCCATTGCCAATATGAACAAAAGAGGAGATAGGGGGCAGCCCTGTCTGGTCCCACGAAATAGTTTGAAGGGCCTGGACAGCGTACCATTTAGACGAAGCCTTGCCGTGGGCCTGCTGTAGAGGAGCGCGGTGGTGGCAATGAAACCCAATGGCATACCCATTTGTTTCATCACTGCAATAATAAATGGCCACTCCAAAGAGTCAAAGGCTTTCTCCGCGTCTAATAGTATTGCGGCCGCGGGGGTATCTGGATTTATTCTGTGAAGGACTGCGAACAGTGTCCGAAGGTTCAGGGAAGTGGACCGGTGGGGCACAAAACCGGACTGCACTGGGGAAATAATATACTCCATTAATTGAGACAGCCGATTTGCAAGGACTTTAGCTAATATTTTATAATCTAAATTTAATAGGGATAATGGACGATAGGACTCACAGAGCGTGGGGTCCTTGCCGGGCTTGGGGAGGAGAATAATTACAGCCTTGCGTAGTGTGGGGGGAGTACCTGTTTTTCCAATGCCTCTGCATACACCTCAATTAGTTGGGGTACTAGAAGATCCTTATATTCTTTATAAAAATCCCCTGTAAAGCCGTCCAGCCCAGGGGCCGTGGAGCCCCGAATGGTGTCGATAGCGAGAGCGACGTCAGCCTCCGATATGGGCTCCGCCAAGAAGTCTTGCATATGTCTTTCCAGATAGACCAATGCGATCTCGGAGAGATAGTCATTCTGGGCTGTATCGTCAGACCCGACTCTGGACGTGTACAGTGAGGTGTAATAGTCTAGGAATTCGTCGCGGATATCGGAGGTGTTGTTAAGTGCGTGCCCAGAGACGGCGTGGAGTTCAGTGATGTACGATTTGCTATACGGTGGCCTCAACATTTGAGCTAGCACCCTCCCTGGTCTTTCCCCTTCTCCATACCGCCTGGCTGTGTGATACTTCCCCAGTCCGCGGTGTCTCTGTATTCAGACAGTAGGGCTAATCGCTTTGCCCGACCTGCAGGGCCCAGGGTCCCCGTGGGGTCGGAGTCAAGCATTGTGAGGCCTCGTTCAATGCGTGACATCGTATTGCGGAGGTCCCTGAGCACCCCAGCGTGTTTGGAGATACATACACCTCTAATAACTGCCTTGAAACCCTCCCATAATACCGCGTAGGAACTCACGGAACCGGTGTTGATCTCGAAATAGTCCTCTATGGCTTCCCGTACCTCCGCCTTGAAATGTTTGTCATGTAGGGCCCTGCTGGGGAAGCGCCATTGTCGTTCATATCCCTCTGGCCGTGAGAATTTCAAACGTAACACTATCGGGGAGTGATCTGAATATGTCCTAGGGAGTGTCGTGAGTGAGTTGAACCAGTCTGCGTATTCAGGTGAGAGCAGCCAGTAGTCTATCCTGGTCCAGGTGTTATGCTGACCTGAAAAGTGAGTGTATTCAGTGAGAGTCGGTTTTCGCTTCCGCCATATATCTGTCAGTGTGTGTTGCTCGCAGAGGGCCGTCAGAGCTTGTCGCGCCCGTGGTTTGGAGTCAGGGGTCCGTGAGGTGCTGTCAAGGCTAGGATCCATAGCAAAGATAGCGATTTTTGGTATTTTTGGTATTTTACCTATAGAATTGATGAACCCACCACATTACACCTCAGTTGATGGCCCGCAATAACACACTTACCCTGGCAACTGATCTCAACATACTGTCCCTAAATGTCAAAGGTCTTAACCACCCAATTAAGCGCCGGAAACTTTTGGACTACCTAGCTAAAACTAAAGGTGATATCCTATTACAAGAGACAAAACTATCTTTGGATGATGCCAACCTCGTTAGAGGTAACTGGATCTCACAGATGGCTTGCTCTCCTGCTGTCAAAAAGAAACGGGGGGTAATGACACTGATATCCAAAAGATCCAATATCACGATAGACTCCCAATCTCACGATAGCGAGGGCAGACTTCTGGTCACACATCTGAGAAGGGGGGAGGAGCTAATTCACGTAGCAAACATATACGGACCCAATGCTGACGACCCAACTTTTTGGTCTGAGGTGTCAAGCACGCTAGATGGCTTCCCCCAAAACGACCTCATGGTGGTAGCAGGGGACTTTAACATCCCATTAGACCACATAACAGATAGACAATCCACCTGTCAATACCACCCTATGAACTCACATGCTGTACTCCAAAATATCTGCTCCAAATTTAACCTTAAGGACGCGTGGCGCCTCCAACATCCAGACACTAGAGACTACACACTCTACTCTAACCCACACAACTCATACACCAGGATAGATTATATCCTCATCTCCGGATCCCACACACGACTAATCGAACACTCAAACATAGCCCCAAGGCTAGTGTCTGACCACTCATGTATTAGCCTAAAACTGTCTGGGTGTCATAACGATGCCGTGCCTAGGAGATGGCGCTTTAACAGCGATGTACTATCAGATCCTGCAGACAAAAAAAAGATCGAGGAGGCCATAATAGACTACCTAAAACATAACGACACTCCGGAGACTAGTACTAACACACTCTGGGATGCCCTGAAGACTACTATCAGGGGCACAATAATTGAAATCAAGACAAAAATAAACAAGAGTACAAACCTGAGACTAACCCAGCTTGAACAGGAGATCAAAAATTTAGAACTGTCCCACGCCACGTCCATACACGATAGCAAGCTCCTCGCGAAACTAACACAAAAAAAATACGAATACAACAAAATCCTAAGTGAGAGAGCAGGGCTGTGGATTAATAAATACAAAGCTCTTAACCTATGCGAAGCTAATAAAGCAGGGAAACTTCTTGCCTCCTACACTCAAACACAAACGGAACCAGTTTGTCATTTCATCCATTAAAGACTCTAACAACCAAACCCATACCAAACACAAAGACATCCTTAGGACCTTCAAAGATTTCTATCAGGAACTCTACAAAAATGATCAGACCTTTAACCTAGAGGAGTGTACAAAATACCTCGAAAGACTCAGCTTGCCGCAGCTAAATAGCGAGGAAACAATAAGGTTAGGACAAGAAATTAACTACACAGAGATTGAAATGGCATTTAAATCATTAAAAGATAACAAAGCCCCTGGGCCGGACCGCTTTACAGCCTCCTTTTACAAGACTTTCTTAAACCAGTTGAAACCAACCATGAAACAAGTCTTTAATCACACAGCATCTAAAGGGATGATACCACACACTATGTCGGAAGCTAACATAATAGTCATTCTAAAGGAGGGGAAGGACCAACTGTCACCAAAAAAAACTATAGACCTATATCCCTTATTAACGTTGACTGCAAAATATATGCTAAGATCTTAGCAGTCAGACTCAATACTGCCCTCCCGAAGCTAATAAGTAACTCCCAGGTTGGTTTCCTACGTACACGTATGTCTAGCGACAACACCCGTCTACTATGCCACATTTTAGAACATGCTGCCACTAAATCTGAACCAGCAGTAGCTTTCACATTAGACGCCGAGAAGGCCTTTGATAGGGTATCCTGGGCTTTCCTGGAACGGTGCATGCAATCGTTCAACTTAGGGGAGGGTTATATACGGATGGTTATGGCCCTTTATGGGGAACCAGCAGCCCGTATTGTCGTTAATGGGTCACTCTCTGAGCCCTTCACTTTGCAACAAGGTACTAGGCAGGGTTGCCCACTATCCCCATCATTATTTTTACTGGCATTGGAACCCCTTATCCAAGATATCAAGATAAACTCGAACATAAAGGGGGTCGATATCAATGGCGTCCAAATAAAATTAGCCGCTTATGCGGACGACATATTAATAGTAATGGAACAACCAAAGACATCAATTGCGGCATTGATGGATACAATAACAAAATATTCCGGCTTTTCAGGGTATAAACTCAACAGAGACAAATCAGAAATCAAACCACTAAACATCCACTGCACGAGGGACATCTTGGGAGAGTCGGGACTAGCATGGCAAACAGGATATATAAAATACTTAGGTATCGAATTTGGTAGCAACTTAATAGATATGCTTCACCAGAATGAGAAACTACTACTAGAAAAAATAAAGAAACTTCTAGACTCTTGGTCACCAAAATTCATAACGTGGTGGGGCAGGATCGAAACTATTAAAATGATGATCACCCCGATGGTTAACTACCTAATCAGTATGCTCCCGCTCATCCTTACAGATGATTTCCACTGCAAACTAGACATCCTGATCTCTAAATTCCTCTGGCGAGGGAAGAAAGCACGGATCAGTATCAAAAAATTAAGACTGGATAAAAATCTAGGAGGGGTAAACCTAGCGGATTTCAGAATATACCAGCTGGCTTTTCTGGCAAAACAAGGTTCATATTGGATCTCACCACCTACAGGCTACACCCCGGTCTGGCTAGAGGTGGAGAGGGCCATCCTGAATAACCTAAGCCATCTGGCACTCCTAACAACAAATAGACTATACCCCCACACCTCCAAGTCCATTTTTAAAAATACAAAAATTGCTCTACTAAGGGTAGATAAGAAGCTGGAGAATAGTATCAAAGGCTCTAAAATGGAATCACTCTGGGCCAATAGCAAGATATTGTATAAAGGCAAAAGCCTAGCCTTTGACACATGGATTGTAAAAGGTATCCTCTACCCTTACCAACTAGAAAACGCTGCATATCCTATTACATTCTCAGACCTCAAATCAAGATATAACCTAACCGACATTGAATTCTACAACTTCTTGAAAATCAGAACGGCCCTTTCAAAAGCCAAATTATCCGCCGTACAACCATCAATCTCCCTGTTTGTGACAAAGATTAACAAATTGGGTCACCAGGTCTCGCAGATCTACAAACTCCTCCGCCCAAAAACCTCTAAACTTAACGTTAAGACTCCTGCCTTTTGGGAGCAGCAGTCGACAGCCACACATAATGAACAGGAATGGTCCACACTATGGAGTTCCGTCTCACGTAATAAGATCTCCCCGACCTCTCACAAACCTAATACTGGCTACTATACAAGGCATTTTGGACCCCTGCCCGATTATTCTCATTAGGCCTCCGAGATGACGCAACATGTTGCAACTGTAACAAAGAAACGGGGGACTTAGCCCATCTTATCTTTCAATGCTCACTACTAAAAACGTTTTGGGGGAAAATCTTTGACTTTATAAATGGTCTGTTTAGATGTACTCTAACCAAAGAATTCTCCACCCTGCCCATGGCATTTATGCGCACAGACTTGAGAACTGACTCTGATTAAGACCTACTCGACCTGTTACTAACATCTGCAGTGGAAATGGTCCTTGCCAACTGGAAGGACACGAGCAAGACATCTTACAAAGGCTGGATCAACTGGATCACCCATCTCAGAGGAGCGGACAACATAGCACTACAGAACTCTCCCTGGAAACCGTCATCCAGAAGGATGTGGAACTCTCTCGACACGTACCTAGACTCTTACGAACCTCCATGAAAAATATGATATACCGTTGCTACTCAGCCAGGTACCCTCTACGGGCGTACCACCTGAACAATTGTACCTAACTGATTTAACCCTTGTTGCCTACACTAGGCTGCTGCAGGGGGTGAGGCCTATCATACCGGTCTGCTCTTGTGCCAACATCTACATAGAATGTCAGAAGCAAATGATAAGAACCGTCATTCTTTCTTCCCTTCTCTTATCTTTCCTTCCCCCCTTTCCCTTCTTCTGCCTGACTTTCTTTCTTTTTCTCTTATTATTGATCATGTGGGTTAGCTATATAAGCGGAACACACTGTCTTAGGACTCATATGCATAAACCTTGCCTTGGATAACTTATGCTAACCTTGTTACAGACTTTCTGTTTGCCCTTGTTAAAAAAAAATAAAAATCAAAGTATTTTGAAATTAAAAAAAAAAAAAAAGGCAGCTGGGCATTTCTGAAACAATAGGGTCAAGGGTTATTGGGAAATACGTCACAGACTTTTGAACATCTTCATGTTTTTGAACAGGCACTGAGAGAGCACAGCCCTCCCTCTCACTGCAAATTGGTGTATATTCTTATAAATAAACTGGCATCCCTAATGCCGGGCCACGACAAATTTTGTCTTTCAACTCTAGGAATGCTTTTGTGCAATTGTTGTCCAATGGAAGCAGATCAGACACACCCCTGTGTGTCAGACTCAGAAAAAGGCTTAGCAACTAGGGAAAGGTTTGGTATCCACTGTCTACAGCAGCCAACCATTCCCAAAAGCATCCTGACTTCTTTCTGAATTTGAGGTGGATTCATCTGGTGAATTGCTTCCACTCTCTCTGGTGACACCTTTCAAGCTCCTTTTCCAATTATGTGTCCCAGATATTGATCTTCTTTTTGACAGTACTCCTGACTATCCTCATGCAATTGCACTGTGATATAAACCTGACAAAAATCAATAACAGTAAGCCATTCTTCAGTACATGGAATGTTAAAAAAATATGTTGGCTGGATTCGGTACCATAGGACAACATGAAACAATTATGCCGTTAATCTCTTGTACTATTCTTTTCTTCTCATTTAGTTTCAGTAAACCTGTGATCAGAAAGTTGCATTAACTTCCAATCAATTCCCTCAAAAATCCTTTACTCAGTGGATCTCCAATAATTGGTGAAATTCCTGCAACTGCTTCTTGTATTAAATTGTATGATGGTGTTCTTGAATACATGCCATCTGGTTTTAATTGTACTAAAACGGGTTCTGCACGGTTTATTAATCTGACATCTTTCTCTGTGAACTCCCTTACTTCTTGGTTTACTATTTCTTTCAAATCAGAATGTAAATTTTCAACTGCCATTTAAAAAAAAAAATCTTACAGGTGTCCTCTGTTGGGCCATTTTAAACTGCATATCCTCATCCGGAGTCTGATATTTAACATCATCCTGTGTACAGTAAACTGTGCTGTTTAATTTGCAATACAAATGTTTTCCTGTCAGGCCTACAGTGCTTGAGTCACAAACAACAAATTAATAACTTTCCCCAAATGAACCTATTTTTGCTGGAACCTTCTCTAGAACTGGGTTTGTAATGTGTCTGTTTAAAACTCCTACAACCTGGGTATTCTTTCCTAAGTGGGGTAAGTCTGGAGCTTCCACTGTTCTCACAATGGATCTGGTAATATCAGAAATGTTGGGGCTAAAACTCTCCTTTTCAAATACAGCAACCTGTTGAAACGGGTTCTGATTTTGTTTCTGAAAATAATTCATATTTGCTTTCGGACAACTGATTTAAATTCATTTTTAGGGTTTCCCATATTTTGTGGGAGCATCTTGGCTTGGAGAACTCGTGTCATTGGTGCCTGTTTCTGAATTGACATTTGCATTTGTTGAACTGGCACATTTTGCACCTGCATTTCTCCCTGTGCTTCCGCATTTCCATTTACTGCGTCAGGTTTAAGTCTACACTTCCTCTTCCAATGCTCAAATCTATTACAAAGATGGCAAAAGGTCACTTTCTCAAGCATTGCGACATCCATACCTGAATTTGCACCAACCAAAACACCTCTATCTCTAGCCTGTGAAACACCAAACCTTCCTTGAGCACCTTTTACTCTTCCTTCTGGAACAACACCCTGTAACTCACCTTCATTTCCTGATAGATTTTACATATACTAATACATATACTCACTCACCTATACAGTGACTAAGACAACCACATACTTTTCCATACAACCTCTCTCACACTCACTTAGTCACCCATACAACCACTCATACACCCACTCACCCATACAACCACTTACACACCCACTGATGCACCGAGACAGCCACTCATGTACCCTTTCTCTCACCCATACAGACACCTATGTATCTTCTCAAACACCCATTCAGCTACTCATGCACCCTCTCATTCACCATTTACAACTGATACACCAACTCGCTCAACTATACAGAAAGTCATACACGCACTGACACACCCGCTCGCTCACCTATACAAAAACTCACACACCCACTATCTCATGTATACAGTCTTTTATATACCTAGTCACTCTTCTATACACCACTTACACACCCATTCACTTACCCATACAGGCAATTCCACAGCGAGTTACCTTAGTATATATGTTTAACACTCAGTAACTTTTAGAAAACCTGCACAATCACTGGATGATGTCATCAGTGATGCCATTTCAGATGTGATCAGTGATGTCATTTGAGAGGTCATCAGCGATGTCATGAGTGATGTCATGAGTGATGTAATATGTGAGGTCATAAGCAGTACATTGTGGGCGTGAGTTATAGTTAGCTCAGGTAACTATAACTGCAGAATTTCTCTGGTTGTGCACGAGAGAAATGTCAGCCTAACTATAACGTCCCTGTAACCTTTGTTTTTTTTCAGTGAATATATATATGAATATATATATATATAGTAAACAAGCAATGGAATATCAACAGGTCTTCAGACATCACCAAACAATGGTTTTGCCAATGCTTATTTTTGTATTATTCTCGTGTTTTGTATGGACTTTGTGACACTCACTTGTTCACCTCTCCTGTAGGGGTAACCTGGATGGCGTGGTGTTGTATTTTGGAGCAGATCCTTCACTAACTTACCGCAGCTTCAGTGGCCAGCATGCATTTCTCAGCTACAATAAATGGCTGACTCCTGCAACTAGCCTTCAGTTGGCGTGGGACCATAGCTGCCAATGTTTCAGATTGCTATGTGTGACATTTTCATAATTTCACTGTAATTATGAGTGACAGCTCAACGATTATGAGTGGCACTTTCTCGCGAGCAAAATCAAGCAAGGAAGATGAGGCAAACATATCAGTATCAGAAGTTACACCCATTTGAGCAACGAGAAACTCTAAGAACATCTTAAAACAGGTACAAAGCACCAGAAATGGAAGAGCAACAGTCAGCTGACTCATGGATGGACAGCCGGCCTTTCCCAGACAGCACGGCATTTGGCAAGCCTCAGGAGAGTGAGGGTAAGGCACACATAGCGGTCACAGGCAGGCTTTATACATTCTAAAAGTAATTAGCTCATGGTCAACCCTATACAAATCATTAGAGCCATCTGCCCCAGTCCAGCGCACCACCCGCTACTTGCCCAGCCCTGCTGGTGGCACCAGAGATCAAACCAGCCGCAGCTAGAGCTTTTGCCGCGCCGGGGCGATCCCTGAGTTTGTCGCCCAGTGATGGCCGGTGCGGGTAAGAGGGGGGGTAGGAGGCGACAGACGAGTGTGAGCGGGGGAGGTGATCCCAAGCAGTGGCTCGGGAATTTAGAGGACCGGATGGCCCAGAAGACCGTTGGATACCGAGACATGTTCTATCGTTTGTAGTTCTCGGCCAGCGATTGCGTGCGGATTCTCTGACGAATGAAGAGAAAACACTAAGAGCATGTTGGAATAGGTACAAGCGTAGGGGTGGAATCGCTCGTCCATATGCACCGGAGATTCCCCTGGGCATGTGCACGGCCTAATCAGTATGCTCCCGCTCATCCTTACAGATGATTTCCACTGCAAACTAGACATCCTGATCTCTAAATTCCTCTGGCGAGGGAAGAAAGCACGGATCAGTATCAAAAAATTAAGACTGGATAAAAATCTAGGAGGGGTAAACCTAGCGGATTTCAGAATATACCAGCTGGCTTTTCTGGCAAAACAAGGTTCATATTGGATCTCACCACCTACAGGCTACACCCCGGTCTGGCTAGAGGTGGAGAGGGCCATCCTGAATAACCTAAGCCATCTGGCACTCCTAACAACAAATAGACTATACCCCCACACCTCCAAGTCCATTTTTAAAAATACAAAAATTGCTCTACTAAGGGTAGATAAGAAGCTGGAGAATAGTATCAAAGGCTCTAAAATGGAATCACTCTGGGCCAATAGCAAGATATTGTATAAAGGCAAAAGCCTAGCCTTTGACACATGGATTGTAAAAGGTATCCTCTACCCTTACCAACTAGAAAACGCTGCATATCCTATTACATTCTCAGACCTCAAATCAAGATATAACCTAACCGACATTGAATTCTACAACTTCTTGAAAATCAGAACGGCCCTTTCAAAAGCCAAATTATCCGCCGTACAACCATCAATCTCCCTGTTTGTGACAAAGATTAACAAATTGGGTCACCAGGTCTCGCAGATCTACAAACTCCTCCGCCCAAAAACCTCTAAACTTAACGTTAAGACTCCTGCCTTTTGGGAGCAGCAGTCGACAGCCACACATAATGAACAGGAATGGTCCACACTATGGAGTTCCGTCTCACGTAATAAGATCTCCCCCGACCTCTCACAAACCTAATACTGGCTACTATACAAGGCATTTTGGACCCCTGCCCGATTATTCTCATTAGGCCTCCGAGATGACGCAACATGTTGCAACTGTAACAAAGAAACGGGGGACTTAGCCCATCTTATCTTTCAATGCTCACTACTAAAAACGTTTTGGGGGAAAATCTTTGACTTTATAAATGGTCTGTTTAGATGTACTCTAACCAAAGAATTCTCCACCCTGCCCATGGCATTTATGCGCACAGACTTGAGAACTGACTCTGATTAAGACCTACTCGACCTGTTACTAACATCTGCAGTGGAAATGGTCCTTGCCAACTGGAAGGACACGAGCAAGACATCTTACAAAGGCTGGATCAACTGGATCACCCATCTCAGAGGAGCGGACAACATAGCACTACAGAACTCTCCCTGGAAACCGTCATCCAGAAGGATGTGGAACTCTCTCGACACGTACCTAGACTCTTACGAACCTCCATGAAAAATATGATATACCGTTGCTACTCAGCCAGGTACCCTCTACGGGCGTACCACCTGAACAATTGTACCTAACTGATTTAACCCTTGTTGCCTACACTAGGCTGCTGCAGGAGGTGAGGCCTATCATACCGGTCTGCTCTTGTGCCAACATCTACATAGAATGTCAGAAGCAAATGATAAGAACCGTCATTCTTTCTTCCCTTCTCTTATCTTTCCTTCCCCCTTTCCCTTCTTCTGCCTGACTTTCTTTCTTTTTCTCTTATTATTGATCATGTGGGTTAGCTATATAAGCGGAACACACTGTCTTAGGACTCATATGCATAAACCTTGCCTTGGATAACTTATGCTAACCTTGTTACAGACTTTCTGTTTGCCCTTGTTAAAAAAAAAAAAAAATCAAAGTATTTTGAAATTTAAAAAAAAAAAAAAGGCAGCTGGGCATTTCTGAAACAATAGGGTCAAGGGTTATTGGGAAATACGTCACAGACTTTTGAACATCTTCATGTTTTTGAACAGGCACTGAGAGAGCACAGCCCTCCCTCTCACTGCAAATTGGTGTATATTCTTATAAATAAACTGGCATCCCTAATGCCGGGCCACGACAAATTTTGTCTTTCAACTCTAGGAATGCTTTTGTGCAATTGTTGTCCAATGGAAGCAGATCAGACACACCCCTGTGTGTCAGACTCAGAAAAGGCTTAGCAACTAGGGAAAGGTTTGGTATCCACTGTCTACAGCAGCCAACCATTCCCAAAAGCATCCTGACTTCTTTCTGAATTTGAGGTGGATTCATCTGGTGAATTGCTTCCACTCTCTCTGGTGACACCTTTCAAGCTCCTTTTCCAATTATGTGTCCCAGATATTGATCTTCTTTTTGACAGTACTCCTGACTATCCTCATGCAATTGCACTGTGATATAAACCTGACAAAAATCAATAACAGTAAGCCATTCTTCAGTACATGGAATGTTAAAAAAATATGTTGGCTGGATTCGGTACCATAGGACAACATGAAACAATTATGCCGTTAATCTCTTGTACTATTCTTTTCTTCTCATTTAGTTTCAGTAAACCTGTGATCAGAAAGTTGCATTAACTTCCAATCAATTCCCTCAAAAATCCTTTACTCAGTGGATCTCCAATAATTGGTGAAATTCCTGCAACTGCTTCTTGTATTAAATTGTATGATGGTGTTCTTGAATACATGCCATCTGGTTTTAATTGTACTAAAACGGGTTCTGCACGGTTTATTAATCTGACATCTTTCTCTGTGAACTCCCTTACTTCTTGGTTTACTATTTCTTTCAAATCAGAATGTAAATTTTCAACTGCCATTTAAAAAAATAATCTTACAGGTGTCCTCTGTTGGGCCATTTTAAACTGCATATCCTCATCCGGAGTCTGATATTTAACATCATCCTGTGTACAGTAAACTGTGCTGTTTAATTTGCAATACAAATGTTTTCCTGTCAGGCCTACAGTGCTTGAGTCACAAACAACAAATTAATAACTTTCCCCAAATGAACCTATTTTTGCTGGAACCTTCTCTAGAACTGGGTTTGTAATGTGTCTGTTTAAAACTCCTACAACCTGGGTATTCTTTCCTAAGTGGGGTAAGTCTGGAGCTTCCACTGTTCTCACAATGGATCTGGTAATATCAGAAATGTTGGGGCTAAAACTCTCCTTTTCAAATACAGCAACCTGTTGAAACGGGTTCTGATTTTGTTTCTGAAAATAATTCATATTTGCTTTCGGACAACTGATTTAAATTCATTTTTAGGGTTTCCCATATTTTGTGGGAGCATCTTGGCTTGGAGAACTCGTGTCATTGGTGCCTGTTTCTGAATTGACATTTGCATTTGTTGAACTGGCACATTTTGCACCTGCATTTCTCCCTGTGCTTCCGCATTTCCATTTACTGCGTCAGGTTTAAGTCTACACTTCCTCTTCCAATGCTCAAATCTATTACAAAGATGGCAAAAGGTCACTTTCTCAAGCATTGCGACATCCATACCTGAATTTGCACCAACCAAAACACCTCTATCTCTAGCCTGTGAAACACCAAACCTTCCTTGAGCACCTTTTACTCTTCCTTCTGGAACAACACCCTGTAACTCACCTTCATTTCCTGATAGATTTTACATATACTAATACATATACTCACTCACCTATACAGTGACTAAGACAACCACATACTTTTCCATACAACCTCTCTCACACTCACTTAGTCACCCATACAACCACTCATACACCCACTCACCCATACAACCACTTACACACCCACTGATGCACCGAGACAGCCACTCATGTACCCTTTCTCTCACCCATACAGACACCTATGTATCTTCTCAAACACCCATTCAGCTACTCATGCACCCTCTCATTCACCATTTACAACTGATACACCAACTCGCTCAACTATACAGAAAGTCATACACGCACTGACACACCCGCTCGCTCACCTATACAAAAACTCACACACCCACTATCTCGTGTATACAGTCTTTTATATACCTAGTCACTCTTCTATACACCACTTACACACCCATTCACTTACCCATACAGGCAATTCCACAGCGAGTTACCTTAGTATATATGTTTAACACTCAGTAACTTTTAGAAAACCTGCACAATCACTGGATGATGTCATCAGTGATGCCATTTCAGATGTGATCAGTGATGTCATTTGAGAGATCATCAGCGATGTCATGAGTGATGTCATGAGTGATGTAATATGTGAGGTCATAAGCAGTACATTGTGGGGGCGTGAGTTATAGTTAGCTCAGGTAACTATAACTGCAGAATTTCTCTGGTTGTGCACGAGAGAAATGTCAGCCTAACTATAACGTCCCTGTAACCTTTGTTTTTTTTCAGTGAATATATATATGAATATATATATATATATAGTAAACAAGCAATGGAATATCAACAGGTCTTCAGACATCACCAAACAATGGTTTTGCCAATGCTTATTTTTGTATTATTCTCGTGTTTTGTATGGACTTTGTGACACTCACTTGTTCACCTCTCCTGTAGGGGTAACCTGGATGGCGTGGTGTTGTATTTTGGAGCAGATCCTTCACTAACTTACCGCAGCTTCAGTGGCCAGCATGCATTTCTCAGCTACAATAAATGGCTGACTCCTGCAACTAGCCTTCAGTTAGCGTGGGACCATAGCTGCCAAGGTTTCAGATTGCTATGTGTGACATTTTCATAATTTCACTGTAATTATGAGTGACAGCTCAACGATTATGAGTGGCACTTTCTCGCGAGCAAAATCAAGCAAGGAAGATGAGGCAAACATATCAGTATCAGAAGTTACACCCATTTGAGCAACGAGAAACTCTAAGAACATCTTAAAACAGGTACAAAGCACCAGAAATGGAAGAGCAACAGTCAGCTGACTCATGGATGGACAGCCGACCTTTCCCAGACAGCACGGCATTTGGCAAGCCTCAGGAGAGTGAGGGTAAGGCACACATAGCGGTCACAGGCAGGCTTTATACATTCTAAAAGTAATTAGCTCATGGTCAACCCTATACAAATCATTAGAGCCATCTGCCCCAGTCCAGCGCACCACCCGCTACTTGCCCAGCCCTGCTGGTGGCACCAGAGATCAAACCAGCCGCAGCTAGAGCTTTTGCCGCGCCGGGGCGATCCCTGAGTTTGTCGCCCAGTGATGGCCGGTGCGGGTAAGAGGGGGGGTAGGAGGCGACAGACGAGTATGAGCGGGGGAGGTGATAGACGACGAGCGGGGTTAAGGCGTTAGATGACAACGAGGGAGAATACATTTTTTTAAAAAGAATACTTACCTTGCGCTCACTGACGCCGTCCCCCAAAAAATGCTGCCGCCCCCCCAGCTATGCCACTGCATAGAACATCAGCATGTAGGGGACTGAGTCACCATACCACATCAGTATCTATGAGCCAGAGGCCGACTGGTTATAGTGCCTCACTTGCCCTGCTAACCTTTCCAGAGAGACAAGTGATTTAGCACCCCAGAACACAACACTCCTGACACACTTTTGCTCTCTCACTCATACTTGTCCACAATAAGATAAAAAATGAGACACGAAGGAAGTTTACAATGTTTATTTAAACTACCGTGCTCTAAGATGCAATAATTGCGCCACAATTATTAAACAGATACATTCCAATAATGTCATCAACATGGTTAATAAATCATGTACAAGAAAGAGTCCTGTCATGTTATCTGACAGCTCTGCCTAAACCCTCCACTTCTAAAGCTAAGTGGTTATAGATTATAGATCTCTGGGTTCGGTGGCGGACCCCGTACCTTAGCATACATAGGGGGATGTTCTACATCTTGGCTGATGCAGCGCTCTTGTCTCGGGACCTTCGCTCAGTGAACCTGTTGTTTTCCAGAACCCTGTCCCTAGATATATGAAAGGATATGTGTATTCAAAACATCAGCTGCACTCTCCTATTATGTCTAGGTGCTAGTGTCTGACCAGAGAAAATAACAAGGGGCGATGTTGTTTGACCTTGCTTAGGCTGTTCAGACTAAATCCCAGGAAACTAATAAAATGCGAAAACATGTGTTCTGTGTGAAAATACAACGAGGCACAAAAGCAAGCGTATATTTAGTAACTGTGTGCAAAACCAAAGCGGCCTACAATGTGCATGGTTAGGCTAACATAAGGAAAATGACAATGGGCCATGTAAGAAACACACAACACCCTCCCTTTGGTCAGAATAATAGCACGATAAAACACTAAAAAATACTAATGTTCTTAAAGCTACCTATGACAGCCTGAGCAAAAAAGCGCCGGGCCTGGATGGGGTGCCCATGGACTTATTTAAAGAGGACCCAGGATTCTGGTCACTGGTACTGACGTCTGCCTTTAATACAGTTTGTAGCAAGGGGATATTACCCTCTTGGAGCCTTTCAAACGTTGTACCTATCTTTAAAAAGGGTAATGCCAACGACCCTAGGTGCTACCAACAAATATCCCTGCTTGACTCAACCACTAAAATAATTGAGTGGTTTTAGATCGACTTTTATTGTGGACAAAGGAGAATAACATCATATCGCAGGTTCAATATGGTTTCCGTAAGGGCCTCGGTACCATTGAGCAGTGCTTAAACTTACATCTCATCGTGGCCAAATATAAATATGCAAGGGGCATCCCAATCCATTTTGCGTTTATGGACCTATCGAGCGCCTTTGATTGCGTAAATAGGTCAAAATTGTGGGCAATCCTTGAACTTATGGGTCTTGAGGCAGACCTGGCGTCTTCTCTTAGACGTTTACACCGGGATCTCAGTAAGATTTGGCGAGGCCGGAGAGTGTACATCTCCATTAAAAATCAAGTGAGGAGTACGCAAAGGTTGCATACTCGCCCCCATACTCTTTTTTATTATGTATTAATGATTTGGAGAGGACACTAGATGTTGTTGGGGCAGATGTACCGCTCGTTGAAAATAAAGCCGTGCCTGCCTTATTATATGTGGATGACGCGATGCTTCTTGCTAGAACGGCGAACGGTATGAAGATATTACTCAGTAACTTTGTGAAATTCATGAAGGGTCTTGACTTGGAAACAAATTACTCCAAAACGTTCGTTATGGTGTGCGGTCAGAGGAACACTAAAACTAGTACCCAATCGATTGAAGGGAAAAAATTAGACCGGGTATCCTCTTTTCCTTATCTTGGATTGGATTTCGATGATGCTTGCACATGGTCCGCGTGTCTTAGAAGTAGATTCACCCGATTTTCTCGTGCGGTCGGCACCATTTTCTCTCTTGCTGCTTGCATTGCTAGAAAGCCATTGGCCCCATTAATAGAAATGTATAAAAGGAAATGCCTTCCAACTTTGACGTATGGCATGGAGGTATGGGGTTACAGGGATGTTGCTGCCATCCATGTTGAGGAAAATAGATTTTGCCGCTGCCTGTTGGGCTTTTCTCCCGCGACACCCCACTTCCCCCTACACCAAGAATAAGGCCTTGAGTATGTTCAGGACCTTAATGGGGCCACACCTGTACTACTTTGGTGTTTTATTTGGTCAAATAAGGAAGCCGAGCTCAACCGTGCAGTTGTTAGAGATTGTCTGGCTTGCGACCATGGATTGAACATTCTGTGGCTAAAGTATATAAGAGATACCACTTCGGCTCTGAGTTGTGCAAACTTGTTTGAGAACCCGGAAAGTATCACCAAGAAAGACAAAAGCTGGACCCAGGAATGCTTTTCTACACGCAGACAGGCCTCTAGGGAGGCTGTGGAAATGGTGAAGCTGTCTGTAAGAGATTATTGTTTGGTGCAGATGACAGCTGGGATCGTCCTATACCTATTATTTGTGCAGAACGTGTACGAACGCAACTAACTGACTCATTTTAGGTTAGAAACAATACGCTGGATGTTGTGTTTCCCCTTAGGGCAATACTCTCCAAACGATATCTGTATTTGCCCGTGTGATGAGCAATCAAACCAGACCTTATTGCACTTTGTTTTCTTTTGTAATTTTTATCTCCCTTGTACCAGGAAATTTTTATTGCCTCTGTTGCACCGGCCGCAAATTAACTAAGTGCAAAGCTGCTTTGCCTTCTTACAGCAGCTAAATGACCAAGATACCTGTTATTTGGTTGGCCGATTTTTTAGGTGCATTTTACATGTGAGAAAGGCAATGTTATTTTAAACAGTGAACGCTGAATTCTACTTGTACCTTAAGACGTGGCTTTTGTGATTGTATTCTATTACATTATTTCACGTTTGGAGAACAGGTCTTTTTTTATGGCTTTTGTGCCTGGTATATATTCTATTTTTATTGATGCATTTGAACTTTTTTTTTTAATATTTGATTGTTTTTTATATTAATCCATGTGTGTTTTAAATCATGTACGTCTTTTATGATCATCTGGGAAATGATTGAATAAAGATTATTGGATTTGAATGTAATAGGAAGATAAACAAACTCAAAGCACAATTCATAAAATTATATTGGGAAAGCTAGAAAATGCATTGTCAAGTTTGAAAAATAGTGAAATTATGGTCCTTCGGGGGAATCCACAATGTCACTAGCAAATTCAAAGGCTAAGGACTCCACAAAGGAGTCCAACTCTGCAGAGGACGATCGACTAACAGCCCAAATTACAAGTTCCAAAGAACAGACATGGTCCTCCTTCTCAGCCGATGCTGAGATAGTTACTGGGTAACCTGTATCCGTGTTAGTAGAGGCTGTATTCTGTGATCCATTTGCCGATTCACACATTTCCTCAAAGGTTAGTGGCTCAAACCTCACATTGTGAAGAAGCCGCAAATCCAAGGGACAGTCCTGAAAATGGGTCGCTAAGGGACTCAATAGCAGTTCAATGTCCACAGCAGTGGGCATCTGCAAAGCCAGGAAAATATCCAGTGCCCATTTAATGGGGCACCAGAGGTAGTGGAGCACGGGTTGTACGCAGGTAAACCAGGCAGGCCAGAATGTTAACGACCAATCAAGATCCAGTTCTTGTAGTAGAAATATTCCAAAATACTAAAGCATCCGCTCACAATAGTGTTGGAGCGGTTGTAGTTCTAGGGGGCTTGCAAATGGAACATCCATTGCGGGGAAGCAGAAATAGAATGACAATGCCACAAATGAGGAATAACAGCAGCGGAAATCCCCCGAACACACTGGAAGAATTTAATTAATAAAAGCCGGTATTGTTCCAAAGACAGTTAGGAAAGAACTGACTGGCCTGGAACCAACAACCTTAAAATAAATCTGCGAGACCAGTCGTGTTAGATGCATTAAAAATTTGATGCACTAATTCGCCAAAACACAGGGGGGGTTTCTGTTTAACAATGACTGTATTTCACTAGAAGTTCTAGCCACCTGCAATTCAAAGGTTTCGCGAGCAGATGTGAGAGCCACCTCTTTTTGAAACAAAAATGCTTTGAGTCTGTTTAGCTTGTCGAAATCTGCCTTGAAAGTTGGAATTGAAGGCCACAATGAGCTATCTGAAATCCCATGCGCAGGGGGGAACAGGACGTTGTTGCAACAAGTGGCGAGCTGTGAAATGAACAAGATGTAGGGGACTCCAGCTCGGATTCTGCAATAGTCTTGATTACTAAGCATTTGAAAGGACCATAATAAGTGGGAGAAATGCGGAACCGGTATTCCTTTTACATAACAGGCCAAATTTGGTGCTGAAGCATCACATGCACCGTGGATCTTAACATGTTTGCAAACGAGTGAATGTCCGACAGAAGAGTCGCATTCCTCTCCAATAAGGAAAACTTCCTTATTGGTACATTCACAACAATAGAAGAAGGGAAGTGACCATAACTCATGAATTACGCTGCCTCCTAGGGGTTCATATTTACCAAACAGAAAATGTTTCATGCAAGCTGAGAACTGAAATATCGAAATAGGTAAAGAGATAACACTGTGTATCAACCAGACAGCTGAAGGTGTTTCAGCTATAGTGAATGGAAGCTGTACTAACTTCTCTAAATGTAGCATTGTGTAGGTTGTGTCTTTCAATTGCCATCAATTGTTGTTTGTGTGTTAAATTAAAGGGCAAGAACAAATTACTGCAATTCAAATAGCGCCATGGTACGCGCCCATTCTTAAAGGTGTGAAGCGTCCGGCTAAACTGCATAATAGACTTTGCCCATGATACAATGTTGACATGTCAATTTGCATAATATCAATAACAGACGAAACAATGTTATTTAAATTATAAATATGAGAAGACAGCATATTAATACTATTATCAAGCCTGCAGGATGGTGTCATTCAAGAAGATCATTTGTGTTGGAATAAAGCAGGCTCGAAATAAGGTTCCTGTTCCCTGAACCTGCCAAGGTTTCGTTCCCCATATCGATTTTAGATCAATGGTGTTTTTTCAGAAATCATATCCTTTAAGTGCTAACAGGTTGACAAACAAAGCTGTGTATATGAGCTTGGTCTGTGTAAGCATATATTTTTTTGGTAGGGTAGGGACTAATTTGAAATGATGTGGGTTCTAAAGTGTCATATCCTAGAAAATACGTAAATTTGTCTTTATCCATTTTAGAGCTCCCTTGTGGGGTAGTCGGACAATGTTCCCATTGTGTATAGTTAGAAAGTTTACGTTGACTACCAGCTCGGTGTAGAACATGATTTCCATAATGGTAATAACAGAACATATCAACATAGCTAGCAGAATTGAGGTATAGGTCCTCTGATTCAAAAACAGTGTAATATTACAGCTCCGAAAGCATAGAATGTACGATTTCAACATCCCAATCATGTGAATGTAACCCAGGTACTATTACTTCAGCCATAGAAACTTTGAACACATATGGTATCTGCAGGATCTCCGTAGGGCTGAACATATCGAAAGGGACTTTATCCCAAACAATTCCATCAGTCACTGGAACAGCTGAAATGTAGACGAGGGACATGTCTCTTTTCAGTATATGCGAAGAAGAATGGGGGGCAAACACCTCGTCGACCAGTTCTGGGAAGTGGTGGACATTGATCAACAGGAAAAAGAAACAATCACAAATCCAATCCACATAAACAAGAAAACCAGAAAACCAGGGAAAGTATGATCCAAACATGTATCCAAGGCAGGGCTAGATAAGTGCGTTTCAGGCATGAAATGAAACCACAGACCCATATTGGCAGCACAACAGGAAGCGGTGTTTGCACTTGTGGGCTACCAAACTTATTTAGGAAACAAACCTGACTGCCTGCCCAGTCCTGTATCGCAAACAATTGGGAAAATCATTCTTGCACTCTCCGTGATGCCATCATGTCACGTGAATGAGAGCCAACGAGCACAGCTGAGCCAGCCCCCAAGCCTGCAGCTATCAGTCTGTCAATCAAACACGCTGTGACTGCCAGAGCATCACGCAGTTCGTGCTGCTTTGCACAGTGCTAATTATAGCAGAGCTGGGCTCTATAAATGCGTGACTTTGCATTTTAGTGTAGTGATGCATACCACCACACCAAAATGCGTTAGTGTAAAGCCTGATGCGTGGTACTTGGCAGGGCTGAATATTTCAGTGCCTGCAGCCTCTCATGATGAATGCTGCATGAGTCGGGACCGGACTTGTGGCCGCAGTGACTTGTTGTGGCCAGCCCGTGCCATGGCTCGCTCTGTGAGACGAACACTCTCAGGTCTGTAATCTATTTATCCTTGTTCAAAATATATTTAATTTAGTCATCAGCGGGGTCAAACTTTTAAGCCAACAACAGTACAATATATATTAAGAGCGTCACTGAGTGTCTAAGCCTCAGCTCACTGCTCTCAGGCATGCTGCGTTTGCGCCGCGGCAGGCTAACGGCTCTCGGACTACTCAGCTGACAGACAGTGGAGTCCGTCTGTAAATTATAAAGTTCTTGACAATATTGTGACGCACGATAGTTGGAACCATTAATTGTGCAGGCTAGGACTACATTAACTACTCCTCTCCCTCGACCCGATAATAATTAAGAACGCAGACCAGGAACCCTGCCCGTTGTTTAACCCCCTTTCGGAGCATCCTTCTTTTCCTTCTTTAAACATGCAAAAGGGCTGATTTTTGACCGACTTTCTAATTATTTGTTCTTCTTGGAAGCGTTCAGTCCTTTCTTTTGGTTTCTCATAAGTGCTTTGGCCCGTGCGTTTTTAGTATTTCCTAATCTCTTCACGATGCTTGGGCCCGCACAGTAATTATTAACCTCCTTTTTACAGCAAAGCGCTTTCTCCAGCAGTAGGGGCCTGCAATTGTTTACAATGCGTGGGTCCATATAGAATCTGTTTGAAAAAGGCTTGTGACGCTTTTCTCGGCTGAAGCGGCAGCATGTAAGGAGAGTCTGATTTTGGCTGTTTGTTTTTATGCAGCGTAGGGTCCTGTGTATACTTGCACTTAAACGCCTGGACTTCTGGCAGTGCAAGGTCCCTCACCAATGAAGTTGAGGACTGTAAGATTTGCCATAGTAATGAAAGGTTGCGTGAACATATCCTTTCATGTGCAACCCTAACACAGAATAACATTCAGTCTTCGCCTATATCCTCGGGCGTGCAACTTCGAAGCCCAATTACTGGAGGTGTACTTTTTGGCAACTTCAAGTGACGGCAAGGCATAATTCATTAAGTACTACCACTCACTTGCTGTAGCTAATTCTGGGACCTTAAAGAAAGCCCATTTCAAGGTTTTTAGGGCTTCAAACAATCCATGGTCAACATATTTAACAATCTCAGTCAACAAATTGAAGGTAGATCTTGAAACATTAGCAACAATTAATTCATATCATGCTATTAAACTGGTTCTTAAAAACAGGCACAGGGCCTGTGCAGGGAAGCGAACTTCGAAAAGATTTGGAACATCCCATAGGCACACTATATTATAAATTCTTATGCGGCACCAAAGAAACAGCCTTATCTAAAGCAGGCCTTAACCAGAAACTAGACATCTAATACAACAGGCCAATCAACCCTGGTCCAATTGCTTGCATGTTCTGTGAGGACCTCTTGTTTCTCCTTTTGTAGTGTGAAGCCATGTAGAGAATAGTAGTCTGCCCACAACGTGACTGATAACACAGCTTGGTATCAACAAAAGTTTACTTAAATTTGATTACTTAAATTAAAATACAAACATAAACCCAATAACCGTTAACATCGTATGAGAGACTCTCGCTCTATTAGCTGTGTGTAGCATGAGAGGTTTCGCTTCACGGTGACCTCAGGTGCTACTACTGGGGAAATAAAGGCGTATTGAGCGACCGCTTTCTGTTCATGCTACCTTTAACTTTTCTTTCTGGTGATCTGAGATTCAAGTCCTGTCGGAACTGTAGGGCTTGTCTCAGGTGGCAGTCTGTGCCTGCCACTGCGACATTATTGCACCAGTGAACTGGCCGAATGACGGGGAGGGCAGGCCCTCTGCAACAGTTATGGCTCTGCTCACCATCAGGCCATGCAGAGCCTGGAACAGTTGTTGTGCTACGATAGGGGTTGCTACTGGCCACGTCACTCTTGCAGTAACTTTGACACTTCTTTGCAATGGAGTCAAAAGCCAAATCCATCGGACAATGCTTGCCCCTTGTGTCTCGCTGTCAGCCTAATGGAAAATAGTGCAGCCAGATGCCACAAGCCACAGAGAAAGATGGCGCGCAGATTTCTCAAAATGTGAAGTAAGTAGTGAGACAGTGTGCAGTGCACTAAGCCACCCGTGGCAGAGTGCGTGAGTCAATTAAATTCCTTGGTAGCGTGTGATCAGGCAGCTGCCTGCAGTCAGTGGGTGCCAGTCGTACAGCGTGTGTCACATTACAACAGTTACTCTAAGGTGACACTGTTTCTCGTTGCACAAATGGGTGAAATTTGTGAATATTTGTATGTTTCCCTTGCCTCCATTGCTTGATTTTGCTCGCGAGAAAGTGTCACTCATAGTTATTGAAATGTCACTCATAATTACACTGAAATTAAGGAAATGTCACACATAGCAATGTGAAACCTTGGCAGCTATGGGTATTGTGGACAAGCACTACTCAGGGTTCCCGCATATAAGTACCTGACCAAACGTTGGTGGCGCCATGTTGCAAGAATTCTGCTCAGGAACAGAACTATGCTTGCAACCATAGAACATCAGTATATAGGGGACTGAGTCACCATATCACATCAGTATCTAGGAGCCCGAGGCGACTAGCTATAATGCCTCACTTGCCCTCCTAACCTTTCCAGGGAGACAAGTGTTTTGGCACCCAAGAACACAACACTCCCGACCCTCACAGAGATCGCAGTAACAGGATACACCCTTTCGCTCTCTCACTCCTACTTGTCCACAATAAGATAAACAAGCATTTGCAATGCAATAGGTCTCGCATTTACGAGAGTTTGAGCTATTGGCAATGCAATAGCTTAATCTCTCGCAAATGAGAGAAATATTGCATTGGAAATATTTTTATGTTTACTAGAGTCCAGGCGGCGCTTTCACATTTATGGAGGCTGCGCCCCTTTCTTTAGACAAGCCTTGTCTAAAGAAAGGGGCGTGGCCAACATTAAAGTGAAACTGCGGCATGGGGCACTGTGACAAAAAAAAGCATCTGTTTGTCAAGTTGACAAACAGATTTTGTTTTTGTAAAAGCGCCCTTGCCACGCTTTCACTTTAATAGCGGCCGCACACCCTTCTTTAGACATGGCTTGTCTAAAGAAAGGGGCACGGTCTCCATGAATGTGAAAGTGCCGCATGGGTGCTAGTAAACAAAAACAAAAACAAAAAATAAGTAAGCGCGGCCGGTATACTTAAAACGGACTACGTTGCCAAAATAAATAATGAAGCACGGCCGCTATACTTAAAGCGGACCGCCATTAGTAAATAAAATAAAAGCTGCTCACAGCTAAGATAAAGCAGACGTGTAACAAGACAAGTAAAAGGTCCAGTCATTATGGGAGGTAACAAATGCAGGCAAGGCGTTACCAAGGAGGGACTATCAAGCCTAATAACTCGGAAGCCAGTGTTTATGAAGGACAATGACACAAGCCAATTACAAATATGGGCAGAGAGTGGGCGGGGCTTCAAAGCCATACTCCAATATTGCATGCCTCGCAGCAGGGCATGCGCTGCCCAGGCTCGACCTAAAAAGGAGCAATCCCATCCACCCCCGTTCATTAGGTGGTGGAGAGACACAGTGCCTCCAGCTGCTACTGAAGGAACTCTGTGTTCCTCCTCAGAGTTTTGTGGGCAGATTCTTGGAGGAAAGTAGATATGGCCCAGTACTGGTGTGGGTACCTACGTCAGGCCATCACCCAGCCAGTATGTGGTTAAAGCCCAGTACTATCCCAAGGGAGAGTTAGGACTGATATCTGTTGTCAACAGGCTGGAGGGAAGATATCATTAAATACATTTAGGACATCTGGGCATGCGTGGGGCTGGGGTGGGAAATGCATCTCTATGGCATTCTGCAAAACGAGCTTTCTGTCCCACTGCTGATGGCATCAGAGGGTGTCCTCCCTCCAACCTCACACCAGTCAAGAAGGACAGTTAGACTGTTCGGCTTAGTTGCTGGAAAACTATGTTCATAAGCAAACTTTCAGGTTAGTTCCTGTCCCAGGAGCAATAGGAAATGTAAAGAAAGATATATGTCAGGTTAACTTGATCTCTATGATGGTTTCAATTCATTTAAATTTGTACGTAAAAAAGACATTAAGTCGTTGTGTCGAATACTTATATGGATTAACACCATTTGCCACATCTAAATAAATGAATACATTGAATTAAAAACCATGGCAATATTAGAGGGCAGATTCATTTACTTTACAAGGTACACCAGTTTCATTTAACCTCTGAGAGGCTGTTCTCTCTGATCGGCCTAGTTCACTCTTTTTACACGAGTGCTCACAATGCGCTAACAATCCCCTGTGTCATTGTGACTGTTTGGCTAATATTATGAGCTTACCACTTGTTTGCGTAACTTTCACAACATGACACAGGTGAACTGAGCATTTAACAATAATATGTTGAAAATCCTGTGCACTTTTATAAGCATAGCAATATTGAATTTGATTATTATTAATGCCCACAGTATACTCTTTGAAAAGAGGGCAGCCTGTGCTGAGATAGGCCTACCTGACCGAACAATATTGCAGTATTGAGATTTCCACATGACTTTATTTTGGGGTAAATAAGATGTATGCGACTGGAGCTTCTTAAAGAGTTGGCCTGGCTTAATCGTTTTGATGATTGAACTCAAATGTGTGAATTAATCCATTCCGGGCAGCCATTCTCTCTCACCCTCACTCGGGCTGTGCTCACTTTTGGAATAGCCTTCGGTGTACGTTTTGTCCTCTTCATCTGCTGACCTTATTTCAGTTTGCCATACACACTGTCACATACATGCAGGTGCATGCACACCTTCAGACCAAACACACACACATGGCTATACAGACACATGCAGACCAGCAAATTCACCTGGTGGTAGTTGTACCCAGCAGTACGACGCTGTTTCAAACACACAGGTCAAGTACTGCTGTGGTGGCAGCAGTACAGACTTTTCTTTCAGAGGGCAGGTGCATCACTCACACAGTGAAAGAGAAGGACCAGCATGAGCAGCGGATGTGCAAATGTCACTCAAACAAAAAAGAAACAGCCTGAGTGGAAGTAGGGCAAGTTTCACTGCATACAATTCAAATACAGTAAGCATCCCTTGCTCAGGCAAAACAGTAAAGGCACACCCCCTACAGCCTTCTTTCACATGCAGGACAGCTACAATGAGGGGGCAACATAGTGCATCAATCAATCAATCAATCAATCATGTCACTTATAAAGCGCACTACATACCCGTGAGGGTCTCAAGGCGCTGGGGGAAGAGGGGGTGGTGCTGCTACTGATCGAAGAGCCAGGTCTTGAGGAGTCTTCTGAAGGCCAGTAGGTCTTGGGTCTGTCGGAGGTTGGTGGGGAGGGTGTTCCAGGTCTTGGCGGCGGTCGTTTTCCGGATGCGGGTGACTGTGGCGAGGGCGAGGCTGGTCGAGCGGAGCTGGCGGGTGGGGGTGTAGAAGCTGAGTCGTCTGTTGAGGTAGGCTGGTCCGGAGTTGTGGAGTGCTTTGTGTGCGTGGGTGAGGAGCTTGAAGGTTATCCTCTTGTTGACAGGGAGCCAGTGCAGGTCTCTCAGGTGGGGTGTGATGTGGCTGCGTCGGGGGATGTCGAGGATAAGACGTGCAGAGGCGTTCTGGATGCGTTGCAGCCGTCTCAGGAGCTTAGCCGTCGTTCCTGCGTAGAGGGCGTTTCCGTAGTCCAGCCTGCTGGTGACGAGGGCCTGGGTGACTGTTTTTCTTGTTTCGGTGGGGATCCACTTGAAGATCCTGCGGAGCATTCGGAGGATGTTGAAGCAGGATGAGGAAACGGCGTTGACCTGCTTAGTCATGGAGAGGGTGGGGTCGAGGATGACCCCTAGGTTGCGTACGTGGTCGATGGGTGGCGGGGCTGTTCCCAGTGATGTTGGCCACCAGGAGTCGTCCCAGGCTGAAGGGTTGGAACCAAGGATGAGGACCTCCGTCTTGTCCGAGTTCAGCTTCAGGCGGCTGGTCCTCATCCATTCGGCGACGGCCTTCATTCCTTCGTGGAGGTGGGCTTTGGCGGTGTGAGGGTCTTTGGTGAGGGAGAGGATCAGCTGGGTGTCGTCGGCGTAGGAGATGATGTTGAGGTTGTGCTGTCGGGCGACGTGGGCCTCACACATAAAGTGGGTACAACCTGAGTCCAGCCTTAGCCTCGCCCTAATTAGTTCCTCTTGCCTTTACTCGTCCCCCATTTTCCCCTAATGATGAGTCTTTCCTCTTTCTAGCTCTAAGCACAGTCGTCAAATCCTAGTAATTGACTGTTTCCTTTCAACACGTAGTAGTTTAAAATCATTGTATTTTCCGGTGAGTGTGATGCAAATGTTGCTGTCATAATGTTGTTCAATGTGAGTAATGTCATTTTGAGTCCACTACTAAAGTTTCTCTGGGATCATACATATTTTGTGATTGCAAAGATATGTTTCCTGTCTACTTTGTAAGTTTCACTCTGAATTCAAGAAACCTGTATTTTGATATTTTTGCAGATGCCTACAACACAAGATGTTGTACTGCAGAGCAAAGGAACTAGACTTACTTTGACCAGGTAAGGTAAATCATGTGTGTCTCAAAGGTCGCGTGCTAATGGCATATTAAGAGCGGATACGGACGCGCTATCCAGGCTTCCTTAGACACAACTGGAGGCGCTCGTGTTTAAACCATACATTATATTAAAAGAAGTGAAACGAAAACATGTTTAACAGTTCACAAATGTAGAGGACGTTCATTACCGCATTCCGATCCAATCTCAGCACTTGTTTCACGATGACGCCAAGCACCATGTGACACTGATTAGCAGACAAGCTCAAGCGAAGACCACTTGCCATAAACATGCATCTCCCAGTCCATTATCTAATCGCTGGGAATTCTGCCACTCTTTTACCAGAAGACCTCACCGTATTTCCTATAGTATGTGCTTTATTTTCTAAACTGAAAAAACTAAGACTTGTGGTGGATTCTGTATGCATGCTGTTAAAGTGGCGCCTTTGATTTAGTCCGCTTGCTATGACAAATGTTTACATACTGCTGGTATATTTAAACAAGTGCCTCCTTGCATACCAACTGGGGTTTCGTTTTCTTTGAGGCGGGCAAGGAGAAAAGAAAACAATCATTTGCAATGCAATAGGACTCGCATTTACGCGAGACCTATTGCATTGCAAACGGGAGTGCGGGCGGGGGGGTCATGGGGGCGAAAGCTCAGACAGCGGGAGTGCGGGCGGGGGATGCGAGAAGGCACGGACAACGGGAGTGCGGGGGAGGGGGAAGAAGGCACGGGCAACGGCAGTGCGGGCGGGAGGGGGCGAGAAGGCACGGACAACGGGAGTGCGGGCGGGGGGAGGGGGAGAAGGCAAGGACAATGGGAGTGCGGGCGGGGGAGCGGGAAAAAATAGTGCTTCTAAATAACCCGTACCGTACAGTGTAACACTCGAAGTAAAAGGGCCAATAGCCATGGGAGGGTACAAATGACGACATGGCCATAATAAGGCGGGACTAACAGGCCTCATAATCAATCAGAAGACAGAATTTACGAAGGACAAAGACAGAAGCCAATGAAAAATATGGGCGGAGAGTGAGGGCAGCTTGTCTCCCATACTCTACTACTGCATGCCTCGCAGAGCGAGCAGTGCATGCGCACTGCCGCTAAAGCTCGACCTCAAAAGAGACACGAAGGATGGTGACAATGTTTATTTGAACTATCGTGCTCTAAGATGCTTTAATTGTGCCACAATTATAAAACAAATGTATGTCAATAATGTCATCTACATGGTTAATAAACCATATACGAGAAAGAGCCCTGTCATGTTATCTGACAGATCTGCCTAAACTCTCCCCCACCAGTAGCGGCACGTCCCCTGCCAAAGTGAGGGGGGTCGGGCCGGAGGAGGGAGGTGAAAAGGGTTTTGCTACAAAAAACCCCAGCAATATAAACTTACCTTAACGCTGCCGCTGCTGCTGTCTCCTGCGCATCGGATCTTCATGCTTCTGGCTCTGGGGCTGGGCACCAGAACGCCAAGTATGTAGCCACATGTTGTAAGGGGGATGCAACTGTTTACACAGGTGAGCTGACATAGCACCTACATCTCACTGTTTAGACAACAGCACTCTACATGTTGGGATATATTCTTGCCCATATATACAATGTTAAAACATATACAAACAGTCCTGGAATACAACCTACTATTACTGTTGAGGACAGGATAGCCTGCAGTGTCACACAAGGCATGGGGCCACTTAATAGCTAAGTACTTGCTACGAGTTGAAGCAAAAGTTACTTTGCTACCAAGTTACAACTAATCTGCAGTAGGGGAAGGGGATTTCTAGGAATAATGAGGATCGAAATCAGGTGCGACTTGTGTTCATGGACAAAAGGGGCGTTGCCCTGTCAGCCTCGGGGTAGAGGCAAGAATAGGGGAAGTAAACACAGATCAGCTGAAAAGAAATTACTGCTCTGAGGCGGTGTGCTGAATCTCCTGAGTGAACTCAAGTGAACTTTTCAGATGACCAACTGCGCAAGCGCCAGACGAGCTAGGTTTTCTTTGACCTGCAGGCACAAACTACAGCAGTGACATCACATGAGAGGGAGTGCTGAATTAGAATGCCATGGATCCTGTTGCTTTTGGGGCGCATAAACGGTGGCCCTGGCAGGGGTTAAAAAACTCCATGCGCTTCAATGGCTGGGGGTGGGGCAGGATAAGGAGGAAGTGGGTGGCAACAGTTTGTTGATTATCACAGAGGGGCAGGCTGTAGGAGGGGTGCAGGGGGCTGCTATCCTGGCAGTAACACGTGTTTAGTACTGCATTTAGTTTCACTTTGAAAAAAACATTATGCAGCTGAGCACACAGAGAGCTCCTTATCTTGACCGTACAGGCCCCAAGTAAAGGAAGGAACCAACTGCGGACAACAATTGCACTAGTGGACTAAGAGGTAAGCAGTTAAGCCTCTTCATCAGGGGCTTTGTCACCTCGCACCACCACCTCCCTGCTTTAGCAGCTACAGAGGGAGTAGGGTTCCTGATGGGCTTCTTCTGTCTGCAGCTTGGCAGACAAAGGCTCATAATGAACTTGAGAGGGTGAGTGAGTGAAAGGAAGGAAGGGTGGGTGGATGGATAGATGAATGAGTGAAAGGATGGATGTAAGAATGGAAGAGTGGAAGGGAGAGACGGTATATGAGTGAAAGAGAGGATGGATAGAATAGATAGGTGAAAGGGTAAATGGATGGAGGAGTAAAAGTATGGATTGAAGGATGATGAGAGAAAGGATGGAAGAATGAGTGAAAGGATGGATGCATGAGTGGAAAGTGTAAAAGAATGGGTGAGTGGATGAATGGATGGAGTGAAAATATGGATGGATGAGCAAAAGGATGGATGAGTGAAAGGATGTATGTAAAGATGGATAAGTAAAACAATTGAATAGATGAGTGAAAGGCAGGATAGATGGATGTCTGGATGAAAGGATGGATGGATGGATGAGTCAAAGGGTGAATTGATGGATGAATAGATGGGATAGATGGATGAGTGAGTGAGTGAAAGGATGGATGGCTGAATGAAAGGGTACATGGAGGGATGTATGAGTGGATTGATGGATGGAAAGATAGATGGATGAAAGGGTGGACAGGTGGATGAGCCAAAGGGAGGATGATGGATGGGTGGTGGGAAAGGATGGATAGATGGAGCGAAAGGTTGGATGGATAAGTGAAAGGATGGATGGATGAAAGGGGGGTGGATAAATGAAAGCATGGATGATTGAATGAGTGGATTGGTTTGATGGATGGGTGTCCCTGGACCAGTGGCAGCTCCCCTTTATGGGCTCCACAACACCCTCCTTGTTTTGTGGTCCATTTTTATTGTATCAAGAGTGAATAATTCTTCACTCTTGGTACAATAAAAATAAAACGCAGATCTACTTCAGGTCCAGCAACAAACTGAGGCAGCGAGTGACATTGTTAGATTGCTGACACAGGTGCATGAAGGTGCTTGCGCCATCCCAGCAGTGAGCATGTCTGTGTGACTGTGTGTGAATTAAAGTGAAAGAGAGTCAGTGAAGGAGTAAGTCAGAGTGAGTGAGAATGAGTGACAGTAAAGACAAATATGTGTGAAAAAGATTGTGAGTGAGTGAGGGAGAATGACAGTGAGTGTAACTATGTGTGAGGCACAGTAAGACTGAGTACTTCAGAATGAGTGGGACTGAGTGGGTCAGAGTAGAATTAGTGAGTGCGTGAATTAGTGAGACTTAGTGAGTCAAAGTGAGACAGTAAACTTAGGGGGTTATTTACAATAGACCTGCGCCACCGGAGCGTCACTTTTTTAGATGTTCCGGTGGCGCAGACCTCTCAATCATATCTATGAGGCGACGCAAAGCCACCATGTGTGGCATTGCATGGCCTAATTGATATGGAGTAAGACAGAGCAGCGCAAAGCACTCCATGCCTTACTCTTTGTCTAAGAGGCGTTCCATGGGTGTTGCGGTTGGGTGTTACCATGTACCACCCATGGATTTTGACGCTGCCCCAGATTTACAAAGTTACGTAAACCTGGCGCAGCGCCGAAACCTTACGCCTCCCTAGAGAATGCATAATGAGGAGAAATGTTTTCATTTCTCCTAGTTTTTTCCTCTTTCCATGAGTGCTCAATTCTGCAGCACACATAGAACGAGGACAATGCATCCATGGATTTTTTTTGTGCAGGAAGGTGTCCCTTCCTGTGCAAAAACAATCCTGCTAACAATGCAGAACAAGGGTGCCTGTGTTGGCACTAGTCACCAAATTGTGTGCCAGGGCTGGCTGAAAGGACAGGAATGCACCGTATCTCGTAGATAGGGTGCATTCCTGCCCTTTGATTTGGCATAGGGCAGCGCAGCAAAAAGATTTGCAGCACTGCTCTACGCCAAATCTTTGTAAATGAGGCCCTTGGTGCAAGAAAGGATGTGAGAACCCTTCAAGAAGTTCATTGGAATTCAAACCAACGATTACGCGTCACCACTTTTAAAGGTCATCAGCCACCACTGATCAAAATACATTACTCAGGAAAGTAACCCCAAAAAATACCACTGTTTTGCAGTGTCACACCCCTAAGGACCAGTGGTTTAAACAGGCAAGTAATCTTAGGTAATTAATACCTGCACCTTTTTAATTTGAAAGGAAAAGGACCAACATATCTCAACAACACTGCAATATTTTACGTGAGAGAGTACTGCCAGAAGTTGTTTTTGTGCTCTCAGGGCAGTTACCTACCAAGTGGTTTATCTCCGAGTCTAGCGTGAAGATGATGCTAGGCTGGCTAGGGTCTAAACCAGGACCAGATTATTGATCGTCTGACATGTGATCATTCACCTTTGGGAACATGAGAGAGGATTATGGCATGAACACTTGTTCAAGATTTTGACCTCGTTTGGTCTAGCAGGATTACGTGAAATATGGGCCCTTTAAAGATTTTTAGCTTCTGCTCTAGTTGGAAACCTTGATTCCTCTTCCAATTCTTTCCTCGCTTGCAAGGTGTATTTGAACAGCAGTCCCTGTCTCTACAATAGTGCATGGCTAATAATCATGAGACCAACTCCTATTCTTGCTCATTTTGCATAATTTTACTCATGTGAAAACATCTTTGCCTTGCGGGTGTTGCCATATTACTTTGTTTTCTTTGAAACCCCACCCTCCCTTTTTTTTTTAGTACATGCCACATAGCACCCCAATGGCTAGTGCAGTGTAACTACCTATATGTTTGAGTCAGTGGTGGCTGGCATGGATCGGGGGTGGTAGGGCAGAGGGCTGAAGGTGAAGGGGGTAAAAGGAAGCACCCAGGCTCCCCTAAGCCAATCACAACCCTGCAATGCAGCGTTGTGGTTGGTCTGAGCACTATGTTCGGCGCTCAGCTAGGGAATGGGAGCCTGGGCATGTTCTCCACCCAGGCTGCAAAGTAGCATGCGTGGAGAACATGTAAAGTGCACATGATTGTTTGGTTGGCCCGAGATGACCGGCCAAACATTGATGCACACTTTACAGAGTGCCCACCACTCCTCCCCCTGCTCTGACAGAGCAACCCTTCCCCGTCCCGCCAAGCTGCCGCACCACAAACAAATAAAATGATAATAACTAGTTATTTTATTTTTCCTTTATTTCCGCTGCTGAAAGCAGTGGGGCGACGCTCCTCCGCCTTAGTGGAGGAGTCTCCACTGGTTTGAGTCCTAATAACAATGATTTGTGCTCACATCGCTAACATTTACATCACAGCTAGGGGCTGCACCCAAGATAAGATAAGAGCATCTGTCTGGTCACTAAAGGTGGGCAAGTCACTTAAAGCTCGAGCCAGAGTCCTGGCTCACCTTGAGGTCCTCTTGGAACCTCGAGTCCAAAACAAGCCAGGGTTTCATGTGGTGTCTGTCTGCCATCATCGCTCTACCCTCATGCGCCTAGAATTAAAAGCAAAATATAAACCGTTGATGTTAAAAAGGAGAGAAAGAGCTAGCCATCTAGTGGGTGAATTGCATAATGTGAAACCAGAAGACCTGGGCCCAGTCCTGGCTTCCCAGCTTGGCCAATTTGAGTGATCCTAGGCAAATATTTTATTGTACAAATCCTCCTTTTTCTTTATCACATGAGAGCACCCTCCAATATGTCTCGTCACTACTTGGAGGGAACCGGACGGCCGTAGACATGCAGAGGGCAGCATACTTTGCCCACAACTCACTGAAAAGCCAGGGGTTTACAGATTTCCCGTGTGCAACTATCCCGCGGACAAGATCGTAACATAGACAGACATAACATCGGTAACGTGGAATTTGTTACTAAATCGACTATTTTAAATACTGCAGTATCCTAAATCATTGACACCTATGAACCGTCTCGGACGCCTAGTGACGCATACTGGAATAATACCGACTACGTGAATTGTATCACTAATACATTGTATCGCCTTCGCCGTTTTTTAATAATAAAAATCATTGTGAATCATTGTGCACACCGCCAGCAGATAAAGACTATGATGAAGCCCTGAAGAAGTCCAGTGAGGGATGAAACGCGTTGGCAAGCAATTGTGTGGTGCTTTTTAAAGAATTAACTGCTTTTCAATAAAAGAAACTGACTTCAATCAAGTAACACGACCATCTGTCTCATTTTCATCTGGGAAGCTATTTATTTAATATATTGTTCTAATTTTTTTTAATATGAGGTACTAGGACATTTATACTATAAAATACATGTTGTTCTGGTGTGTAGGGTCTACTTTGTTTGTTCTGGACTGCTTCGTTTTTGCCTAAATATGTTATATTAGGACATCAATACTAGAGAGTACTGACTTATCTCGGGTGCAGGGTCATTTTTGTTTGTTCAATATGTGAGTTCAGGGTGTGCGCTGTTCAAAATAAATCAGGTGTATTAAGGTGAACCATTTCTGTGTGTTAAAGAAATACCTAATTTTAGACACTGTGCGTCATATTTGCACATGATATTTGTTGCATGATTTAGACGCCAACTATTGTCGGTGCTCGGCTCATGCATGGGCCCTTAGAGCCCGGCTAAATTCTTGGCTCGCCCACCACTACTGGTCACGAATGCCACAACACCAAAATGCTTCCCACATAAAATTCCAAAAATACAACACTGTACCAATCACTCCCTCCCGGGGTAGCATCTAATCTCTCCAAAAACGAACTTCAGCGCCCCCCAACGAGGTACGAAGCGCTATTAATACGACTGAATACAGACCTTCACGGAAGATAAAAGGGTACTCGGGATAATCACCTACTGTGCGCTTTTATATTCCCATTACAGAGACTATTGAAGGACCTTGTGAGTGTACATTTTCTTTCCCCCTTTTCTTCCAAAGTAGTTTATTCGCGTTGTTTCGAAACATCTGCAAGAGGGCAAAAAAACAAAAATGTCATTCACAGGTCAAGTATTCACCGGCTACTCTCAGCACCGGCACAAGATACAGGTAAAGAGGTGGGTATGGCGTGAAGGAGGCAGATCCTCGCCACCGACCCCGCCCTGCTGCATCGGTATTGGCTGTAGGCGGAGGCGTGCAGGGAACTGGGCGGGAAGGACCTGCCTCGGCCCCGCCCCTTCATTGAGTATCTGTCAGCGAGCGGGGTGGAAAAAAAGGACTAACCGTGCAAGGAGAATCGCGAGGCCCACGAGCGCACTAGAAAGAGGATTGCGTGCAAAAATGATATTGAAATCAAGCAGTTTCTTATACTAGGGGATACATGGAATTCGATTTATTCGCATTACTATTTTACTAAATCAAATTCACATTTTAAACACACGTTAATGATCATTCTACAACGTAAGGAAATTACATAAAATGCAATTTTAAGCATTCGTTTTTATGAAATTAACGCACTTGGATCTCTTTTCACCTCTGTGAAGATACAAAGAATAAACAATACTCTAGTTTCAAGGTGGCCGCCCCGTTTACAGCAGCACAAAACGCCGTCGGCTTGGTTTCCTGCCGCTTTCTGTGTCTACAGGTCGGGTCCTGGACAGGAGAAATGAAGTTCCATTTGTAGCTCTTGCAGCTACCCCAAAATATGCTGCTGGTCGTGCGCTCTCGCCTGCGCCTTCTGCGCTGCCACAATGTTGCTCTGCGGAGCCTGTATCACGCGGACAAGGTGGCTACAGTGGGCTCGCAGCCCGACCCTCGCGCCGAGCAGTACAAGGTAGGCCAGCCCAGTCACCGGCGAGGGAGGTCACGGTCACGAGTGGCTGACCAGAAAAAAAGATGAATTTGGTGTGAGCCTCATTTAAAAAATAAAGCTGCGCCAAGGGCCGACAGCGCTCATGTTATCTTAACTTGGCACCCAAATAACAGCCAAGTTTCTGTAAACATTTAATGTATATTGACATTTCTGACTATGTAGACCATGGCTTTAAGTGGGATGAAGAAACTGGGTGTGGGGGGGTCTCAAGGGGGCGTGGCCGGTGTAATTAAGGCCGTGGCTTGAAAACACCTTAGCTAAAAATCTGTGCTTAGCATAGTGTGCTGCCCGACTGGTATTTTGCTGCTTCTGTCCTTGAATCCAGATATATAATACAACAAGTAACATTCCACCTGCAACAAGCCAGACCTATTGGCTTTGTCAATGGTTGTTAATTGCATAAGATAAATAATCAACAACTATGGCTTCGTTGTATCTAACATTGAAAATGCTTCAGTTCTGAAATGAGGAGACAGTAAAGAACTATGAAGAGTTTCTTTGAAGTTACATCAAAGTTGTTTTTTTCACCCACCCTGAAGGTGTGGGCAAAAATGGAGAGCCCGATAGAGACCCGTCTCAGCACCTTCTTTTGTAGGGCTTTTTAGGACCCAGTCCACTTAAAGCCCTGTGTATGACACGTGCATGCATCACACGTGGCACTCTGGAATGAGAAAAAAGGTGTAATGCTGACATAAGCAGTCCTAGTTTTTTATTTCGGGCCTGGGCAGCACATGTGCTTGCTCTGCGAGGCATGCTGTATTCAAGTATGGACTTGAAGCTCCACCCATATTTTTCATTGGCTTGTCATTGTCCACTGTTAACTGTGGCTTTTCATTGGTCAACAGGCTTAGTAGTCCCTCCTTAGTACCACCTTGTCTCATTTTGTAACCTCCCACGAGGACACCCCCTGTTACGCGTGTTGTTACACAGTAGGCTTTAATTACAGCCTTCAGGCACTATTTTCTCAAATCGCTTTGTCCTGCCTGCAGTTACAGACAGGACATGCTCTCTCCTAACGCTTTTTAAAAACATCTTTTTAGCACGGGCGCCGAATGCATTTGCAATGCAATTGGTCTCACATTTGCGAGATTTTAAGCTATTGACATTGTAAATGACAATGCCTTTTATTTATCTGTTTTAAAAACAACACATAAATAAAAGGCGTTGTCATTTACAATGCCAGTAGCTCAAACTCTCGTAAATGCGAGACCTATTGCATTACAAATGCTTGTTTTATTTGCATTCAAGGATATGTAGATTTGTGTTCTAATAAAAACATCAAAACTACAAGCACCAGACTGAAATGGAAATGGACACGAATGGGTGAATTCCGTGATCCTTATGGGACAGCTGGGCAAATCGAGTGGAGAATTCTACAATTGTACTAACCCGCTTTATCCTTTTTGACTTAAAACATATATTTCTTTGGAATAGCGAGAAATATGCCTCAAGCAAAAGGGTATTCTGATATTTTTAAAATCTGTATAATAGGGACATTTCAAGTTGTTCCATATCATGATGAGTAGCAAATCCGGCACTGCTTAGTCCCATGCACTGTGATGTTTGTTTTGGTTTTCCAAGTTGAATTTCAGGATTACAAGCACCAGCACTAAGAGGCCTATTAATTGGCTGACGTGTACGATATAAAAAGCACATAACGTCACAGCACAATGGAATACAAATTGAAAAACAGCAATCAAGCAGCTTTTTCCGTTCCTAGCCCAAGTGTTTCAATGTTTTGAGAAAATACACTCCAGTGTTTACTGAGAGAGAAGCATTTCGCATCTCTTTGTTAAGAGTTTTTGCAAACCACTGTGCTGAGAGCAGTGTGAACATTTTCAATGATACTCACTTTTTCAGCAAAACGCCGTGTGGACTTTTTCAGAAGTGCAGTGTCAATCATGGGTAACTGGGCTCAGATCGAATTAATCAGAGCTGTTTACCACTAGTGTCCCTGGGGTTACCTTACAATTGGACGCAAAACTGATCAAATACACCCCTTTAGCACTTGACTTTCAGGGTAGGAAAGTCGAGCAGTCCAAGGCTTACTCGGGGAGGTGGTGTGGGGTTAGAGACTCAGAACTCAGACTTTACCAAATAAGAATCAGTGAATCACTGTTCTGCCAGAACTTCCGGTGATTAAAAAAACAACAAAAAAAACAAGTACTTTAATCTAACACATGCACTGGATTCACTGTAAGTAGGAAACGGGGTATTTCTGGGGGCATTAATTTTAATCATAAATTCAGGGATAGGTTTTAAGGGTAGAGAACATTGGCCCTTTGTCATCACCCACATGGGTGTTGGGTCAGCAAAAAATATTAGTGTTCATCTGCAGGCAATGCTTGCAGTAGTTGCTGGACGCAGGGACATCTTAAGGATTTTGGGGGCACGGGGACGAACGTATTTCGGAGGACCCTGTTCAGAACAGCTTTAAATTAATGATCTAATTCCAGCTCTTTCATGCCCTCTTTGGCAAGGTTACTGACTGCACAGGTGCATTCAGCCAAATTCTAAACTTGTTACATCTATTATACAGAGACAGTGACTTGTGTTTCAATACTGTAACACAGCAGCAGCTCACTAATATTACTGCAATAATCTCTGTGACACTCTCCCATTTCTCATATGTGAGGCCCTGTTTTGATCTAAAGCAAACTTTTTTTATAGATGTTGCATGAAACATTAACGCAACATTTTTATGCAAATTGTCTGTAATAGTCTCACGCACATCACTCACAATAGAAACAAATTAAAAGGAAACAGTATTTAAAACAATCTGTTTAAGAACTGAGCTGGCTCTATCAGGGGGCCCTCTGAACGGCTACGGCCTGAGCCAGAGCCCACTTTGCCCATGCCTTAAAACATCTCTGAGCGATACCAAAGGGGATGATGGACGGAGCGCTTGAGCAAATCAAACACTCACCCCCAGTCAACTGATCTGGGTTTAATCCATCATCATTCTTTAGCTCACTCCACCACCCCAGTTCAGACATGGCCATATGCAAATCAGTCTGACCCTGTGCCTCATGGGAACAGTCCAGTCTGAACTGCCAAGCCAGGTCCTCCCTGGACCAGAAACAAGCATCCTAGGACCGGGTTCGGGGTTTCACCCCTCATCTCTGGCCAGATGGCAGTGGTTGTGCCACCCTGCATGGTGTGCGTTCTGCACAATCCGCAGAGCTAGGCCAGTCCTAGCCTCTGACCCACAGATGTGCTCACGCTCAGCAAATTGAGCACCAGCGCTCGCAGCAAAGGTGAATAGCGTTGCTGCACAAGCACAAGTAACAAGAAGGCTGTACGGGGGGGTGGGGGGGCACGGTGCTAGAGGTTGCGCTGATTCTGCAGTTGGGATTCTTCCTATGGCCCAACCACAAAACCCACCACCCAAACAAGTTCAGTATGCGTCCAACTCGTAGCTGTGGGGAATAAGTAGTTCCTCCTGAATCTGGGCAAAAGGGAGTTGTTGGTTATAGACTCTCCATATCTTGGAGTTAGATTGCAATGGATTCTGCGTGAAAAGCAAAGGGATCCAGCTTTCAGAGAAAGTTAAAAACATTTGGTTTGATCATATGCATATCATCAAGGCACATAGATGTGGAGTTAAGGTTAGCAAATGTACACTTACCTATACATAGTTACTTTGACAATATAGTGGTAGTAAATATTCATTCAATATCGTTGCAGGTCGTCTGTTCTCAGGCTTAATTTATCCGAGTTAGAGCTGGATTATTAACTACTCTGGGAGCCAATGAAAGAGGCTGCTGCAGTAATAACGTCTAGAAGTTAATAGTCTTCTTGAGTCTATGGAGTTGGAAAAATACTCCCTTGACAGGTGCCTTATCATTATGGGCTTGGTGTGGGTTATTGTACAAGAAAACATTTTAAGTGTCTTCACTTTTTCCAGAATCTCCAGTACTTTGATAAATTGGGTCTTCCAAATTACTCTTCTGAAACCGGTGACGAAAAGTCATTATGAACTATTTTGATTTTAGCCCGTTCATGCTGACACCAGCTTTTCCTGTTTTCTTTCCAGCGTTGCAGACGGGGGCGGTTCCTATGTAATGGCGGAGGAGCATCGCCCCACTGCCAGCACAGAATAAATAATACGATAACAACACATTGTTATTATCGTTTTATTTGTCTCTGGCGGAGTTACTTGCGTCCGACAGGAGGGGCGGGGCCGGGCCAGGACAGGGAGGAGTACAGTGCACTTATAAGTGCGCGTATGTGTTTGGCCGGCCAAACACACATGCACACTTATGTTTCTCCAACCCTGATGTATTGTACAGCCAAGTTGGAGAAACCCCAAAGGGTCCCAGGCACTGTCTGAGTGGCAAACGAGGCCGCTCAGACCAATCCTGGCGCTGCTCTCGTGCTAGAGACCAGCGTCTGGATTGGGTGGGGAGCCTGTGCCCTTAGGCCCATCCACTTGCGGCTTCGAGACACGAGGAGCAGGAGGAACAAGGCGGCCGGCAGCGCGGAGTGGAGCGCCAGATAAGTGGGGGTTTTTTTGTTTTCATTTTTATTTGCCAACCTCTCCTCTCCCCCACTGCCCTTCCGGTTTTAATTGGTGGCAGCCGCCACTGGTTGCAGACATGGTCAACACCTGTAATTGGTCTAGGTGCCCTGTACCTGTCATATGTTTGCCTATTGTTAACGTAAGCCTGCCAAGGAACACATGCAGAGGAAAGGAATGCTAGCAGCGGAGCTACATATATGACATAGACCAGGGAGAGAATGGCAATCGCTGAAACTATGTGTGTCAAGTCGGAGGCATGAAACTTGCCAGAGACAAGTAACTGGAAAAAATTCCAGCCCTGGAAGCCACTCGTAACAAATGTGAGTTACAGCGTTTTAATGATGAGGTATGATAGAGTGATGAACCTTATCAAAGGCACGAACACAGACGGCTCAAGGAGTTTCATCATCCGGGGTTTTCCCTCTAAATCTGTTCTATGCAACCTGTCTTCTTTCCATTTCTTGTGCAGAGTCATGACTGCAGTGTGAGCAGAAGATCCTTTCCCAGATGTTACTTCGTCTGTTTACCTACGTACATAAAATGGTGTCTCTGATTATAAATACAAAATAAAAGAAATAAACCTGGTTCTGTTGAGATTTATTCCTTGTTGACTTTATTGAATACATTTTTAGGATAATTCATTTCTGATGTCACGATTAGGGCATCCAACAGTAGTGCTGATATTGAATGAAATTTCTCTTTAAGTGAAATCCCTTGTAGGCATCTTTACCTGATAATTTCTATTACCCAAGCCCACAAGATGAGTTTGGGTTGCCCAAATATTGATAATACTTTTAGAAAGTGGACTTTTTTCTGCTTTTACTGCTCTATGTGCCTGACAACTTGTCTCCAATACACATCTGGATTGGATAGCCATCTACACTTTGTGCATTCCCTACAGATAGCCACAAAGACTGGAAGGTGAGGCTTATCTGCATTCTAAGCATTCATCTGCATTCTGATGGGTCTTCCTGCGCAGGGAGGAATGGGAGGGGCTGACACGCTTCAATAGGTAGTGTCCTGTCCACAAACAAAACACTGATTTACCTCCCACAGATAGCCTGGCAGGCAGCAGTCAGTTGAAAGGGATCCTTGTGCGCTTCAGAGATCTGCTTTGAAGTCACCCCCTACATCAAAGGCACTTTTGGGTATAAGTACTGGGTCTCTGAACCCCCTAAAATCAGACCTTTCTGGATCTTGAACTGAACCTCTGTCAGAAGACTGCTGTACTACTTAAAGGACTCAACTGGACCACTTTTCTGGAAGGACTGCTTTTCTGCTTAATGCCCTGCTGCCTGCTGTTCCTGGCTCTTTTGAAGGAGAGCTGGACTCAGTCTTTCGCTCCAAGGGCTTGCTGGCTTGCCTCCTGTTTTCTGAAGTCTCAGAGACACAAAAGACTTCCTGCAGTCCTGCTTGTGCTGCTGGACTCTGCCTTCTGAGAGTCCTACCCTTGCCTGAGGTGCCCTCTCTAAGTTCTGGGCCTAAGAAGTGAGTTTTGCAGCTGTTTTCCACAAAACTGACGCATTGTCACCACTGCGCCGTTCGGAACCGATGCATCGGCCTTCGACGCAGAGGCTATTCGACAGCGGTTCTACAGCCTGCACGGCTTGATGATGACGCTCTGCGCGGCTTAATAACGATGCATTGCTTTCATCTCAGCAAAGCTCGACGACGACGCAGTGACCTAACTGCGTGGAAAAGAGCGCATTGAGCCCTTGGCGTTGACACGTTGCTCCATGCAAGGTACTTTCTCAGTGGGCCTTGCATGGGTCCTGTAGCCGGCCTGCCCTCCATCGCGATTGTCCTGAAGTTTGGATTTGCACCGGTCCCTCGCGACCTCAAATAACCTTTTGACCGCTAGTGACTTATAAGCACTATTTTTGCATTTAAACTTTAAAAATTCATATCTTGACTTCTGCTGATTGGATTCTTGTCATTGTGGTCTTGTTTTACTCAGATAAATATTCTCTATTTTGCTAAACATGTGTAGAATCTTTTTGTGGTGTATTCATTGTGTTACGTGTGCGTGTTGCATAAATACTTTACACTTTGCCTCTTTAGATAAGCCTGACTGCTATGTGCCAAGCTACCAGAGGGTGTGCACGGGCTATCTTTTAGTGTGCATCTAGCTTACCCTGACTAGACTGGTGGTTCCTGCCTGGGCGAATACCTCAAGCAATCAACAATCCCATTTCTAACCAGAAAGAACTAAGTAAAATAATTGGCAAATTGTTCTGCAGAAAATTTCTTTAGTAAGGATTTCATTTGAGAATCTGTGGATGCTTGTAACAAGTTCTGCATTGTGGCTTTCTTTGGATATCGGATTCTTTAAGTTGTGTCCACACCATCAGATAATGCTCGGGAAGCTTTTCTTTTTTTAACGTTCCATGAATGCGTTGGATTGTTATCCATGGCGACCAAGCATGCCCAGGTGTCATGAGTTTCAGGGTCTCACGGTGTGGGTCCACCACCAGGCTCGCAACAGACTTCTTATGGAAGGCAGCGACCATGATCCCTTCAAAATGAAATATTCTTCTTCAGCAGCACTTGCAGATACCTCGCCAGTAGTGCTCTTTCACTGGAGGCGTGCCCTCATACTTATTAGACATGTCTCTGTTTTTCCTAAATGTCATCCCCTTGAAATGTCCAAACTCGAGAAATTTTGTCCTGTGGACATCATATATTGGAAAGCTTAGGAGGTGCTTATCCAGTGTTTGCCAGGTACTCTGCACCTCAATCTCGTTTACTCATTGCTTAATTTGTAAAATATGAAGTGCAGGTGCTCACATTTTTTTAGGAGGCCACGCCCACTTCCCCGGCTCCGCCAACAACCTCCAGTGGCTCCACCCACTTCCTTTATTGGCTCCAGCCACATCCACAAGCCTAAACACGTTAGAGCTACCTCCTCACTTCTTGAGGTCCGCAAGAAGCTGAAGACCTAGTTCTTCACATAAGCACCTCGAGGACCTCACACTTACACACCTGCCCAAGGGCCTGGATACCCTCTTGGGTGATTAGTACGCTATGCGAATCAATGTAAAATAACATATTATAACATATGCGAAGCCTATGACAACAACTTAAAAGTGAACTTAAATGAGAGAATGTGTGTAAATCTCAAAATGCAGCTTTAGTAGGGTCATTTGAGGACCTGAGGCAGCTTTATAAACTAAAGAGAATGTGCTTGTACTGTGCTGTTTAAAAGAAAGGAATGGATGAAGGAAGGAATACATTAAAGTAGACAGGCAAGAAGGTGAGTACTGGAGTGAGAAATTAAATGAGAAATGGATGAAAGGAGGAGGGAATAAGAAAAGAATGTGAAAGGAAGACATGAAGGGATAGAAGGAATGAGGGAGAAAGGAAGTGAACGATGTGTGATGGATGAATAGAAAGAAAAAAGGAAATGAGGAAGAAAAGCAGAAGGAAGGGTTGAGGATAAGAAAAGAAGAAATTAAAGAAGGGATGAAGGAAGGGGCAGGAAAAAAAGAAAGTAGGAAACGAAGGAGGAAGATGGAAGAAATGCACAAAGGGAGGGAGGAAGGATGGGGAATGAATGAGGGTGTAAGGAAGCAAGAATGGAAAGAGGAAAGGAGGCATGGCTGGAGGTGCTGAGGAAGAGAACATGGAAAGAAAAAGATGGCGCGAAGGAAATAAAGGAGGTCAGGGGAATGGATACGTGTATGAAAGGTACTGGGTCAAGGAGGGACAGAGGGCTGGGCAATACTGCAAAGAAATTGAAAAACAAAAGATTAAAATACATATCGGCGTCCTTAACACACAATTTATGCTTGTAAAGCACATATTAACCAGAGGGGGCCTTGACACAGAATAAAAATTGTTGTTATCCAGCTCAATGGCACTAATTTTATCGACCTTAGAAAGAAATAAGACTTAGTGGCCACACCAAGATTTAAATTTATGGCCCTGACATCAAACACAGATTCCTGGAGTGGATATAAATAATATGCTCAAGAAGGAAAAGCATAAAAGAGAGAGTGAGGAAGGAGGAGAGGTCTGAAGGCAAAGATAGATACAGTAGACAAAGAATGTGAAGAGAAACGGAAAGCAGAGATGCAGAGATTGAGAGTGCAAGACTGAATTTGAACACAATGAGAATGAAAAGTGGAAAGAGGAGAAAGGCAAGGGAAGAAAGGCAGACAGCGGGGAATATGTGAAAGGAAAGTGAAAGGCAAAGAGAGGTAGGTGAAAAGGCGGCGATTAAGAGGAAACATGGACAAATGGCAGATAGTGAAGGAAGAATGGAGAGAAGGGAATGAGTGAGGTGTGAAGAGGAGAAAGAAAAGCAGATGCAGAGGGAGAGCAAGAAAATAGTACACCTCTGCTTTATTACCTATACAGTAATTCATTATGTAAAGTTGAGGGGTGACAGGGCTGTATCATTCTTGGCCTGCCTCACCAATGCATAGCGGTGATGTCCAAGACACACAATAGCAATTCATTAACTGTGTTAAGGTTTTATGCCATCAAAACATGTTTTGTGGCATCACAATTGGTACTCCTGCTAAAAGATAAAAGTGTCAGTTAAAGGCCTGAGTTCAGGGCAGAGGTGGCACAGCAGAGCTGTGAGTGAAGGGCCACTGCCCAGCCAGTGAGAACTACGGATCAGGAGAGAGTAGCACTGGCAGAGACCTGGGAATGCGCTGATGCTCTGGAATTAGCAGAATACCTGTGTTGGTTTATTGTGCTGTGGCTGTCGGGGAGAGCTGGAAGCAGGTATGAGGTGCCTCAGCAGAGCGAGCTCGGCAAGGCCTTCCAACATTTTTTCACCAGTGTTGTGTAGGTTCCTAAACTGAGCTGCAGCATTAGGGGCCACTGATGAGACCAGGACTGCACATCCTGGGCACAGGCACCCTCTGAAATATCATCACTTGGTGCAAGCCAGACTGGGCCCTCCCACCGCTGGGCTCTCCCACCGCTGGGCTCGGGTATATTGCACCGGCTGCACCAATGGTCACTATGCCCCTGCTATCATCCATTAGGACCAACTTGTCTTGCTTCTGTTCCTCACTGTTTTGCATGCTTGCGTCCAGTTCATAATGTGTATTTTGTGAAACGCATGCTCAGTCCTGTGTTTCCAACTCAAGAATACTCATATTGTCGACCTAGAGGATGAAAGCCTGCATGGCCTTGCCAGGTTTCGAACTTATGACTATGAGGCCAAACACAGATCGATGCAATGAATTAATTACTCCACTGACTCACCAGACCCTGCATCCAGGCACTCTCTCCATCATCATATAACTTGGAAATTGCTGACTTTCCTATTATTTTCTCAACAGTGCCTAGAATTATTTTAGGCTAATGGAAATACCAACTCCCTAAGCCACCTATTTGAAGTGTTTCATCTTTTCTATTACTTCCCTGGGTTTTTGAAACTCACCCTTCCAAAAGTTGAAAGAATTGCAGCCTACACTATGTCTCACAGATTTTCAAAGTTTTGATTCTAATAGTAGCTCATTCTCCTGCGTGGCATGTGCCCTGCTTGGGCACCTTCCACACCGGGCTAAAGACAGCCCAGCAGCCATGGAAAGACTGCGTGTAGGCCCTCTGCGTGACTGGCATGAAAACAAGGAAAAAACACCATCTCTACGTGCAGCACACTGACATGGCAGTTGTTGGACGCTCCCATTACCCATTTACCACCAATAAATATCACCACATAAGCAACACTCTTGACGCAGCCCGCCATTCAAAACGTATAGTGCTATGAGAATGACATATTTTCCGGTACAGCTTCAAATGTGACATCACACCTGGCATGAAATGGTACCCCGGATCGTACAGCTCCTAAGAAGCATGCTGTAGTATCTCAGAAGAACCCTGGGCATGTTTTGGAGGATGGGAGGGGGGAGTGGAAATAAGCTGAATTAGGTTAGGTGACTGTAAACTTTGGGTCAGTGGAGAGCAGAGCTTGGGTGGCACTGCAGGAACTCACAGCCCAGCCTGTGGGTAGAGCACCTGGCTCTGCCGTCGCACATGTATTCTTCTGCGTGTGCATGGTTCTCGGGGTGTCTGTTATTTTGCTCTTGTGCCACTTGTATGGTTGTTGTTGGCCCTTCCAGTACATGGCTTCAGCCGCTCGGCTGGTCTTCGTGTTAGTGCTCTGCACGCAAAGCATGGGTTCTGCCACTCCACCTGCCTCGGTGATCCGGTGTTTCTTTGGCCTGTCCCTAGCCTGATTAAAAGTAAAAACAAGCGCAAGACTTGGCAGAAGAGCCCAAAACAAGACAGGCCCCACATAACGAGGAGACCGGGTTAGATTGGAAGCATTCAGCGTGCATCAAATTGGAATTCCCCTGCTGAATGTTTATGAATGTGTAATTCTGTCCACCCCTACATAGACCCGGCCCTGAGAAATAAGTGTCGGTGCTCAGCACCGGAAAGCACCGGCACAAATTAAGCACTGCGTTTACTGTTGGTAACAGTCTGACACCAAAAATATAATATTTCCCCGTCCCTCGTGTGACAATCTCCTCAACCCCTTGGTGAGGCTGAACGGTGTAAATCAGTTTTTAAGCCCCCAGTATACTCCAGCCAGTACTTGTTACTACTTATTTCTCTGTCCTCCATTTTCAGCAAAGAGAACAAGTAGCCTGCTAGGGCACCATTTTGGTGCCTTTTAATCCTGTTCATTGTTGACAACAGATGTTGCACATGTAACTTGGTCCTTTGTCAATTTCATGCGGAAGCCAATCAGTAATTTCATGCAGGCCTCTGAAAGTATGGCAAAGTATGAGGTTAGCGATTTAATAACAATGTTGTCAACATACTTTGTTCGTGCTTTCAACCAAGTACAGTATGTCGATTGCTATTCAGGACTATTTCATAGATACTTCTGAGGTATCTACTAGCAGATCCCATGAGCGAAGAAGCGATATTAAATCTGGTATTGACTAATGGTGTAAATGGGATACCAGCGTGAATGTGCACCTGGCTTCTATCAACTTGGTTTTAATGATGGCTGCAAAATACAACCACCTGACCATGTATAATGAGGCTATGGTTCTCACTGCAAGCCTGTTTTTAGATGTACATGTGACGACATTTGAGAACTTATAGTCTGTCCACTAAAAACTAAAAGCCCCTGGTGATTGCTCGCGACTTTCATTTTTATTTGGATTTTGCCGAAAGAGTTAAGTAGAGAGTAAGGCTTGCAGCATCTTTTGAAAAGTGTTGCAAGTGTTCATGTTAGAGAGATTGTAATGCAGTGGGTGCTTTGAAGGTAAACCCTTCATCAGGGTTTACTAATAAAGGGGGCCTTTAGGGATATTAGCTAGTGGTATATGGCACATCCGAGTAGGCTTCCGGTGATAAACGTTTGACACTAGTATGAGTGGTCAGTGGCACAGAAGGATTTGTTCTTGGGCTGCTGTCAATGACACATGTATCCCAGCATCTGTGCATGTGAAGGGGACATAAAGTGGCAAAGGACTGTCATACAGTATCAGTGCCCTGTGAGACTGTGATCTCTACCCTGGTAATTGTCTTTCTACAGAGCTCTGTTGATTCAAACCTTAGAACGCTCAAAAACACATGAACATACTTCTGTTCAGGGGAGCGCCACTCAGAGAATTATTTGATTGTAATACTGATGCATTTATTAGTTTCCGATGTGTTCTTATTATTTCATTACGCCTTTGCTATGTGTGTTTTTGGTTTTTGCTTTGAAGCAGTCTGCTGTAAGTGTAAGCTGGCTGCATGAGGAATTATTTTGAAAAATCAGTGGATTAACACCAAAGAGGCACAGTGGGCGATGTTAATACTCAATAATACCCAGACCAGAGTCCGCTCAGGGGCTGGGTAGCTTTATGTGCCAGTTAGGAGGTGGCAGTCTCTTCAGCTTGCTGGTATTTGGTAAATATCGCTTGAGACCTGCTGCATTAGCATGCTCATCTCAGACTTGAGCTTGGTGGTATTGTTCCTTTTTTCTCCAGGGATGAGCACTCCTGTTCCATGCCATTAGTTGGGGCTCACATCTTTACAGACATCTATTCATTCCATCTATCATTTACTTCCTGCATAACCCCCTCTTATGATCAAACCTAAGTCATTTTTGTACCACAAAGAAACTGGAAGAAATGCATGGAATGGTTTCTTTGAGAGCACTACTCTTATGAAAAAACACAAAAGGTGCTTGAGTGTCCTAGGAAATTCGGTGGAAGAATGTATTTTCTTGAGGAGAACAATCCTAGCTTACGGGCTCAAACAGAGATATTTAATGGGTCGTCTCAACTACTAGTTTTCGTGGCATCCTTCACCCTTGGCGACCCCCATACTGGAGTAAGATGGTAGTACTCCAGTGGGCTCAACCAAACCCGGGAGTTCTTAGATATTCTTTTTTCACGCAATTCCAGTGGTCCCAATAATGTGTTAAAAATACCTCAAGGTATCCCGAAGAATATTTCTTTATTAATGGGTATCTTTGGTATGTGTTAAAAACCAAGAGTGCCTGGTTTGGAGTGAAAATGATGTTTCACCTAACCACATATACTTGCCAACATGTTTCTACCAACTCGAGTGCCAAATGTGGTCAAGGGTCTTTTTCAGGGTTAAAGAATTCACTACCTGGATAATACATGCATAGGCATATGGCTCCCATACCTGTCTGCTGTCACTCAGTAGTGAACTCTGTAGAAAGAAGCCGACCTTTTATTTGTTACACAATGCGTAATTGAAAATTATTATTGTAAATATACATTTCAACGATCTAGTCTTTTATATGTAATGTGTTCCCCGGTACAACTATATTCCTCTCTCAGCTTACTCACCCCACTTATGGGCACTGCAAATGGAAAAAAAAAAAATGTGAGTGATTTCTGTGTATCAACAGTAACTGTAAGATAAAAACTGTGCATATACATGCAAGTGGTAATAATATCTTCACTCATACTCAGAGGCCACTTGCCCAACTGTGGAATACATCTGAGCTTCATGGTTCAGAGTGGGAGGCATCTCCCCTGAAGTCGCACACTGGGTGTATGGTAAAAAAACTGAAAACCATATTGCCTGCATCAAGACTTCTGTGGTTTCACTCAAAACATTTTTTGCCAATGATGATGTAGCCATCCGAGTAAAAATGGTACAGTTGAATGCCACCACCTAGAGTGATTATAATTGGAATTCAGTGTCAATTCCAAGAATGGTTTGTAAGAGAAGTGTGCTGGCGGACACAAACTAATTGTGAGTAATTCAGGAGTGATGAAATATTTCTACCCAAGGGAGGTGATTGTCACTACCTAGGAAGATTCTTAAGGGAATTTTTCCATCAGACATAAGCTAGTAGTGAGTAAAACATGAGTACAGATAAAGTGAATTCAGGTAAAAACCAATGGGTTCCTAAGTGGTAATACAACCAAAGATATACACCACTTTTTGTGTGAGTGCATGACTAACGAAATACCTGTATGAAGGCACGCAAGCAAAAAGCAACAACCATGTGTATTATTGTCGGGTCATGGTTCAGTAGTAAAGAGCTCTGTAGATGGTAATGACCAGGGCTATCTAGAGAGGATCTGATATCTATTGGGAATGCCCCATTGACTTAACAAACTAATCGGTTTATATACTTGTATCGTAGCTCAAGATTACAATAATATATAGGCAAATAAGTTTTGCTTGTGTAGGAGTACACAATGGTTTGCGTGCAAACGTCACAAATAACAAATGAAAGGGCATGCAAATGGACAACACACACAAATATATAATATTATTTTCTCATGGTTTTGGAATTCTGTGGTCGGAAGGAAATGTGCATATTGCCAGACAGTCTACTATCTATCTGAAAATTCAGGAATCTTAAATCTTATACATAAGAGTGTATAGGCACTTACTTCATCAAGAGCTAGGCGCTGCATTGTTACCTAGTTATCCCACACACTGCTGCGTGGTGGACAAGAGAAGCACACTATTTACAGACGCTTCCGTGTTGCAACGTGTACAACGTGTACATTTTGCTGCATCACCTAAGATGATGGGAAATTAAGTCCTGAATGAAAAGAGGTGATCGAGACAGAATCGACGGTCACTTGTAGTAAAACGCTCAAAAATATATATTAATATTAGGTTAGGAGGAGAATCTCACCTAGGTTCTGCAAGACTCATTGGAAATCTAGAATGGTTTGCAACAGTTATTAAGGAAACAACAAAGCGAAAGACAACAGTATTAATGGTAAAAAGGACATAACATAGGTTGCCCACAAACCTTTAACAAAGCAGAAAATGAATAGGTGTTAGGAGATCTTCCAAACCCAGGGCCAAGGGTGACATTATTGATTTTATTTATCTATTTCAATCAATGGACATATAAAGGAATGAAATACTGATTAGAGCTTTGTCCGCTGCACCTCACCGTTGAGGCCTATATTTGATGTCCCCAAACGGTAAATCCACCTCGGCTCCGACTGAAGAAGCTGTTTTTTTTCAATATTCACTGTGTTCGATAGTATCTGTTCAATGACCTTCTCTCTGTGTTCTTTTTTCAAAATATGTTGTATAATTTATGTGGCTGTCTTCCTACACCATATAGCACTCCTATATTCGTTGATTCTAATCTTTACTTTACGTGTTGTCATCCCTATATACCTGAGCCCGCAGGAACATGTGATCATATAGACCACATTAGCTGAATCCCAAATCTGTAAACTGTTTAAGGCCTATGGGATATGCATTCCTTCGAGTGGCTTGGCTCTTTTGGTAAGAAAGCAAAAGACACACAATTGATGGACGGAATGCAGAACAAATCAAAACATTCACCCCCAGTACAGAGATCTGGGTTAAATCCATCATTCTTTTGCTCACCATGCCACCCCAGTTTAGACCTGGCAATATGCAAATTAGTCTTGACCCTGTGCCTCATGGGAACAGTCCAGCCCGAACTGCCAAGCCAGGTCCTCCCTGGACCAGAAACAAGCATCCTAGGACCGGTTTCGGGGTTTCACCCCTCATCAGCCAGGATAGCTTGAATCCAGTGGCACAGTGAGCCCGGGACCCACGTCTGGGCATACCCGGCGCACTTAGGGTGAGAAAGCAAAAGACAACACAATTGATGTTCGGAATGCAGAACAAATCAAAACATTCACCCCCAGTACAGAGATCTGGGTTAAATCCATCATTCTTTTGCTCACCATGCCACCCCAGTTTAGACCTGGCCATATGCAAATCAGTCTTGACCCTGTGCCTCATGGAAACAGTCCAGTCCGAACTGCCAAGCCAGGTCCTCCCTGGACCAGAAACAAGCATCCTAGGACCGGTTTCGGGGTTTCACCCCTCATCAGCCAGGATAGCTTGAATCCAGTTCGGGCTGGACTGTTCCCATTGGGAGTAGGGTCAAGACTGATTTGCATATGGCTGGGTCCAAACTGGAATGGCTTGGTGAGCAAAAAAACGATGGATTTAGGCCCAGATCTCTGTACTGGGGTGAATGTATGACATTGTTCTGCATTCTGTCCATCGATTGTTCTTTTTGCATTTGTCACCCCGAGTGGGACGGGTATGCCCAGACGTGGGTCCCGTGCTCTCCATGCCGCTGGAGTCCAGCTATCCTGGCTGATGAGGGCTGAAAGCCCGAAACCGGTCCTAGGATGCTTGTTTCCAGTCCAGGGAGGACTTGGCCTGGCAGTTCGGGCTGGACTGTTCCCATTGGGAGCAGGGTCAAGACTGATTTGCATATGGCTGGGTCCAAACTGGAATGGCATGGTGAGCAAGAAAACGATGGATTTAGGCCCAGATCTCTGTACTGGGGTGAATGTATGACATTGTTCTGCATTCTGTCCATCAATTGTTCTTTTTGTCTCTTTTGGTATACATGCAAACATTACAGTGTCCACAGCGAGGTTGCTGATTCCATGTCGTAATAAGCGTATTCTTGATGTTAGGATTTCTAAGTCATGTGTGTACCAGTTTGTCTTTTAGAGATTTACCCTGTCTGAAGGAGGACATAGGCCTGGCAAAATGTAATGTACCTGAGGTTAGATTCTCCAATGTTTATTACCGATCCTCTGTATTGCATTGGAATGGGTTCCAGAAGTTGTTACTCAAATGAGGTGATCTGTCGTTGGTTTTTGAAATGTTTGCAGCAACATGTCTCTTTGACTGTGGTATGCCCTTTTAGATGCCCTTTTTAGGTCGAGCCTAGTGCAGCGCGCATGCGCTGCTCTAGGAAATCGACCTCTTGGAATCACTTCAGCTTTAGTAGAAGCTCGTGCGTGTGGTGCTCACACGCTATTGGCCTTTGCGTCTGGCTTTGGTACGCAATTGGCCAAAGGCGTGTGGATGTCCCAGCTTCTTGGGAAATGTTTACTCCCAGAGCGTTTTGCTTTCGGGAGCCAGCAGGGGCCGTCTGTTTTTATTTAGCGTGGCCGCGCTTGTCTCCCACACAGCGCTTGTTCTGCGCGCAGGGGCCATCTGTTTTTAGGTCGAGGCTAGCGCAGCGCGCATGTGCTGCTCTATGGGAGGCTTCTTGTGAGCACTCCACACTGTTCCTAAACTTCTCCGTGGGAGTTTAACTCCCACATATTCTATTGGCCTTTGCGTGTGGCTTTCAGTAATGAAAGCACGCAAATGGCCAAAGACGGCAGCATGTCCCGCCTTTTCTTTTAACGTTAACTCCCCTGGCCTAGGGGTCCTGGGAGCAAGCTGAAGCGCGCATTGTGCCAGCTGCATACCTCCCTTATCGTGATCTTGGCTCATGTTCCTAAGTAAACAAAGCACGGTCGCTTTCGCGGCCGCGCTTTTCAACTTTGTTTTTCACCCTCTTTCATGTTTACAGCTACTGCCAGTTCACATGCTGTTGAACTCCCAGCGGGACTCCAATCTGCTTCCCCGGTGCTCTTTCTTATAACTCGTCGTCTTCAACATCTCTAATGGTCCGTACAGCATGCAGCCCCTTGCGCTGGATGTGCTTCTTACGCTCTATGACCCCTTTTATGCTAACTGAAATCCTTAGGCAAAACATGCTTGTCCTGTGTGCAATTGTACAGCATGTCAGCTACCTGCGAGAGTTTGATCGTAAAAGCGCTGATGTTTCTCTTGCTTTTCGTCTGAGGAGGGTGAGGCGCAGTGCGTTCAGGATCGTCCAGCTTCAGTAAGCAGTCTCCGGCAGCAGGCAGCTCTGGTGCTTGCAGGTGTTCCGCCTCCTGGCGGCAGATTCAGCTTTGGGCGCATGCTCCGCGTCAAGGCTACCCCACATTGCAGCCCCCACTGTCACACGAGGTAGCCAGACTGCTCGCAGGGCTCCAGTCCCCAGGCTGCCATCCAAAGAGGCCCAGCACCATCAGAAGCACTCACCAGCAAAACAAAGGTCCCCTGCATTCCGTGCCGGTGCTTGTAGGCCCTCTCCCTCCTCAGGGTCAGGCACAGGAGATCTGTGTTTCCATGGGAGTATATGTCAGCTCAGTGCCCAGCATCGGGAACCGCTGGCCGGCCTCAGCACTCCAGCACAGTAGCTGTCATCTCGGGTGCTGTGGCTCGATCCAGGGCCCAGTGCATGTCACCGCAAATCACCTGCTCTCAGAAGGTGCTGTTGACATCAGGTGTCGTAAGACTGTGAGTCTGACTGTGCTCCCGACCTGGGCCGCTGCTGGTGCGTACATGATCGGCCTCTTGGCCTTTAATCCTCACCCCTGTCTTCCTCCCGTTCCAGGCTGGAAATTTCGGCGAGTGAAGCTTAGGGTCAGTTGCACACTTTTTATTCTATGGGAAACTGTTAGATATTTTCCTCCAGCCACCTTTACGTACAACGTTAGTAGGAGGTACTTTGTTTACAACGTGTGCAAGCTCTGTTAAAATATTTTTATGTACTCTATAAAGGTCCCCGTCACACAAAGGGCATCTGTTTCTAAAATCGTGTTCTAAAAATAGCCAGCATTAGGACTACAACCACTGGTGTAGGCAGCAGTCCAAATACCCTGTCTGAGTGTTATCGCTTGCTCTGTGCTGGGATATGTCAGTATTACCTATGTGCTTTGGCGGCTCAATTTCACCGTTTGCTAACATCGATTAGAGTGTTTTCGTCTCCATGTTTACTCAATACTGAACATTCATCAGCTGTGCACGCTAACAGATGTGCACGCCTTTGAAGTATCTCGGAGTTCTTACATCTGCATAAACCACTCGGGAGTGCGACTAACCTCTGCATTATTGAAGGCTTAATTGAAGTCCGCATTGATTTGGTAACTAAATTCACTTATTTGCAGCACTTTATTTAGTTAATACAAGTGCTGCGTTGGCTAGGTGCATAGGCTGAAACCTCCAATTAGTGTGCCGCCTTTATGAAGGTGTAGCACAAGATATTCATCTATATGCTGATTGCTTGCAGACAAAAATGGGCTGTAACAGTGAGCATACACAGCCATGTTTTCCGATGTCCTATCCTCTAATCATTACATGTTATGGATTACATGGATCATGTACACCAGTGCCTTACCACCTGTTACTGCACAATAGATTGCCTTTCTTATTAAACAAGTCATAACACTTTTACCGAGATCCTTTAAATTATATTGCACAACTGCTCGCAAAGCTAAAACTTAAATCACATAGACAAAACCTAATGCATTTACCAATGCTTGTTATAGTTGTAGCCATCACTGTCTTCTGCAGCATTCCGTTTCAACAATATATGGTCATCTTTATTAACTTCGGTTGCTTCCCCTTTTTCCGCTGTCGTGCTTATAATACCCGCGCTGTCGCGCAGTCCCCTACCTGTTTATCATAAAGGTGTCTAGTTTCATGATTGTGGGTCTGGACCCACCATCTAGCCACCCTACTGCAACTGAACCACTAAATAGTACAGCTCTAGCTTTTGAGCTCCCATAGCTCCCTCTTTAGCTGTGAGCTGCAACTTATTCAGCGCAATTCTGCCTCTGGTTGGTCACCACACCACACCTGTTGTCATCATGTCTATTTCTTTAAAGTAACCCCTCTTCTGACACATGGGGATAGCCCCGAATAAATGAATACATTTAGGCTGGACCACCATTTTAGTGATGGCTATTCATCCTATAGTTGAACAAGCATTGGCATAGCATATAGGTCTCGCTTTTGAGACCTTATAAGTATTTAGTTATGCAGCACAATATCCTTGGTGCAACAACATCAACTGTTGCATGGCTAAACATTTATAAGGTCCCAAAGGCGAGACCTATTGGCTATGCCAATGCTTGTTTTAATTAGCGTGGCTGTGCTTGTCTCCCACGCAGCGCTTGTTCCTGCCCCTGCCCAGCCTGAACCCCAGACAGTGCAGGCTCTGGGCCCACAGACGCAGCCCGCTACACAAGTGTATATATACACAAGCATCCCCGGTGTGTACGCTGCTCCAGACAAGCCCCCTTGTCTGTTTGCCTTTTCGGAAACAAGAAGGACCATTTACCCCCGGTCATACGAAGCACTAGCCGTGGGCTCTGAGCCGGGGCCATTCACTAGCAGGACTCGCTCGATACATCCGCTGTGCTCCGGCAGATTGCAGCCGCTGGCCCCCCAGAACCGTACAGGACGAGCCCGCTGCACACCTCAGAGGCGCCATGAACAACATCATGTCCAGGTGAGGAGGAATACGGCAGCGGACTGGAATGCAAGAGCAGAGCTGGCAGGAGGAGCTCATTAACAGTCCTGACTCTTTTAGCTAGCTGCGCATTGCATTCTGGAACCTGTCGTTTCTCTTGGAATTACAATCGTGTTTCATATAGCGCTTACTAGCCTCAGCGAGGCGTAGAAGCGCTTATATATGTAGATTTACTGATCCCAGCATGCAAAGTTTTACTGGCTAAAAAGTCGAGACTGGTTGGAAATTGCTCAATAGACTTATCACTTTGCTATTTAGTGTTGTGCGCTACAGGCTTGCAGTACCACTCTGCCGTCTTCCTTTTCTGCATACAAAGCAACGCTTCTCCTTTTTATGCATACAAAGCAACGCAGGACACTCAGATGAGTGAATGGTATTGGGTATAGAAACGGGTCTCTCTTGAAGGGTTGTCTAGTGTGGTAAATATGGATGGGCGAAGAGGGGTATTGGTGGTAGCTCTTGAGCCCGTACCAGTGACCAGCATTATGCCCAAAGGGGGCGTTGCTAGCCCCTCGCTGCTCGAGAGGTTGCAGGTGAATAACTTACTTGTTTGTCAGCTTAAGGGAGAGCATCTTCACTCTGAGTCTGGCCTGTGTCCTGTCCTAGACTTCACTGCCCACCCATGGTCACGACTACGCCATTATCCCTTAAGGAATTGTGGTCAGCTTCACTTCTCTAATCTTGAACCTGGTTAACATGCCCTTTTGCCTCCCAGAACCCTGTTGGCTCTCCCAGCCCCTGGGACTGGATAGCCTCCACCCCCGGGACTGGATAGCTTCCACCCCCGGGACTGGTTGGTTGGCTTCACCCCTGACCCAAGAACTATTGTTGTTTGATCTTGGCCGGTGTTACTGTTTGAGCCTGCCTAGCATAACACCCTGCACAGCCTAGCCCCTGAACCCGACACCCTGAGGAGTATTAAGCAAGCTGCTGGGTGGCAGGTTTCCCGGAGCTTGGCACCATCATTCTCTGAGTCTGACCAGCGTATCATATTGTGGAGAGTTGACTAGACTTCAGCAGTCGCGCATCACCCCAGACCCGGGGGTCCCATGTGTGAGGGGGGAAATGGTGAGTGGCTCCAATTTAGGTTGCCTTCATCTTCTCTGGATGTGACAGCTTTTTTTTTTTTTCCCCTTGAGCATGTACCTCATAGATCGTATAGGTGGGGGAAAAACATAAACAAACTGACAGACCCAAGACCACTGCCCAGCAAGAGTTTATTAACATAATTTCCTCCCCGTGGTATGGAGGGGATCACATAGTAACAGAGATGCTGGGCCTGGGATGTTAGGTTGGCCTCTCAATGGAATCCTAAAATTGGTCTTTCGGTGTCCTCGCCCCTCCCTGCTCTGCAAATATTCGGGAAGAAAGCCTACAAAGATTAACTTGGGTGGGGTAGTCCAAGAAGTCATCCTTTTTAAAATTGTTCCAATAATCAAGCATATTAAGCAGACTAAAGGAATGGGGGAAACACTTCTAAAATTAGGCAGAGTCGGGGAGAATATAACTAGGAATCATGAAGTAAACAACATGCAATACCTCGAATCCAACGCTAAGTGGCAGTGAAGTACAGAGCACGTGATCTACAACTACAACAAGCATTGGCATAGCCAATAGGTCTCGCCTTTGGGACCTTATAAGTGTTTAGCCAAGCAACAGTTGATGTTGTTGCACCAAGGATATTGTGCTGCATAACTAAATACTTATAAGGTCCCAAAAGCGAGACCTATTGGCTATGCCAATGCTTGTTATTATTCTTATAGGATATACTTTCTCTTGCAGCTTTTTGTTTAGCAGGCCTGCATGGTGAATATAGTTTCGTTTTTCTGTACAGTTGTGCTGTAGCCTCAGAAACTGTCAAACAGGAAGATTGTCATAAAGGGATTTAGGATGCAAACTATTGTTCCTTATACCTTAAGAGGTTATTGCGATCAGTTGGTTTGTAAAATGCGTCACACTTTCAAGAGTTTCTTTGTAGTTTCTATTTTCAGATCTAAAAAGGAAATCTCGGGTCTGTTTTTTCTCATGTGAACCTTAGGAACTTGTCTCTTTCATTGATCCAATTGGAAAAAGCTGTGGCTTCTTCTTCATTACCAGACCAGATAAGGAGGATTTCCTCAATGAAACGTTTCCACAGTTCAGTATTTGCAAAAAAGGATTGGAAATGTTTAAACTTGTGTTCTCTATCAAATGCATAAACATACAGACATGCTACACTAGGGATAAAGGTGCTACCCATCGATGTTCTGTGCAACTGTAAATATGTTATCTTCAAACTTAAAATAGTTTCCGGTGGGGGCCATGTGTGCACAGTCTATAACAAACTCAATCTGTGTCTTTGAACACCATTCTGTTTGGTACAAGAGTTCATTTAGGACCTTGAGGGATTTTTCTTGGGGAATGCTTGTGTAAAGTGCCTCTACATCAAAAGTCATCAATAGTTGTGTCTCCGGGTCAAAAGATATACCCTCTAAGATAGTAAGGATATCTTTTGTGTCTCTTATACACGACAGCATAGTCCTTAGTAGAGGTCTCAGAAAATGGTCCACAAACTTTGATAGGGGCCCTGGAATAGACTCATTTCCAGTTAAGATTGGACGACCTGGGGGTGGAAAATTTCCTTTATACATCTTGGGTAAGATGTAAAAGTATGGGACCTTTGGTCGCTTTCATACAAAAAATCTGCCTCCTGTCTGCTAATCCAATGATTCTCCTCTGCTTGTTTTACCATAAACTAGATGTTTTTCTTAATGTCTTGTCTGGGGTCCCTATCCAGTTGATTTGTAATTTCTGATGTCCCCCCATCAATCTTAGACATTCTTGTCTACACATATCAACAGGCATAACCACAATGGCTTCTCCTTTGTCGGCTGGTTTTATCACAATGCGGGATGTTTCACGTAGTTCGACTAGTGCTTCTTGTTCGGCTCTAGAGCTATTATGAAAACTGTGTATATTGATACGTTTCAACTCATCTGCTTCATTTGCCACTGCCAGTTCAAACGCTAATACCTCAACTGGCACAGTACTAGTTGGAGGATTAAACCTTGATTTCCTTTTCAATTCAGTATTAGTCTCCCTATCCTCTATAGTTTTACTGTTGGAAAAAACAATTGTACAAAAAAATTCAGCCCATTCATTCAAAAATGTCTTATTTCGGTGTGGGGACAAACTCTAGACCCTTGTTGAGTAATTTCAATTGAGTCTCTGAGAGTATGTGGTCACTGAGGTTGATCTCAGTATTAGCTACCTGTTAGTCTCCAGTTGTGGGGAAGACTCCTTTTCTGTTTGGTGATGTGGTGCTCCCCACTGAACCTTCCAGTCTTTTTTCTTTCCTCTGCCTCTTCCACTGCTTCTGCCAAAAAAGGCCTCGGGGGCTGAAACCAATGGAAGTTCTCAAAGGGGGGCGGTGGTGGGTGGCCTTGATAAGGATTCCATCCAAAGAATGGTTGTTGATGCTGTGGTTCACCCAATGGTTGGTGAAAATGTTGTCCCCTTCGGTATTGTTTACCCCTGGGTCGAAATATTGTGTAATTGGTGTCACTATGCACTGATTCTGAAGAAAAAGATGTATTGGAAGAGCTGTTTGATCTTTCTATTCCTTTTGGTTGAAAGTTTGGCTTGGAATATGGGGATAAACCCTGCCAATGAGAATGTTTTCAAACATTTTTGAAATTTCTGAATCTTGGATGTTGTCAAAAAGTGGGGGGGGGGTCACCTCGGATGAAGCATGCCACAAAAAGCTGTGAGTGAGATGACCCCTTAAATATCTTTGTTTGAACACTTAGGCTATGATTGTTCCCCTTGGGAAAATAAATTTTTTCATTGGATTCCCTAGGACACTCGAGCACCTTTTTGTGTTTTCATTGTGTAAGTAAGTGGATGTGCTTGTGTTTGTTTCCTCTAACAATCCCTTTGTGATTACAAGCAATAGACTAATCCCAATAACTACCAAATGGATTGACAACTAACTTTGGGATCCCAGGTAGTCTGCTTCTCGCCGTTAAGTGCTTCAATGCCTCACCAGGGGTGGTAAGAGCTATCTAAAAGCAATTTAATTTGGCTATAACCATTGTTTTAAACTTTGTTATAATGAAAGCAACTCTTTGCGGCTTAGCTAGCATTTAGCTGGTGAAGTTGCATTTACTTTGTTCAGGATGGAAATCATATGCTGTGCCCCCCCCTCCAAGCCCACCTTAGTAAGTCCGTTTGTAATCTTGTCCAGAAATTATCATGTATCTTTCCTTCTCACAAGTGAAATGTCTAGTTACTATTCACCATGAGTTCTGGAGTAAAGGGGCAGGGTTCTTGTCTCAGTACAGGGAAGGAAGTTCTCCACCATCGTAGAAGCATACATCTGAATGCAAGAGCATAGGGTGATTTCTACAGTAGTAGAGGCTGAATTGTGTTTCAGAGGCACTGTCATGTTTCGACTGTGATGATGGCCGCCTTGGACCCCGATGATTTATCAGTAGCAGTGCGGCGCAAGGAGGAGAGAGGCTACCTGTGCTCTCCACTTGAAAGCACAGGTCAATGTGAGCAGATTCTAAGAAGAAAGAAGTCCAGAATGCTGGTGTGAGTAAGTGGCTATCTGTTGTGTGACTAGTTTGCTGTATAATTTATAGCTTTTTCCAAAGTGCACTTCTGCTGAATTATTATTTTGATTTTGTCTCTGTAGGAGAATTATGAACGAATGAAAGCACTAGTAACGGAACTCAAAGACAGAGCAGAAAAAATCAGATTAGGTAAGTGTGGTTTGAGCTCGTTCACTAATACAGTCAATCTCATTTCTGGCTAAGCAAATCTAAAAACTGGACCAAAACACCTCAAAAAAGTTGTCCATCCTTCATCCTACTTTAAATGTTATACTGGTTCCGGAGACTACATTTCCAGTTTGCAATTGGTCAATTAAATACAGTTGCTATAAACATTTGCCATGCAAAGCAAAGGTTTAACACTTTATTAAGAAGAAAAGGACAGGTATATGACACAGACTAGGTGAGAATTGAACGCTTGGTATTAAGCAATGCTAAAATGGGTTTCTGGTGCTTGGTCTCCTCTGTTACTGGTTAGTATTTCAGGTAGACAAAGTATGATTTTCCCATTTGTCAAGACTTATGCATAACTCATGTAGCGACTTGCAGGGTAGGGTCACTACAACAGTGACTTCTGTATGCAGAACTATTTTAGGGATGGGAAGTCCACTATGGCCTTTTCCCCATATGGTTGGGAAAGCAATGGAGGAGAAACCTGCAATACCTACCTACAATAAGGATGACTATTGTTTTTTTTAGAAGAAGTTTACCATGTTTGTAATATGTGACGTATTGTTGTCTCTTACCCAAACAAATACTGATACATGATTAAAGATTAGTTGAGGCAATGAGGGTCTGAAGTCAGGCGGGATTAAAAGTTAGAGCAGAGTCAAGTAGAGCTGCATCTTGAACCCGCACCTACTGCCCTATATGAAGCACATACATTTTTCCTAAAGCTAGGAGTCCCTTGTCACCTGCTAACTTATGCTGATAATCTGATTTTTCGTGCCCAAACTCTACTTGGAGTCTCTAGAAGACTTAATGCTTAGCTGCAATTTCTTTAAATTAGATAATTATCTTAAAGAAACTAAGAGTAGGTCCTTGGCTGCTGTATTGCCACCACAGTGGGGTTATGAAGGCCTACTGGTATATGATAGCTGATCACCCCTCAAATGACCTTCTCTCCCCTTTATTTTGATCACAGTTGTGGTTGAATATTGTTGTGTGACCTACATTTAAATTCTCTTGCTGGAATATATTGGTCATCTCCCTACCAGCGCTCAGGGAAAGTAGCAAGCCGAATTGTGATCTGTGTTGAGAGATGCCCAATGATGTGACACATTGAATGCAAATTGCTCTTGATTAATTTGAGTTTAAAGATGAACCATTATTAATATCTTACAAGGAGCTACCTTTCCCTACAGTACTAACCAACTTTCATACAACAATACAAATCCAGTCACCCAAGAAGCAGATCTTCTGTTGCTGAAGTTTGTGACCTGTTGGTGTTTCCATGTAATGTAAACTCACTCAATGCTGCTTGAAAGATAGTTACTCACTGTTTCATGTTCTCGATCTCTTTTGGAGTGAGCGGAAAATGCTTGTTTTTATTTTGTAGAAAAATGATAAGTAAAGCTTTGAAAATATAAGCTAATGAGGTTTGGCTGACTGGATGCTAATTTTGATTGGAACGTTGATGCTAAGCTAAAAACAGTAGTTTGTTTGGAAGTGACAGTGTCTGGAAACTAATGTCTAAAATAAACAAGCATTTGCAATGCAAAAGGTCTCGCATTTACGCGAGTTTGAGCTATTGACATTGCAAATAACAATGCCTTTTATTTTTGTTTTTGTTTTTAAAACATAAATAAAAGGCATTGCCATTTACAATGCCAATAGCTTAAACTCGCGTAAATGCGAGACCTATTGCATTGCAAATGCTTTTTTTTGCTTCGCTGCCGAGGCAGTTTCCCTCAGAGTGCTAAAACATGTGTAACTATAACATGCTCTTAAAGTTCTGTATACAGAGTTTTTGCGTTACAGCTATTTTTTCAGATCCAATTAAAAACCCCATCATCTCGGTTGAGTAGCTCTGCGTCTTGATATGCGAGGAGCAGTAACTCCAAGCATTTGTGTTAGGATCTCTGTTTGGGTTCTCACGACACATACAGTGCACAATAAATGGACTCCAAGAATTGTTTTCCGTTATCTTTCTTTGAGCGCCAGACGCAGAACGGTCTTTAGAATAGAACTCTCGAGTAGTGATCTAAAGTTGTTCCAAGTCAGGAATAAATAGTTTGTCCAGTCAAGATTATATGCTTTATAGTTTATAGACTCTATAACTTTCATATAAATGCGAGACTGCAGGTCCCACGATGCAAAAAAACCAAAAAACAGCGCTTACCAACTTATGAAGGAGACCGTGGAACGCCACAAGTAAAAGATCCAGTCCTCATGGGAGGTAACAAATGGCGACAGGGCGGTAACAAGGAGGGACTAACAAGCCTCATTATCAATCGGAAGCCAGCATTTACCAAGGACAATGACACCAGCCAATCAAAAATATGGGCGGAGAGAAGGTGAGGCTTCTACAGCATACTCGACTACTGCATGCCTCGCAGTGCGAGCAACGCATGCGCGCTGCCGCTAGGCTCGACCTAAAAAATGGATAGAGCTTTGGTAGATATGATTGCACATAAACATTCTTGTGCTGCATTTGGGGTGTTCAAGTCCTTGGCTAAAATTGTTCTGTATTTAGGTTGTGTCTTTGTTTCTCTATTGAGTGCTAGTTTGGCCAGGGAACTAATTGTAGAAGGCCTATTTCGACCTAGCCAATTCAAGCCTTTAGAAGTGATTCCACTGGAACTTGTTCTAATCGAGTTGAAGGTGTAATTGTGCTGATTTGGGCTCCTGTGCTTTTACTGGGAGGAACAATAAAGAGAAGGTTGGACTTGCAGGTAAATATTTGGCTTTCTACAGATACTCATATAACTCAGAAGCACTAGAAAAAAAGATCAGAGCCATAATAAGTATTTTCTTTACTGAAATATTTAAACTCGTAGGGCCTGAGTCTCAAACTGCACTACGGTACGTTTTGTAATATTGCAAAACGTACTAAAAAATTTATGTTTGCTAACACTTATATGTGCGGAATATTCTGCTTTGAGTGCAGAGTCTCCACACATGCAAGTATAGATTTTAGTAGTAAATGTGGGAGGGACCCAGGGGGTGGGTGGGAAAAGGTGCTTATTTACTACTAAAGGGGATGTGATTAGAAAGAAGTAAGAGAGGTTTGGGGAGGGTCACGAAGGCAGGGATGTCACCCACCCACACAAGAGCAAATCAATTGTATTACTCAGGGGGGTGAGACATGTAAGTTTACACTCAAAGTTTGTGAATACCGAAAGATGCAAAATTTCTACAAAGTATAAACTTACACAAAAGTGTAACTTACCTTTGTGAATCAGTCCCTTTGTTTGTAATGAGAAGTTGTTTCGAAGGATCATGACCATTTGTCGAGGGGCTAAACCAAGGCCCACATGCATTGAGGACTACATTGTTACATTCTCACCATTGAGGATTACATACAGTTGCAGTCTCATGTAACAAACTTTTAAACGTTATTGTGCTTTGGAGTTTATTGACCAAATTGTAATGTTGATCAATTTCATGTCTACTAATGGAATTTAAAAAAGCACGTTTTTAATCACTAATTACCCATTATCAAGGTTATTAAAATGTTGAACTTAACAAAATGACACAAGCGGTGCATGTTGAGTCACAGAACAAGGGGCTACGTGTTGTAATAACAGTGTTAGAGCATCTGTATTGAGGTGATATCTGAACCGTTGTATCCCATTACAACGAATGCCTTTACCACGCATCATTATAGACAGCGAACTCTCCATGAGATGCCAAGTCAACGCCATTGCTTCTGCTTGCTTCAACACCATCTGCATGCTCCGAAAAATCTTCAGATGGCTCCCCACCAGCACCTGAAAACTGTGACACAGGCCCTCATCACCAGCTGACTCGACTACAGCAACGCACTCTATGCCGGCATAAACTCAAAACTCATGCAAAGACTCCAGGCCATACAGAACAAAGTAGCCAGACTGGTTCTCAACCTGCTCAAGAGAACACACATCACCCAACACCCCAGAGACCTCCACTGGGTCCCCGTTCACAAGAAATGCCAGTTCAAGCTTCTGACCCACGCATATAAAGCCCTCCACAACACTGGACCACACTACATGAACCACCCCCTGACTTTCCACCAACCCAACAGAAACGTGTGCTCCGCACACCTCACCCTCCCACAGATGACACGCATCCACCGCAGCCACACCGGAAGATGCTCATTTTCTCACCTCGCCGCCAAAGCCTGGGACATCCTTCCTCTCCACCTAGGCACTTCACTCTCTTTTAACCTCTTCAGAGAGGGACTCAAGACCTGGCTCTTCGACTGAGACCCCCAACATAGGGCCTGGATACCCCCTGGAGTGATAAGCTGCGCTCTATAAATACTATGTGATTTACCACCCATATGCCTTCACCATGCATGCCTTTACAACTACATTTGTAAGTATAGATCAGGTAAGTGAAACATATATATATAACACCCTCATCAATCCCTAAACTCACACAGCCCTAGAACACTCTTACCACCCAATACCATTACGCACCGTATATCCTAGAAACACCCTTACCACTCAATACCCTTATCCACCCCTAAACCCTAAAAACAACCTTCCCACCCAATACCCTTACCCACTCCTAAACACACCCTTACCACCCAATTACCTTACCCACACCTAAACCCTAAAAATACCCTTACCCACCCCATAACCTTAAAAGCTTACCCTAATCATATATATATATATATTACCTACTGGCGGTCGCCAGTAGGTAGTTATAGTTAGGACCTCGTTTCTATTCAAAAAGCGTTTTTTGTTTTCCCAATAACTTTGGCGCCGGTTGACGAATCTTCGCGAAATTTTCAAAACTAGTGGGGCGCTCCGGTCAGCGCCTGTCTTGAAAGTTTCGAGGTGATTGGTCAAGCGCGGGCCGAGAAAAAAGGGGGGGTCCCCAAAAGCGTTTTCCCCATGTAAATTTCCATAGGAAACTTTAGACAAAGCTACAGCCCGAACTGCTGAGCGGAATTGCACCAAATTTGGCAAAAAGGTAGTCCTTGGTTCAGAAAGAGACCTTTTTTTTAAATGGTGTAAATCCGTTCAGTAGTTACTGAGAAATTAGAAAAAGAAAAAGTTTTGATATCTGTGGGCGTGGTGGGTTCGCGAACCCTCCCGGGCACGAGCTTCACTCTGATTGGCTGCCAACAATCCAAACCAGGAAGTGTTGGCAGCCATCTTGTGACTCTGTAGAACCGAGTCACAAGAAAACAGTGAAACAAAGTGTAAAATGAAGAAAAGGGGGCAGGGTAGAAACACCCTGACCCCCTAGGCCTGCTCAGGAATTTGCGTTGGGGTCGCGAATCCCGCCGAAAAATAAAACAAAATGAAGCGCGGGCACCCGCGCTTCATTTTAATGAGGCCCCCAAGTGGGCCAGGTGCCGGGGGCATTGCCAAAAAAATATTAGCGGGGGCCCCCGCAGCCCCGGGGACCGCCACCTCCCTGGGGCTATGCTGATTATGTGCGGGGGCACGCGGCCCCCCCACCGCCCCGGGGACCGCCACCTCCCCGGGGCTTTTAAAAAATATAATGCGTGGGGGGTCCCACCCCCCCCACGCTGCCCCGGGGACCGCCACCTCCCCGGGGCTTCATTAAATAAGGGTGGGGGCCTCGCGGGCCCCCCCAAGCCCCTGGGACCGCCACCTCCTCCTGGAGGGGGGCCCCCCTCCCTCTATTTCAAAGCCCCAGGGAGGTGGTGGTCCCCGGGGCCCGTAACGGACCCCCATATTTAAATACAAAGTGCCCCGGGGAGGTGGTGGTCCCCAGGGCAGTGTGACCCCCCACACATTAATTATCACACGCCCCGGGGACCACCACCTCCCCGGGGCACTTTGTATTTAAATATGGGGGTCCGTTACGGGCCCCGGGGACCACCACCTCCCTGGGGCTTTGAAATAGAGGGAGGGGGGCCCCCCTCCAGGAGCCCTCGATGGCCCTGGGGACCGCCACCCCCCAGGGCCGGCTCCTGCAGTGTCCCAGGGTGCCCACCCCCGGTACACTGCTGTTTGCTATGGCAGGGCGGGAGCTGTGCGGCTCCCGCCCTGCAATAGCAAACGCTGCTTTGCTTCATTGAAGTGAGAGCAGCGAAGCAATGAAGCAAAGCAGATTGCTTTTCCACAAGGGGAGCTGCATGTCAGCAGCTCCCCTTGTGAAAAAGCAATGCCGGCTCCCGCAAACACACCCCCTGGCGCTTTGTAAATTGGGGGATTAAGTCTCCTTGAATCCTGAGGGTCCCTGGGGGCCAACTAGCCCACCAGGTACCTCCAGTAGGCGCCACACTATAACCTTTGATACACCCACTGTAAAATACAGACTACCATTTTCGAAACCATCGACACACCAATACCAGTTACTACATACGCACTCACTGATTCCTAGGTCTACACACACATCCACTCATTCACCCATACAATCACTCATACATGCAGTCACTCATCAATACAACACTATCATATGCACTCATACACCTATACAGACACTCACATACCACCAATCATCCAGAGTTACTCACACACCTAGTCAGTCATGCAAAGAATCAATCACACTTCCATTTACTCACCTATACAGTTATACAAACACCACCTAACGTATTCATACAGATACTAATACATACTTACTCTCTTATACAATCACTGATACAAGCACACACTCATCCATACAGCCACTCTCACAATCACTGACTTGTGTATAGTCATTTATATACTCCAACTCTCACATACACTGCCTTTTACATATGTAGTTACTTGGACATGTATCACTGAGACATCCATTCACTCACCAACACACCCATACACACACTCACCCACCCACCCATATAGCTGTTTCCACATGCACTCTTGAACCCATACACCCAGTGAATCAACCACTCAAACACCTATGCACAGAGTCACACACCTCCCACCCACCCACACACACACTCAGGCACCCATACAAATACTCAGGCAACCAATCAATAACCCATATAGACACTCATGTAGCTACTGACCAACCCATGCAGCAGCTTATACAATAACAGACAGACTGATACAGACATTCACACACTTTTGTCACTAACCCATGCATTCAGTAAGACGCATGTAATCACTCACTTAAACAGTCAGTCACGCACCTACTAAATCCTCCATCCACACACTTATACACCCACTCATTCTTCAATACACCTTGGCATATATATAATACATATTTAAACTTTAAAGAAACACACAGTCACTGGATGATGTCATCAGTGATGTCACTGACCATGTCATGAATGATGTAATATGTGACGTCATCAGCAGTGCATTGCGGGGGCGCGAGTTATAGTTAGCTGAACTAACTATAACAGCGGAATTTCTATGGTTTTGTACGAGTGGAATGTCCAACTAACTATAACGTCCCTGAAACCTATGGTTTTTTCAGTGAATTTCTAAGGTTTTTTAAATGCTAATTTCTAACTATAACGTGCCTGAAACCTATGGTTTTTTCAGTGAATATATATATATATATATATATATATGTCCACAATGTGATCCCTTTGATCAGTGCACTCGTGCAGCGGGTGCTCAGCGTGGTGGCCGGATTGTGTGAAAAAATATATATATATATATATATATCTCACGCTCACTTTACACCTCCATGGGAAGCACTCTCGGACGGGTGCTAGTATGCGGCCGTGTACTCCGCAAATTATTGTCGCTCCTTTTCTTTTACATAAAAAGAAATTCAGCACTCACGGGGGCGTTTTGAAGATATTTATTCTTCCAGCGATAGCAACAAACTCGTTCGGCGGTCTGCCTTCTTCGGTGTTACTGGCACACCGGAAGCGACGCTATTTTACATCCTGGTCACATGTGTATAACAATGGAAAAGGGAACTAGCGCCATATTGTAATGTTGTACATACATATAATTTTGAATTGCGTTCAAATAATTTATATACAATAAATATTAAATCACACTGTGACGAATTGCATTTTCATCAATTAATTGGTTTCGGCTGGTTGTAAGATAAAACAGTCATATATTTGGCTATCTTGCCGTGGATCGGCTATGGTCCCTTCTTACTGCATCACATAGATGCGACCGAAAAGGGGGGAACCATTCATTCCAATTACAGGAACGATAATATGCCAAATTAAACATAAATATATAGTGTCATAATTGCATTGATTTAGCTATATACTCAATAAATATTGGACCATAATATGACAAAATGTATCCTATTGATTAAAATTCATTATCATACCTTAATTATCGTTCAAGGTTTCTAAAATTCATCAATTAT